>VMDR010000270.1:0-295444 GCA_007922815.1 Macrotus californicus | reverse complement strand
TTGGACCAAACCAGGCTGACCTGTGCCAGGTTGGACTGCACCAGGCTGACCTGCACCAGGCCGACCTGCGCCAGGTTGGACCAAACCAGGCTGACCTGCACCAGGTTGGACCAAACCAGGCTGATCTGCTCCTGGTTGGACCAAACCAGTCTGTACTACTCGAGGTTGGACTAAACCAGTCTGTACTACTCCAGGTTGGACTAAACCAAGCTGACCTGCACCAGGTTGGGCCAAACCAGGCTGACCTGCTCCTGGTTGGGCCAAACCAGTCTGTATTACTCCAGGTTGGACTAAACCAGTCTGTACTACTCCAGGCTGACCTACACCAGGTTGGACCAAGCCAATCTGTACTGCTCCAGGTTGGACCATACCAGGTGGACCTATACCAGGTTGGAACAAACCAGGTCGGACCAAACCGGGCGGACCTGCATCAGCCTGGACCAAACTTTGCTGATCTATTCCAAGGTGGACCAAACTAGAATATACACCAGGTTGAACCCAACTAGGTGGATAAGCCCCAGGCTGGACCACACCACGCTGCTGTGTGCCAGGTTGTATGAAGCCAGGTTTTTCCGCGCTGAGCTGTACAAAACCTTGCTGATCGGTGACAGCTTGCACTAGACCTGTCGATCCCAAAACATGCTGGTCTGTAAGAGGGGGAACCAGTCCTTGTTGATCCATGCCAAATATTGCAAATCCATGCTCATCTATGCCAAGTGGCCCCACACCATTGTCGTCCATGCCAGGCCGTTCCACAGCACGTTGGTCTGTGCCAGGAAGTCTCACACCTTGCTGATATGTGCTGAGTGGAACTACACTAGGCTGCTCCACACTAGGTAGTGCCAATCCTTGCTGCTCTCTGCCAGGTCCCCATGATCGCACCACGTCACGCTGACCCATGCCAGGGAATACTGATTCCTGCCCACCCATTCCAGGTGGCATCACACCCAGCTGGCTCGTGCTGAAGGGGAACACACCATGTGGGTAAGTGCTAGGCTGTAGCATTCCAAGCTGATCCAGGCTAAGTGGCTGTAACTCGTGCTGATCTGGCCATGCATAGACTTGACCCGGGCTGACGTGCACCCCGCCACGCGAGTCTGGGTACACGCCCTGACGCCCACCTCGAGCTGAAGCTAAGTCCTGTGGAGTGGGGCCAGGGTATGCGTCTTGTTCATAGCTCCCTGGGTATGCGAGGCCGAACTGCTCTCTGGGCTCCATTCTGGGCTGGGACTCAGAGGGGCGCTGGGTTTTGGCCAGGCTGGCTTCATCACGGGCCCTTGGGTGCTGTTCTCTCCCAGGAAACCCAGCATCAGGGGTGAGTCTGCCTCGTTCCCTGCCAGGCACCCCCTCAGAGGGGAGACTTGATCTGCTGGTCCCTGGTAAGGTCTGATCTGGACCAAAGCCACCGGCAGAATCTGGAGCCCTGTCGACACTTGAAGTCTTGATGGAGACCCCGCTCGGAACCATGTCGCTCGATGATACGGAAGTCTGCCTTTTGTGCTTGAGAGGTGCTGTCGCCGACTCTGAGCCCTGGTTGAAGAGGAAGAAGGAAAGCAGAGACTGCAAGTGAAAATATTGTAAGGTTCGGAGGGAAGGACATCTGGGCTCTCTGAACAGGAACAATTAAGGCCCCTGGGGGAAAGTCCCTGCTGGTCCCCAAATATAAGTTGGACACAAAGAAAGACTTTGACACTCTTGAAGGACAGGTGCCCAGACTTTTGAGAATCTGCACATTTGCAAATGATATATAACCTCCCTCCTAAAAGATGGGGTACCCAAGGGGTCCACGCCGCAAAGAACACGAGTAATTAAGTTTAAAATAGGAAGTACGCCCCGTGGTCAGCTCACAGCGATGGCAGCAGGTGTGCACTGTGGAGCAGCTGAACCACACATTTAAAATGCAAACGCACAAGCCCTTAGACCCAGAACTTCCATGGACAGAAACATTCTCTCCAGGCTCTCACAAAAGGATGCCAGGGTACATGTACGAAGCCTGAGGCTGCAGCATTGTTTATAAAAATAGGTGACCGATAGGGGACTGATGGTGCACCCACACAGGAGAACACTAAAAATCTATTTAAAAAGAATGAATAATGGACTATCTCCGTGTCCAACCCAAACGGAGCCACAAGGACTGCATTTGCCCTCCTTTCTGTAACAACCAAAATCCAAAACCCAAAACCAAGGTTGAGAGAGTGGATTTCTGGGCCCCGGCTGTCAGCTAATGGAGGTCAGCAGTCCCAGGAAGCTGGGGAGACACCACATGCCCTGCACCACTGCCTCGCCTAGGGCTTCGATGGAGTTTCCAGGCTGCAGGGCAGGAGGGGCCTGACAGGGCCCAGCACACTCCCTGAGCTGGGGAGACAAAGCTGAGCGTTCAGGAGACGGCGGCCACAGGAAAAGGAATCAGAAAGCAGAAGCAGAGATGACTCAGGAGGTCTGCAGAGGGTCCCCCTCGGGCATCCGAGCAGAAGTGACCAGCACATGCGGGAGGAAACTCTGAGACTGAGAGAGGAACCATCCACGAGGCCAGAGGGACTAGTGCCCGAATTCTTATGAGGTTGGGTGCAGTGCCTGCTCCTACTGGCCGGTTTGGAAAACTCAGAATTCAGGGGGCAGAGTCCCCAGAAAGGTGTGGCCTCAGGAGTGGAGAGTGGTCAGCTCTATACTGAACCCTGCTGGGGACCCACTAAGAAAATAACTCAAAAATACATGGGCAAACAAACAAACAAACAAACAAAAAATACACAGGCAAAGGAAGAGCAAGGGACTTCACACGGCACTGTAACAGAGGAGTGGGGGAACATAGACAGCAAACAGCCAGACGAGAGGGGAGACCCTGCTCTGTCAGTGAGTGAGCACCCTGACCAGAAGGCTCTGAGAGATTAGCGGCAGGCTGGAGTGAAGAACGCGGCCCTAGGGAGGACACAGGGGTGAGCGCCAGTGGGCAGGGCTGCCGGCCCTTGGAGAGGAAGACGGGAGAAGCCCAAAGCATTGCAATGCCTGCATCCCAGCCCTGCACCTCGGGATGTTGCTGACCACCCGTGCTCTTGTTCTTGGGCAAATTCAAGAACGGAAAGACAGCAAGCACCTGAAGGAATATTGGATAACAAAGAAGCAATTAATCACAAGTCAGCTGGACAGGTGAAAATGAGGCCAGAGAATCAGAAAGGTCCTCATCACAAAGCCCACGAGAACATCTGCTGGCTATTCAGAGAGGATCTGTCAGACTTCACCGGGTCCCAGACTTTGACATGAGCCTTGGCAGATACCTGTTATCACCTGGGCTTGCCCTCTGGCTTTTTTCCCCTTTTTTAAAGAGTTTATTTATTTATTTTTTAGAGAGAGGGCAAGGGAAGGAGAAAGAGAGGGAGAGAAACATCAATGTGTGGTGGCCTCTCACGTGCCCCCTACTGGGGACCTGGCCTGCAACCCAGGCGTGTGCCCTGACTGGGAATCGAACCGGCAACCCTTTGGTTCGCAGGCCAGCACTCAGTCCACTGAGCCACACCAGCCAGGGCTTGTCCTCTAGCTTCTCAAAACCTTGTGGCATTTATATTCCCCCTTGCTTCTGGAGCTGTTCATGATTCTGAGAACTGTCAAAACGCTGCCACTTTCTTAGCTCTGGGAGGAGCGAAATTTCTCCAGGTGCCTCTGTGGTTGCTTATTTACGGTCTCGCAGGTGCCTTCTGCCAGCTCCCTGAGAACACGTGGGCTCGCTCAGAACACACGACCGAGGCAATGTGTAAATCAGCTTCAGCTTTGTAAGAAAAGCAGCACAGAAATGCCTGCTCACTATGCTGTGCACCTGAAAGTAATATTGCCTGTCAACAGTAATCAAAAAAACTTTTTTTTCACTTTTAAAACAGTGAAAGCAGAGGCCACCTGTTCCTAGGCCATCCCTCCTGTTTGCAGACTCCTCTTCCAAAGCTTTTTGATGGTGCTCTCCTCCAAAGAGGGACCCAGAGTTCAGAAAACAGCAGTGTCTCTTGTGTGGAGATATTTGTTGCACCCCAGATGGCCATGTGGTGGCACCAAAGGGTTCCCCCCGCCTTCCCCCTCCCCCTTGTGTCTGCATATCTGTGTGACCCTTTTTGAGGGACCCAGATGCACAAAGCCAGGGGTAGGAAGATGTTAAGACCAAATGTCAGCTGATCCTTGTCCTGGATGGCCATGCAAAAATCCCCATTCTTTTCGGATGAAGAGAGGATGGGGCTCGAAAACGATCTGGTCACCCCATGGCGCCTCTGCCCAAGTTCCCCATCAGTGAAGGACCCCTTCCCTAGACAGGTGTTCTTGCCGGAGCTGGTCCACCCTTGTCCACTGATAGTGAAGGGACTTGTGCATGTCAGGACAGTCTGCGAACGAACTTTGAAACACCGCAAAAGTAAATCAGGTGCCCTTTTTCATCCAAACGGCTGGCCAAGCTCAAAGAATGGGGCCTTGCGAACAGTGCTGGGGGGACCGCAAGACGGGACCTCTTTCCTCCGTGGCTGGGGTGAGGGTCTACATGGGAACCCCACCTGCGGGAGGCTATTCACCAAAAGCTACCCAGACCACAAATACACACTCCATTGCTGGGAATTCACCCTATGCGTGTGTCCACTCAGGGGGCGTTGTTGTAGAACTGGGGAAGAGCATGAAAAATAGCCATAGTGGGAGACTGTGAAGGAAACTGTGAATGCCCACACAATGGAACACTGCAGGACAGGAAAGAGGGAGAGGCTCGGGGGAGACCACTGCCACGTCCCTGCCCCCTCATTTGATTTGTTCACCCCTTGGGAGGCCTTCCAGCCGTCAGAGATCGCTTGCTCCAGCTCCTCCCAGGTAACCATGGTGACTTCTTCCCCAGGAGGTATCAAAGTCAGCTTCCGGCTCAAGGGTTCCTGAAGGTGACAGACAGCATGGGTGTGTGTGTGCACACACACGGCTCCTTTAACCCCAGGACGTCTGGGGAGCAGGACTGAGCTGACAGGATGGGCCGGTCCTGCCACAGCCCTAGCCCCAAGGGGACATCACTGGGAGCCTTGGGCCACTGGCTTCCTGTCTCAATGGGGGCCGTGATAGAGCACTGGGCAGGGATGGGAGGGCTTTCCCTTCAACCCAGGGGCAGCACCTGAGAGGCAGAGGGCACAGCTCGTCTTCCCTGGGGGGACACAGACGTCCGGGGCAGAAGCTCGGAGGCACCGAGAGGGAGCCAAGCTGTGGGCACTCATCCCCCACCCCCACCCCTGTGGGCCCTTCCCACAGAACTGGCGGACATTACCAGGACTTCCTCCCGGTCTCTGACTCTCCGCTCTACTTCCTCAATTCGCTGCAGGAGTTTCTGGCAGAAGGGTTCAGAGGTGCAGCATTAAAGCAGGCCCTCCTGTGGCCCCTACACACACACTCACACAGGGGCAAGGGGGAGAGACACGTGGGTCTTGGAGGAACCCAGGACAGGCAGAAGGCGGGTAAACCGAGGACATGGGGTGTGGTGGGGTGGCAGTGGGGACAGATGTGCCAGGAGCAAATGCTAATGCTGGCATGGGAACCTTTGGTCCTGGGACTCACTTCAGACAAATCACCAGTGAGACATTGCTGGATGCAGAATGGGACTGACCTCGCTGCCCGAGGACAAGCGTTACTGGGTTCTGTGAGGGCATTTGTGACGCCATGTTGTTTAAAAGCAAATTGCTGGTATTTAAACCTGCAAACCTTCAGAATCTAAGAATGTAAAGGTAAATAAAATGTCTTCTCTCTAAAACATAAAACAATCTAAAACCAAAAAAAAAAACAACCCACCTCACTTTCAAAAGCAAAGCTTCCCAGAGCAAAACTGAGCCCTGCTCGGGTTTCAAGGCCTGGAATGACCCAAGTGGGCAAGAGGCGGTCAGTGGGCAGAGGTCCCCCGGAGTCTTGGCCTCCGCTCCAGCTCGTTGGAGCTTCTCCATTCCCTCAAGCCTCTTCTCAGCCTCTCGCTGTGCCCTGGAGCCTTCAACCCTACCCCGCTGCAGGCCTTGGACCTTCGGAGGCAGCAGCACAGCCTGGAAGCGCCCCATAAGCTTGCAGAAGGATTTGTGCTTCTCCCCCCCAAGAAAACAAAGAGCCAAGTGAAGGTGTTGCTGTGCTTGCGGTTTGAGGTTGGGGGACTGAGGGGGTGACCCCAGAACTCTCTCCATCCCAGCCCCGCCTTGGGCTGGGCATTGTCTTTCAGCACCCACCACCTTATGTCATTATGCTTTAGGGGAAATTCAAAGAATTATTCTGAGAAGCCGCCAGCACCCCTCTGGGTGGATTTAGGATCCTTGGGTGTCTGATAAGTGGAGGGTGAGCCTCCGTGCAAAGCGGGCGAGGAAGGGTGACCCGGGGGACCCCACCACCCTCACCATCGGGGTCAACTCCTGGGCTCTGTCCCGGGCTTCCTTCAACGTTTTCACATCTTCCACGACGCTCTGGAGCAGCTCCTTGGCCTGCAAGGTGGAGTGGGGACCTGGTGGGCCTGGGCTGCACCAAGGCCTGGCACCCTCACCACCCCCGCACCAGCCTGTGCTGGCCTCCCCCAACCCAGTGGTTAGTGGTTGAGGGTGCCTCTGGGACCGGAGAGCAGTCTGGAGGAGCCCAGCATGTTCTCACCTGCGGCCTGTCTTTCCACATTTTCATCAACCCCATTCGCACTTTGTCAGGCACCAGTGTGGCCATGCCAGGCACTGGCATGGGCATCTCAGGCATTGTTGTGGCCACCCCCGGCATAGGCTTGGGAATCCTGGGCATTGGTGTGGCCATTTCAAGCCTGGTCTTCTCCATAGTGGGAGTGGTCTTCTCAGCAGCAGGCGTGGCCATGTCAGCTGTGGGAGGGACCGCCTCAGTAGTGGGCTTGGCCATCTCCTGGACCAAGTCCTTGGTCATATCCTGCTTCTCTAGCCACTCCTGGGTGTCCAAGTCCAGACCACCCACCAGGGCAGTGAAGTATTGCACGTGGTTCAGAATGCCCTGCACCTGGCTGTCCATGGTCTTGAACTGCCGGCCGAGGTCCTGGACCTGCCCACCCAGGTCCTTCACCTGGTTCTCCAGCGTCTGGGGGGGCACCCTGGACACGCTGCTCTTTCGCTTCTCCTTGGGCACAGTCACCAGCGGGGTGCTGAGCGAGGCCCTTGGGGCCTCAGAGGTGCGGCTCTGCTCAGGCGACAGAGACTGGAAGTCCACCCGGGTGTCCTGCAAGTGGAGGTTCTTGAGCATGGCCACGATGAGCGTGTGAAGGGCCGTGAAGTTGACGGCACCCACCTCCGGGGTGCCGATGGCCAGGTCGGCCAGCTCCCGGAGGGAGACCTTGGAGGCAGCCGTCGCAGGCGGCATCGTGCGCGGTCTCAGGGGCGGTCAGCTCCCGCGGCCAGACCGTTGGCCATGCCCCCTCACTGTTCACGGCCACTGTGGGCTTTCAGGGACCCTGTGGGGTCCCGGGGCGTCCTGCCCTGCCTCTGGGCTCTGTCGAGAGTCTGCCTAGAGTTCAGAGAGGAGCGCCCCGTAGCGGCTCTGCGCTCCCAGAGCCGAGGCGGTGCCCGCCTCCCGGGCGGGGTTGGGGCACCTCTGACCCTCCACTGGCTCGTCACGGTCTCTGCTCAAGCCCAGGGCCACCCTCCCCTCGCGCCGGGTCTCGGGCAGCGGACGTTTGAAAAGGGGCGGGGGCGGAGGACGACCCAGTGGTGGTGGCCCCCGCGTGCCCGAGGGTTCCGCGGAGGGGCACGCCCCCGAAGGAGGACGGCGTCTGCACCTCGCGGGACCTGCCGAAACCCAGACCTTCCCTACAGGGACCTGGTGAAGCCTTGGCCACACTCCCGGGCACCACCCGTTTCTGTTCTCAGTGAACGCTCCCGAGGAAAGGCAGCACAGGGTTGTGCCAAGGCATTTTTATCAGGGAACGAACACCTCGGCTTCGGGAGGGGGCGCGTCCGAAGGCTCACGGAGACTCCAGCCGTCCCTTAGCCAGAAAGGCCCATGACTTGCTCACCCTCGGAGGCCAGTGCAGACACACAGACTGGGAATCACGGCACCTACGCTGCGTATCCATCGCTGTTCCACTACACTGAGCATGGTGCAGACCTGAGGGCGCAGTCAGGTCCCCCTGGCCCCTGGGGGGCAGTTTCCATATCGTTTTGCACCATCGAAGGGAGGCTGGCTTATAAAAGACCACACCCCACCAATTTAGTGCCAATTCGTCACCAGGTGACACAGCTTTTCTGTGCTCTGCTGGCCTAATTTAAAACACACTCATCAAGTGCCAGCACTTCAGCTCATTAAAGACAGGACTGGACACAGCAGGACCAATTTGGCACTCTCCAGAGATCTGCCTTCCCCATACCAGGCTCCTCCAGAACCTGCGAAACACTCAGGGACACTACAGAGAACCTGGGAATGCATCTCTACTGCATCTCCTATTTTAACTCCTTTCAGATTCAGATTTTCAGTTTGGTCTGAGCTGGTAAAATGTAACTCAAACAAACTCTTTGTTCCCCTCACCACAAACCAGTGTTCCCTGGGAACAGAGTTGAGTCCAAGGCTTCGACCTTGGGGGTGGGGGGTGGGGAGACTGCGCAGGCTTGGTTCACCATTAGATCCCCAGTGCCAGGCACACAGGCCCTCGGGTGGTTGCTGGTATCTTCAGGGGAGCAAAGTCCTGGTCCTCTCCTGTGCCCTCAGGTGCTTATCTCATGGAACGTGAGGCCAGGTCACGAAGGTCGTTAAGCCTTGGGATCAGGCATCAGCTGTGGTGAGTAGGTATGTCGGCTTTCTCAAGTCTAAGTTCAGTGACTTTCCACAAGAAGGTTCCTGTGACCACACTGGCCATGGCCTGCACCCAGAGGTCCCCCATTCCATTTTAATTTTCACATCTCTGTGGCCTGGGGTCCCACCAGGCAGGCGAGGACTCTGAATGCCAATGGAAAGGGCCTATTCTAATGTATGTTCGTTCCAATCCCAGGAAGTATGTTCTACTACATGCCTCCACTGAGTACGTACATTTAAAAATCTCTACTCTTGGGAGACACAGGGGAACACTAAACAGAGGGCACAGATGGAATTGGGGTCTAAAAGACTTGAGCTTTCCATCCCAAATCTCCCTTTTTGCTGCTGACAGAGGCCCAGAAGGACTAGCCACCCGCTCGACCTGCGAACAAGAACTGGGGCTCCAGAGGAACGTTTGTGGCTCTCCTTCTGCCCCCTGCTCATCCTTTTATAATTAAGGTCTTTGCTCAAAATGCCCCTCCATGGCCTGTTAACCGAAGGCAAGTCACCTGCACGCTGCAAACGCAGGTGTGCTGAGTCTGGACTCATTAGGAAGGATGGGCTGAAGATGTCGGCGAAAGCGCCCCGCAGAGAACTGCAACCGCACACACTGTGCGAACGGTCCTTTATTGTGTTTCAGGGACCAGCAGAACCCATGAGCAATTCCAGGTCACTGCCTGGCAGACACCCCTCCTTCCCAGACCACAGTCAGCCCTGACTTGGACTCGCTTCAAAGGCACGGAAAGTTTGTACCCGACAACTGGGGCATGAATCAGAATTCTGATTATGTAATTTTGAACAGGGGGGCAGGATGGCCAAGTGCAGTCTTAGGCAATGCAATAAACACAAGTTGTCACTTATAATTGAAAGAGGTACAATTAGCTCTATTTTTTTGCAAACTTAGATCTTAACTATATTATTCAACAAGGATTGACCTTCCATGCTTATTAGGAAGGGGGTAGGGCCTGCAGAAGGAGACATGTCTCGGGACCGGGACTGGCCGTGGACCCTGACACCCACCCTTTGCTGTGTAGCCCTTATCTCCTGCAGAGCTGGGACTGGAGTCAGCCACCAGGAGGCACGACAGTGGGCGGCGGTGCAATGGTGTGAAGAGACAAGCAAGACAACAGACTCTTTTATTTGCCATTGAAGAGCCCTGCAGACGCCCAGAGGGTGCCCTCCTCTGTCCTGGTGTCCCTGCCAGGGAGCGACCGCGAACGCCCCACTGACCGAGGGCTGCAGTTTCTCAGGGAAGTGCGATCTCTGGAAAAGACTACGTGAGGGTGGCTGCGGAGAGGACGGGAACGGAGACAGGGCCAGGGCGCTCTCCGCTTCCCTAACCACAGTCAGCCCCACACCCACCTCCCTGCAGCCGAAACCACCAAACAAACATCAGAGTTAAAGCTTTATCTGCAGTGAACTCCTTTTCAACACCAACAGACTCAGATCTTTTCAGGAAGGTGCCTGTAACTTCTCTAAGGAGCAGAATGACAAGGGCACACAGTTACGGCCATTTATCCATTAGCTTTGTCTCCCACGTGACCACCTTCACACTTCTTGCTACCAGACACGCGAGAGAGACATCTGACCCCCTTGACAGTGCACATGACTGACGGCTCAGTTTCCCTCGGGAGCTCTGGGGTCAGGGCTGCCGCGGAAGCTAGTCGTCCACAGTGATGTTTCGGAAAAGGTACGCCATGGACTCGCCGTTGTGGATTCTCCGAATTGCCTCAGAAAGAATCAGACTGATATCCACCGTCTTGATCTTGGGACACTGCAACTTCTGCACCTCGTGAGGGACAGTGTTGGTCACCACCACCTGGTCACGGCAGCAAGGGGAAACAAACGCTGTTACTGGCGTGTGCCACATGGTCACTCAGAAAAGTTTACCCAACATTTAGTGCCCACAGCCCAAGTCCCAGCCCACCAACCCTTACCCAACAGAGTGCAGTTTTTACAAACTACACTGTCGGGAGCCGACCGACAGCCAACCTTTGACACAGTCGGGACTGCAGGGCAGCAGTGGCCATGGCTGGGTCTCCTGGCCATCCCTCCCTGCATGCCTGCTGGTATTGATAGTTGGGGGTGGAATTTTCTGGTGTTTGTACTTTACTGCTAAAAACCCGCACAATTCCCTGGATGCTGCTCAGAAGGATTTGCTAATTGCAGAACAAAAGCCCCTGGACCACTCCACCACTTCCCACCTCCCTTGTTTGGAAAACTAATATTAAATCACAGGCGGACCAGCTGCCAAAGAAATGGAGGGAAATAAAAGTTCCCCTGATGAGCCAGTACCCCTAGAATTCTTAGGACTATTACTCCTCCTACTATGATTTGAGTACATGGGAACAAAAATAAAGAAATGCGAGTATGTACAAATGATATAGATGCCTTCAGGCGGAAAAGTTAACTATTCACCGAGGCAGATAAATCATAAAGACTTCAAATGCCCTATAGAAAAGGTTGCTTTGTCTACTGAATTTCTTGTAACCTGCACTGGCTCATTAAACCCTGGCAAATGTTGTTTTTGGCCCAGACTTAACACTCTGTACGTCTGATCCTCACTGAATGTCTCAATAGCCTTTCTGGTTAGAATGATCTTTGTTTAGAATGGTTATGGTGACAGTTCCTGGTGTTGCATTATGCTATCTAATGACTTATCTCGTAATCACACTATGTATCAGTTCCTTGATTTATCCCTATAAAAATAAGTTCTTGAGATTAAGTCAGGCAGTCCAGACTAACACGTCTGACTGCTCTCCTGCACCTCACCCTGGTGTCAGTCTCTGTTTCTTCGCTGAGCCATTCCTCCTTCAGGGACCCTGAGACCCACCAAGGCCAGACCCCGGCACTACACCTAACCAACTTGATGCAAGGGAACGGTCTCATGTTCGGGGCCTAAGCTCCAGAAGGCCCTGGTCCTGGTAGGCGCAGGGTGTGGGGGGAGCCCCAGCTCTGCGCAGAAGCTCCATATCGTCGGGGAATAAGTCCAGTCCCGAGACAAATGCCACTTCAGTGTCAAACCGTACTGACAGACAAGTCACCCTGAAGTACGGAAGGCAGGTCTTCACGAAGAGACAGGCACTCCTAAACACCCATCTCCCCCATGCACGCCAGCCACACAGGTGCTCTGGAGAGGGGCTCAGCAGCCCAACCGAGTCACCTCCCTATTCACAGAAAAGAGAACAGCAAACTGACTGCAGCCAGGGTCCCAAGCCCCTGGAGCGTAGACAGACCTCATCAATGGAGGACTCCTCAATGAGGCGGGGGGCCTCTGCAGACAGGATGCCGTGAGTGGCCATGACATAGATCTTGTAAGCGCCTCTCTCCTTCAGGATCTCTGCAGCAGCCACGAAACTTTCCACGTCGTCAATGATGTCATCCTGAGGAGACCAGCGTTATTGGTGGGGAGCTACCCCCAACCCGCCGACCAACACACGCTGTCTGCCCTGCTCCACGCCCCTTCCAGAGGACAGCGAGTCAACCATCAGAGTGATCCACCCGGGGTCGAAGGTCGAACACCCAGCAACGGCAGCAGAACTGTAGGGATGGCACCTTGGGTGGCTGTCGGTGCCTCGCGTGGCTCTCAGTACAGAGCTACGAGCCTTATAGTCGTGTGACATTTACGGCCGGTTTCCGACTCAAGGCTCGTTCCCTGTTTCAAGTTTCAGATCAGCCCTGCACAGCCAGCGCACCCCTTGCTTTTCCTGAGACGGAGTGAAGCGAGAGATGCAGAGCAATACAGTGAGCCACTCCGAAGGACGGCCCTCCGCCCAGCACAGGCGTTTGGGCCGGGGCAAACACGCCGTGTTAAAATACGAAGAATGAGACTTGGGCGCTCATTAGAGAGAACCGAGCATCCCTCCTCAGTGCGCCTCGTGGCCCGACAGCCCATGGCAGGGCTGGCTGGCTGGCTGGTGCGGTGGGTCCGCCACCCTCAGGCCAAGGCTCCCCGTGGGCTGCGCTGCCACAGGGGCGCTGCCGTGCTCTCTGCACGCCTGCTGATTGTGACTCGGTCATGACATGCCCTGTTTGCCTCTGTATAGTCTCTACCTGTCCCTCAGGGTTGGAGGAGGAAGGACCGACAGGTTCATTTACAGCTGTCATTGTCACTGGACATGCAGCCCGAAGAGGACAGGCGCCTAAGAGCCAGAGGTGCTGCCTCTTCCCGAGAAGGGAGACCCGTGACCGTACCACTATGATTGCGATGCTCCCGCCGACGTCTCCGACTACTGTGATTGGGGGCTTCTCTTTGGCCATCATCACTAGCAAAACAAAACAAATGACAAGACCCGTCAGTCGTGCATCATGAAGTCAGGGTGACCACTGCCTCGCCCTCTGGAAGCGGCGGCAAAGCCACGCAGATGAAGCAGCAGCAGGAGTCTCCTCTTCAGTGAGCCTGGGGGGTCTCTCTGACACACCGTCTGGAGCCCCTGTCCCACAGAAACAGAGGGTGACACACGTGTCATTTTGCATTTTCTAGTGCCCACATTAAAAAGTAGAAACACACAGGTGGAATTAATAGATTTTACTTTATCCAATATTTCCAAATATTACGATATTTTTCTGTGTATAATGTGCTCCAGTGTATAATACGCACCCACGTTTTTGGCCCAAACTTCTAGGAAGAAAATTTTCTAATGTTTTAATTCAGTTACTTATTTATCTATATTTAGATACTTGCTTTTGTATTATAAAAGAATTTTACCATTCACTTTTGAACATATTATTGTACAAGAAATTTTATGTAACAAATAATCACAAAACACAAGAACAGATACAAGGTATTTCCAGCACTATCCATGTATAATTCACATCATTTTTCTCTCAAAAATTTGGGCCAACAAGGGCACATTATACACGGCAAATACGGTATCTGAATATGTGACCAACATGCAGATTTACTACAACGTTTTATGTGACTCTCACACCGCATCTTTGGTTCTGGAGTGCACATCACATACACAGCCTTCTTAGCTGAGACCAGCCACGCTTCAAGATCGCTGCAACAGACACACGTGACCAGCAGCTGCTAGTCTTTCGCCAGCATGGGTGTGGGGAAGGAGCAGCCAGGAAGAGCTCATGGACACGGACGCGGACACGGCACTGCCTGGTCACTCACCACACAAACGCCCGACTCCGAGGACGGAGACGGAAAAGCCACGCACAGGGCAGGGCTGTGGGTAAAGAGCTGGTACTGGTTTCCTTCCAGAGTGACCTCCACTGGACAATGCAACCTGATTACCAGACAACCACGCTGTGGATGTAATCAGAGCTTCCTGGCAATAGGGAGCCCGAAAACAATGGCCATGCGTCCACCTTCGTTTCCTGCTTCAATTAGTCCTCAAAGACTCGGCCTCTTATCTCATGCAAAGCTCCTCTGGGAAAGGCCCGACAGCACACAAACAATCCACGGCACAGGAGTGGGAACAAGGGCTCACCCTCAAAAGGAGGGTGCAGCCTGGCTAGTGTGGCTCAGTGGACTGAGCACTGGCCTGCAAACCAACGGGTCACTGGTTCGATTCCCAGTCAGGGCACAGGCCTGGGTTGCGGGCCAGGTCCCCAGTAGGGGGTGTATGAGAGGCAACCACACACTGATGTTTCTCTCCCTTTCTTTCTCCTTCCCTTCCCCTCTCTCTAAAAATAAAATAAATAAAGTCTTTTTTTTTTTAAAAAAAGGAGGGTGCAAATAGAGAAGAAAAAGAGGATTTCAAAAGAGTCGGCTAAGTATTCCATGTTTTTGGAAAGCTTTTCTATTTTTTTTAAAGATTTAATTTACTTATTTTTAGAGAGGGGGAAGGGAGGGAGAAAGAGAAAGAGACATAGAATGGTTGTCTTCTCATGCGCTCCCAAACTGAGGACCCAGCCTGCAACCTGGGTGTGTGCCCTGACTGGGAATCGAACCGGCAACCATTTTTAGGTTCGCAGGCCGGCACTCAGTCCACTGAACCATGCCAGCCAGGGCAGGAAAGCTTTCTGTTATTCTGAAATACTTATTAAACTAATAGTAGAGGCGGAGAAAATTTAAAAATTCAGAGTAATTATATAGTTTAGTAATTAGCAGCTACTTAGTAATCAACAGTCCATTTTAGCTGATTCCTACCTATAGGCACCATAAACCTCAAAGAACATGTGTGCCCTTCTGTATACTAGCAAACTGAGTTGAAATTCAGCATCTTTTACTGGCAAGTTTTAACAGACATTTCCTGCTTTCCCATCCCAGAAATAAGGGTAATTACTTGAACTCGGACAGTCAAAAAAGCTCTGTATGTAAGTATCACCTAAGGGGGAGAAAATAAATCACCAATATTAGGAAGGGCTTCCTCAAATTCTGTCTTTAAATTAAACCATGTACGTAGGTGGTTCTGTTGACCTACCCACTTCTTAAAGAGATGTAGTCCCTTTTCTTGACCATTTTTCTCTGTGAAAAAAGAGAAAGATTCCAAGCCAGCACCCTCATCAAAGATCAACAGAAATTCAGCTCTAGGTTGATGCCAAAAACACGTCATTGCCAGCCCTCCTGTTTACGTCTCTCTGATCCTACCTCTCCTGAAACACTTCTGGTTTCCTTTCCCTTTCCCTTCCCTTCCTTCCTTCCTCTTTCATTTAGGTTAGAGAGAGGAGAAGAGAGGGAGAGGAACATCCACCTCTCGCATGCCCCCCACTGGGGACCTAGCCCACAACCAAGGCATGTGCCCTGACATGGGGAATCAAACTGGCGACCCTTCAGTTCCCAGGCGGACACTCAACCCACGAGCCACACCGGCCAGGGGACTTCCGTCAGTTTAAAATGAGAAACAGGCACAACTAGGACTGAGGCTCACCAAGGGTTTTAAAATCAAGCCCTGCTCCCCATATGCTCATTCCCTGCTCCTAACTGCCTAAAACTGAGCACGTCATTTGATGGCTACTTAAAAACAGACTTTATCATGTGGGCAACAGAAAAAATAGCACCTGACAGGCTAAAAAAAAATGCCCCAAATTTTCCAATAGCTTGCCCAGAAAAAAAAAAACACCAAAAATTTAAAATTTTCAGTGAAAGTAATATACGTTCTTTTTTCCTTTTAAAAAGATTTTATTTATTTTTAGAGAGAGGGAGAGAAACATCAATGTGTGGTTGCCTCTCGCGTGTCCCCTCCTGGGGACCTGGCCTGCATCCCAGGCACGTGCCCTGACTGGGAATCGAACCAGCGACCCTTTGGTTCGCACACTGCACTTAATCGCGGAGTCACACCAGCCCGGGCGGAGGGGAAGATGTGCATTCTGAAGGTTAGGGACAAAGGTGCTCACACTACCTTATGTTTAAGATTCTCCTCTCCTCCATTTTATCAAACAAAACCCAACCTGTTTAAGAATAAATGAATTGTGTACCATTACCTGTGGCCAGAAATCACTGTTAAAACTACATCAACTTACTGCAGTAAAAATGTTAATTTAGCAAATAATTTCCAATGTTCCTATGAAAGAAGTAGAAAACATCGTTTGGTTTTTTAAAGGTAGCATTTCCAAGTAAAATCGTGCTGTATTTATAATCATTCTTAGATTTTACACACACACACACACACACACGCACGCACACACACACACACTCTTCCCCAATTAACCAAACCTTTTTCTCCTAAAATAAAGAACAGAAGAGGAATATTCATTCCTTATCCATTTTCATCTTGGTCTACTTCTAGTTCGATGGAATGTCAAATCCACTGTCCAACTGACAATAAAAAGAGATGAGAAATAAAATAAAGTCTTCAGTAGAGCTGGAACTGAGATTCTCAAGCTCATAATTCTACATGCAAACAAGTCAAAATTCACATTTCACAGATGCTCAGGGGCCGCGAATGCGTTTCACTTTAATGATGAAAACATTCTTCAACACAAAATTAACGAGCCAGGAAAATCCAGCCAGAAAAGGAGACTTCCTCCCCCCTTTGCGATCAAACAGTCATCAGACCGCGGCAAACCCTGGGCAGTTTAGGGACCACCGATGCACACCCTTCCAGGTTCCTCAGCTGCCTTGCCGTGGGGGAGGCACCAACTCCACCTTATCAAATAGGAACATCTGTACAGCTTCGCCTGTAATAAATTACTCTGAAACAGCCTCTCCACCTCAGCCCCACTGACGTTCTGGAGCAGACAAGTGTCTGTTACGCTGGAAGGATGCTCGCCGGGTGCCAGCAGCACCACCCCACCCCACCGCTCCCCAGGCTGAGACAGCCAGGAATTTCTCCAGACACTGCCGAACCCCTGGGCGCCAGAGTCCCCCTCGGCTGAGAGCCACGGCTGCTGCAGAAGGCTGGGTCTAAGCAGACAGACAGTTCACCCTCCTAGAAGATGCGAAGACTCCATGGGTGAGGATTTGCTTTCCTTTGGCCTTTTCCTGACATCTAATATCTTCGTCTCCATTACTATAAAACTACTGAAGCGCTGGTAAATGAACATAAAGCATATCTAATTTGGAAGGTTCAATTAAACCTACAAGAAATACCATTTTTTCCAGAGTTCTCCTGACTGAATCTCTAAAAGGGGACCACAGAAAACTGACCCACAGCAGCTCCAACATGCGGAAGCACACCAGCACAGAGGTGCATGAGTGTCGGGGCGCGGGGGGCGAGCGGGGAGACAGGGCTCCGGCCATCAGGAAAGGAGCGACGTTCTCAGAGAGAAGCTTCCGTCTACAACCAGGTGATGTTAGCAACGTTTGTCAAAACCCCCCTGCCCTGCCCACGAGGATGACCCAGAGGCAGAGGGAAAGGCTGAAGGGGAAGCAGAGAAAGGGAAGTGGTAACAGTGAAGGCCGCTAAGGGGTTGGCCTGGTCCACTTTTAAAAACTTGAAAAACGGCCACGTGGGACAGATCTTTGATTAGAATGTATACACTGATTTTGGCTTCCAACAAACGAAAACTTTGTTTCCATATTTTAACTGGGCCTTTTTCTTTAATTCAAACCAAACAAAACTCCTCAAATTTGTTTTGGAAACCTGAATAAAACATTTTCTTTGATGAATGAAAGTTAAACTGGTGTTTTAATTGGATGCTGTCTAATAAGGGTTATCAGAGATCAAAATTCTATCAAGTATTAACATGGTTGTATTTGTTTTTGGTATTAGTAAAAATAAATGATATACTAAACTCAGATTTAAAGAAAACTATCTGTATAGTATTGTTTGAAAATATAATGTCAGTGGATTTTATAAGCAGAACTTGTTTGAGTTTTGATTTTGTATAATTCATAATAAAAAATATTTTGTTTAGATCTTGAAAAAAAAAAACCTCTGACCCAATAATTTTATTTCTTGGAATTTATGCTACAAATACATTGAATCACTTACAAGAGAACATGAGTCAAGGTTAGTCAGAGGCAGTCCAGCGCAGTGACCGAGTGCACACCCTGAAGCCCGATGCTGGTCCCTGAAGCCCGTTCGCACAAAGGAGTCAGGGCTGCGCCAGGGCTAAGCAAGCACAAAAGGAACAGGCAAGGTCTCGTTGTACCAGGAAGTAAGAAAGTATCAAACAGTTGTGGGGACACGTCAAAGGAACACTGGAGGCAGTTTAAAGAGTTCTCTTTGGCCACGTCTGAGACAATGTGAGCGTTAAAATAAACAGTAGCAATGGACTAGATCAGAACACACGGAACAAGACAAGACTCTGAGAAGCCATGCTGACACAAATGAAGGAACCGGAAGGGAAAAGGGGAAATTAGAAAAATCACCATCATCTGACATCCATCACAGTAGTAACTGATTCAACCTAATCACAAGGAAACAAACATGCTCCAATTAAGGAATATTCTACAAAATAACTAGCTTATACTCTTCAAAAGTATCAAGGATAAGCCCCAGCTCAGTGGGTTTGAGCAACACCAGGTCACCGGTTCGATTCCCAGTCAGGGCACAGGCCTGGGTTGTGGGCCAGGTCTCCAGTAGGGGGCGTGTGAGAGGCAACCACACATCGATGTTTCTTCTTTCTCCCTCCCCCCCTCTCTAAAAATAAGTAAATAAAAAGGATCAAGGTTCAAGGTCATAAGAGACACAGAACAAAGCAGCTGTCCCAGGTTAAACAAGACTGAAGAGAATAACAACTGAGCGTAGCGTGCTGTCTTAGACTGGGCTCCAGTCCAGGAAAGACTGTGTCCTCTGCTCCGAAGGACACTGGGTAGACAGCCAGTAAAACATGAAAAAGGTCTGAAGAGGGGACAGCAGCACTGTGACAATGGTGAGCTCCTGCACCTGGTAACTAGAAACAATGAGAACGTCCACCCCTTAGATAGGAGGCTGTGTGAGGTGCAACCACTCTACTCTCTCCACTGTTGATGTCTGTGTTTCTGAGGCATGGCCAATAGATACACATTTTTAAAAGAAATAAGCTCTGAAAGGTATAATACATCTTCCAGAATGCTGGTTGTGGCCACTCAAAGATTCCTTGGAAATCCACAGCGTCCCCACTGCGGGGCTGACGGCAAGTCTGGCAGGTGTGAGGCCGAAGGCCTGGGTTACCGACCAGCGCGCATGGCCGCGTGGCCAGTAAAGCCTGGTTTCTGACCGACGATGGCTGTCACCCACAGTGTAACAGCGTCACACACACACGACTTGTCACTAAAGCTAACATTACGCCACACTCTCTGAATGCTAGGTGCTGCCCAGAGAAGGGGACTGTCCTCCCAGCCTGCAGTGCGCGCAGCACAGTCTCCTTCCACAGACGGTGCATCGCCACAGTGCCCCTCAGGGACTGGGACACACGTCCACGGGAGTGTGAGCTCTGCCACTCACATCGTTCAGGACTTTCCTCGACTTACAAACACAGTGAAAACAGAGCTAATCTTACATGGCAACTCCAGGCCAGGGTGGACAGTAGCATTTTTGACCATCGGGGGAGAGTGGCGGCCGTCGTCCATGTCCAGCTCCGCACACTGAGCCTCCCCGTGGATGACGGCTAAACCCAGGCGGAGTCTCTCAGCATACGACTGGGCCCTGAGAGGAAGATGAAGGGAAACGGTGAAACTCATGAAGAGAAGGGCCAAGAGTCACTTCCCATCATTTCACTATCGTAAAATGAAAATGCCATTCAGCCACTCAGGGTGCTGTCTACCACTCAAAGGGACTGTTTACAGAAAACGACCGCGGGGCCCAGGCCAGAAGGTCAATGCCTCCAGCAGCACGTGAGCTGCAATGTGGGGAGCCCCTGACTCTGGATAATTTCGGTGCTGCCCCCTGTCCAGTGCTCTAACTGCTTCAGAAGAAAGACCTCTGTGGAAACGGGTCTCACAACCGCTGCCTGGAAGGGGGCTCACAGCCCTTGTGTCCCTCAGCCTCAGAAGCTGAAGGAAGAAGGGCGTTCTCCCCCAGCAGGAAACTGGGTGACTCAGAGAACTGGGTGTAGCCGGAGACGCTGGAGTCTAGGTACCGCCGTGGTACGGGACGGGACAAGGACGTGGGGAAGCTCGGCCCTGAGCCATCCCAGGCCGCACGGTACCAGACCCTAGACACCACACAGCTCATTCTGACTTCAAAAAGTGCCCACGAAGGATTGTTAAGTGTCTGCGTCGTTTACCTTTTTGCGGCATCAGGAGACTTAGCTACAATGACTGCATTTCTGTAATTTGGAATCTAGATTTGGAGGAAAAATAAGAAAATACTGAAAAATTATACCTGGATGCTAGTATTACATTTTTTCCTCTCACAACACCTATCCATACTAGGAATTACATATGCTACAATTTCATTCACACGTTGCAAAAGTACTGTTATATCAAGAACATAAAAAGTAACTAATTCTTAAAACCTTAACTTTAGAAAACACAAGCAAATCGCTACACATGTGCAGAGGGCAATCCGCTTCCCATGTCTCTGAGACGCTCGGCCCTGCCTAGCCGCTGGCCCTGCCTGGCTCCTCGGCACTCAGCCTGAAGGGCAAGACCTCTGTTGTGCCCTCAGTGTTGGAATCGGACGCCAGAGAAAACTACACAGGGTGGTCTTGAGGAAAGGGGGTGTTTGCTGGCAGCCCCTCACTTCTTCCTGGATATACTGAAGCAGGAAAGGAGAGGCCCTGAGGTTGTCCACAGGAAAGCTGAAGAAGCCTTGAATTTCCTTTTGATGGAGATCCATAGTGATAATGTGAGTTAAACCTGAAATTTTAAAACAAAGAATTACAAGTTCACCCCTGCAAGTTAATGGCTATGGGACACAGGTTAGACTCCCGACTCCTGCTTCCTAACAAGAGACCGAGGCCGGGGATGCTGTCGCCAAGCACATTAGTTACCTTATCTGTACCCTGGACAAAACTGAATGCACTAAAGCAGGTATCCAACCTAACGTAAAGGAGCCCATGGCCTTCCACGCGGACAAAGAACCGAGGCCGAGAGAAGTGCTCTCCTCTGCTATCATCATTAGTTTAGGCCTCGAAATCGAGAAAAGAAAATTCAGGCAGAAGCAAAAATATGAGGATGGAATTAATACATATCGAAGCAAAAATTGATGTAAAATATAGTAAGGCCTTGATTAAAGAGTTTAGGAAGGAATGTTAAAAGACTGTGGCTAAGGCTGAAGGAATTAGAACGCAAAAGCAAAGTAACGTACGTATCAGAAAAAAAGAAATTCATGTAACAAAACGACCAGATACGACAGGTCTGGAACAATTTCTGTATGCCGGCAAAGACTGGGCCAAGAAATATTTCTATCGAAAAACAATGAAGGCAGACTGATAGAATCAATGGGGCTACACCAAAAAAATGTGTATGTTCCCGAGGACGCAACTATGTGAGTGGTGTTCTGTTCTGGGTTTGTTTTTTGGTTAGAGTTTTAAATAAATCCCAGGCAAATGTAAGTCCAGTAATCGGGAAGTGGCCCTACCCTGGATCCACAGGCCAGAAAGTGCGTCGTGACTACAGAACACATGAATAAAAGCAGCGAGTGTGGCCTGCTGGACAGAGACAGCCGGTGGGGGAACGAGAGTGTGAAAGCTGAAGTGCTGGTAACAGGAAAATCCAGTCTGAAGTGCATGTCCACAAACAGAACTCAGTCAACAAAGGCAGATACATAAATCCAGAACTGAAGCTCAGAAGATCAGACCCCACTGCCAAGACCGCTGGGTAAAATGGGACGATGGTGAGGTGCAGCGGAAAGGAAGCAAACGGAGCCATGACAACGGCCGAGACTGGAGAAGAGTGGGAAGCGCGGAAGCAGATAAAGTCGCTCTGAGATGGAGAGAGGAGAAAGAGGTGAGAATTTGCACCTGGGCCCCACACCCCTAACCAGCACTGCGCAGAAGAAAACGAGAGAAAACCAGCGAATGACACTTAGATAAAAGAGGTCCCCAGCTAGGTAAACGCGCGTGGGCTCATCTCGGGCGGGGCAGAGCCCTGGAGGGCCGCACTCACCCGCTTTCGCCAGCATGGACGCCAGCAGCTTGCACACGATGGAGCCCCTCTTCCGCATCTTGCTTTGCTTGCTGTAGGGGAAGTAAGGGATGACTCCAATGATGTTCCTGGCACAGGCCGTCTTCAGCGCGTAGGCCATGATCAGCAACTCCATCACTGCCGTGTTCACGTCTCTGAGCAGGGAAAGAGCACAGCCCGCGGTCAGGCTCACTCACCAGCCCCCAGAAGAGACCTCAACCACAGCCCTGTCACAGGAGCTGCCAGGTAAGACCGGGGCTGGAGGCATCTTATCACCACACTGCCTTATGGAGGCACCTCAGGGGTGTGGGGGAAGCAGAGTAACTCCTTTTGAGCTACATAAATGCCAGTTTTCATCTGTGGTTCCTTAAATTCTCAGCTCGGTTATCCACTGTCACCTTTGCCTAGGCCTTCTGAGAGTGACACAGTCACCACAGTGGCATGTGAAGCAGACATCAGCTGCTGGTGACCAGAGTCAGCTAGCACCTGCGGCCCCACCCCAGGGGTATGGACACAGGCCAGCAGGCTGGCCCCTTGTTCCCTGTGAAGGCCAAGAAGAGCCCGCTTGCTCTTCTCTTCCACCATTTCCATCAAAGCTGAGTGAGGTGTACATGCTCTGGCTGGTGTGGCTCAGGAGATTGAGTGCCAGCCTGCAAACTAAAAGGTTACCGGTTCGATTCCCAGTCAGGGCACATGGCTGGGTCCCCAGTAGGAGGCACACGAGAGGCAGCCACACATTGATGTTTCTGTCTCTTTCTCCCTCTCTTGCCCTCTCTAAAAGTAAATAAATAAAATCTTAAAAAAAAAAAAAGGTTTACAACTTCTTCCATGCATTTGAAATTAAGGAGGGAAGATAAAGAAGATTACCAGAAAGGGTTTGGTATCTTTCCTCTTTTGGGGGTGAAGGGCAGGGCAGAGAGTGGGAACGTCTTAGAACCCTAACTTCCCACCCCTACTCTCCCTGAGCTACACTGATTCCTAGCAGAGATCACCCAGATAAGCACAGAAGGAAATATGGATCTGAGAGATGTTCGAAGAAAAGGCCATTTCCAATGTTAAGGAATAAGGATTGCTAGCTACCCTTTGCCAAAGCTGATGGACCCTAAGGTGGGCTTTGCCCTCTAAAAAGACATCCCCTTCTCTGCATCAAGAGTGCATCTCCCTGGCCTCCTTCCCCAGACAAAGAGGGCTCTTTCCAGTACCCTCCCCTTCCTCTGAAATAAACAGGAGCATTTTCCTCCCTCATACGGTCGACCTGAGAAACATCCAAACCTATAGAGAGTTTTTGTAAGTTTATTTGAGCCCATCTGGTGACAACTGCCGGAAGCAAGATTTCAAATGTTCTGGAGGATAAGTTTTGCAGCTTCGTTTACGCATTTGAAATTAAGGAGGGAAGTAGGGAAGACTGCAGGGAGGTGGGAGGAAAGCAGGTGGGCCAGGTTAGAGGGCTGACCAGGTTGTACTTCCGGCATTTCAGAGGTGTTCACCTGGATGCACAAGAACATTGGAGAGGGCTGGCTTAAAACCTTTCACTGAGTTTATAGGCCTGGGGTGTGACTGCCCACCTGACCTGCTGTTAGGGATTTATGACTAAGTACAGCAAGCACCCTTTTATTGTCCACGATACTCCCAAAGCAATAATGTCCCAAGTCAGGCAAAAAAAGGTCAGAGGACACACAACCTTTCGGTATAATCGGGACTTTCAAAGTACTGAGGAATTCATGATACCTGGTCAAATTTAGGTCATTCATCCATTCAACAAATACCTATTGAGCAATGTGGGTCAGGCACCGTATTGGGGGGGGGGACAAAGTGGCCGACAAGGCTGGCCACAACCTGGGGGAATGCCAGAGACCATACTGGGCCACTCTGGTGGTAGTCATTTGTCCCAAGAAGGAATATAGCGGACTCATGGAAGAATGTTCCCTCACCAAACACCTGTATACTTACTCCCCTCCCTCGTCCGGTCACCTGACAGGACGTCCCGTGGGTTCTGAATGTTAAGCTAGAAGCCTACACAGTGTGTGCAGGGCAGTATGAAGTAACTCCGCATCCAGACTGCACACCAGACATCATTTATACCACAGCAAGAGTCCTCTCCCACACAGACTGCTTGTCGGCGTGAGAAGTGCACCTAGCGCTTTCTTAGGCCCCATTTGTGTGAGGCTGTGCAGCCCTGGAGAAGCTCCCTGGGACTTGGTTTTTTCCCAGATCCCAGTGCCAACACCACGTGCAGAGCTGAAGCTGACGTGACCTCTTCTGGAAGCCTACCTGTGCAGGCAGTGGGCTCCAGCTGGCTTTGTGACCGCATGTAGAACACACAGCCACAGTACAAGGAGGGAAGAGCACAGCACAGGGAGGCCCAGGGGCTGGGCATCAACGCGATGGAAAGACCTGCTTTCAGAGACGCCTTGATTTCAGAGGCACTTTCCTCCCATTAATTACTAATCTCTCCCCCGAGGCTTCCAGTTTCCACTTCTTCCTCTTCCTGAAAACCTGTGCCAAGCGGTCAGCACCCTCCAGCCCAAGGCTAAGGCAAGCTTCCACGCCCCACTCCTTACTGCTCAGGAAGGCCACCAAAGGGCCTTTGTCACACTGGCTTTCCCCATTCACTGAGGGGCGCTGCACAAACCAGACACCAGGCCAGTACACCGGGGCTGGCGGGAGTGGGGAGCAGGGGCCGGAAATTGGCTGGCAGCCCGTTTTGTCTGTTCCCTAAGACTGTTCCAAGTACATCTCGGCCAATTCTTGTAGTCTTTGTATCTAAGTAGGACACTCTTAATTGCTTACCAATTAAACATTTTTCTTTTCTCTAAGGGAACGGTATCCTATATTAAACGTGGCCCTTTTTGATGGGAAAAAGGAATGTGAGGTGAGGAAACAGACGTGGTTTATACACATCAATCAAAGTGCCCGAGACTGCAACCCGACCAGCCCCACAGATGCTACTGAGATCCACTGACCCCAACAGTGAACCATCTGCAGCCAAGCAGTGGTCAATGTTCTCTTAGCGAGTCTTCTTACCGCCACGCACCAGAACTCGTAACAGAAACACTGGAGCTATCCTTCAGAACCACTGCGTAAGCTTCATATCTACTCTACTCGAAACCTCGGTACCACACCCTGACGCTGTGACTTGTAACAAGAAATATATATTTGATCTTCCTATTTCTGGCACAGAGCTCCCCAAACCCCTGGAACTTCCTAAGTGGTGAGAACAGTAAAGATGTTTCTGTATGTTAACGAGGCGACTTTTGGACTGTACCTGCAGATGGGGGCTGGTTGCCAGGAAGATAGAACACGTGTGATTAGAGGTCTGGAAACTTCAACCTCACCCGCCTAGCCTCATGGGAGTTGACTCGAAAATCGACACAGGCCAATGATGTGATCGACTGTGCCCCCCTAACGAGGCCTCCATGAACACCCAGAGGGGGGAGTGCAGAGAGGCTGGGGCTGGCGAGCACACGGAGAGGTGAGGCGAGGGGCGCCCTCAGAGAGCGTGGCGGCTCCACCCCCTCTCCCACACACTTGGTCCTGTGCATCCCTTCCATTGGGCTGTTACCGAGTTATACCTGTGAGACCCTCTAACAAATCAATGGAACCCAAAGCAGGGGTCGCTGGAACCTCCGATCAGTCAGTCACTGGGCTGGAGGGTCAGAAGCGAGGTGACCACCTGGACTTTTGATCGATGTCTGAAGTTGGGGAGGGTGGTCTGCCAGGACTGAGCCCTAACCTGCGGGGTCTAGGGCTGTCTCCAGGCAGCAGTGTCCAAACTGAGTTGGGTTTGTCAGAAAACTGCCTGGTGCTGGGGAAGAGGCACCCCCACACACGGGAGGTGGGTGCAGAAATAGGCACACATTTCAATCACTCAGCATCATCCCACTCAGCGTGGCTGTTGGCTATGTCCAAACACTAAGTCCACCCCCAACAACCCAAACCTGACATTGCTGGCGTGGTCAACAGAGGGACACCCCAAGTCCTGAGGGCGGCTCCAGGGGACGCCCCCCGAGCTGTCTGAGCGACCAGAGAGGGTTGCACAGCCTCGTGCCGTGTAACGGGGCGGGGGAGTGAGTGACTGCAAACTACAACTGCGGTCCCACAGGGCTGCAACGGAGCCGAGAGTGCCATCACCTAGTGACTTCGCAGCCACCCTAACGCCCCAGTGCAACACGCCGATCCCGTGTCCGCAGTGACGCGGGTGCAAGCAAACCCACTGCGCGGCCAGCCGTGTAAAAGCACGGCACGGGCAGTCGCAGGGGTGGGCTGTGCCGTCCAGGTGTGGGGGGGTGTGCCTGCGCCCTATCACATACCCGTGACGGGTTCGCCTCCTGACATGGCACCTGGTTTATATTGTGTGTCAGGACGTCGGCTCCAAAGTCCACTGTGCCCACTTGACTGTCTCAGCCTTGGTCTGTCTGTCTGTCTGAAATCAGCCCTGTTACCCAGCACGGCAGCCCTTCTCCTGCACGGCGGAAAAACCTGACGACACACTCCTCTGTCTACAGAACTGTCACAGCCACCGAAGGACGCACGGCTAGACAGCTGCATCCTCCGTGCTCTCTCGTTAGTGCGGAAGCACGAGTGTGCTGTGGCAAAGCAAAGAGTCTTCTACACCAGACACCCCCCCCCACACACACACTCTTGTCCTTTCTTCAGACTTTGCTTCTCCCACCCCATCATCCTAATGGATGTGGGAGCTGCCCGGCAAGGGGGTTTTGCTTGGATACCTGCGAAGTAAACTACCAAGCCCCGACTGAAACTGCCAGAGATCCTGCTGACCTGGGCTCGACCATCCATGCCAGCCAACGGAGCCCGCAGCCAAGGCATCAGGAGCAGGCGGAGACCCGACAGGGCGGCAGTGGGAGCGTCAGGAAAGACCCTCAGCTGCCAACATGTGTCCTCAGAGATCAAGGCTGAGACCATCCGCACCCCCGTGCTGCCAATCACCATGCACAGATGTGCAAGCTGGACCATGAAGAAGGCCGACAGGAAAGAAAACCGATTCATTTGAAGCACGGTATGGAAGGAGAGCGGTACGGATATCGCAGACCATGAAAAAGATGACAGGTGGGTCCTAGCACAACTTCAGCCCGAAACATCCCTGGAGGCAAAATGAGAAAGTGGAAGTGGTCCTCGTTCGGGCTCCTGGTGAGGAGGCAGGCTCTCTGGAAAAGACATAATGCCAGAGAAACAGAAGGCAGCAGGGAGAGGGAAGACCGACTCTGAGACGGAAGACCCCTCACGAGAAGCCGCAGGCCTGGGTCTACAGGGGCTGGGCCAGACTGGTGAGGACAGCGCTCACTCGCAGGGTCCCCAGGAGTCGGAGACCGCACGTCACACACACAAACTACCAAACCGAACTGCTGCGGAGACAACGGCGGCTTTGGCATGCTCTCCAAAACCAGTAACCTAAGGGGACGATACCACCTTCAGTAAAAGTGTCGTCACGGTTATTCCGCCAGGGTCACACTCTCCGCTGCCACTTCACAGTGGCCCCCGGACCTCACCTCTGGTCGAATTCTCCAGTGCTCTAAGGCCAGAGAACTAAACACACACCTTTCCCGACCAGTCGTGAACCGACCTGGCTTCCCGTGCTACCTCGTCCTTTCCCTGGGAAACGCTGCGCCCGGTGTCACTTGGCTGCAAGCGTTAAATATTTATGCTGAGCATTCTTGGTCCCCATATCGAAACCGAGAACTGTGGGAAGGGCAACTTCTTACCACAGAGGAGACTGACAGCACAGCATTTCGAGACCCCACGAGGACGGTGCTGTTCTCAGTGAACGCGACTCTGCCAGTAAAGTGCGCACTCCCACTGTTTGTGACATGTTGAAGGAAGTCTGAACTAGAACCAGGAATTTCAAAGTACATACAGAAATCCCAAAGGTCTTTTCCACTTCAGAGAGGCAGTGGGAAAGGAAGTCACACCAGGTATCAGGGACTTGCTGAGGGCCAAGAGCAGAAGAGGGAGTTTCCCAGTCATTTCAGGAAGAGGAGATGAACCAGAACTGTAGAGTGTTCGTAACTCCACAAGGACTTGAGGGACTACAGGCACTACTGAACAGAAGGCCAACGTCCACTAATTCATCAACAAAAGGGTTGTGGGTGCTGGAGACCCAGCAGCGAATGAAAGAGCCCGCACCCTCACGGGGCCTGTACTCTACGGAAGCCGGGAGGGAGACGTGCGGTACCTCGACCCCACGCGCACGAACACGCAGACACACAGGCACACCCAAAAGCAGAAATCTCTGCTTCGAGACCACAAAGGGATGAGACAGCCACCCCTGGAGCAGTGCCTGGCACAAAGCAGACACTGCAGAGCGGGCTCTCCCTACGACTGCACCTCCTTCCCACCTCCTAAACCCACAATGGAAGTAAGGGGGGAAGGATACGCGACGGCCTCGGGAAAATGGGCTATAAAAATATTTGGTCTTACTAAGTCAATCCTTTGATCAAGAAATGTGTCAAACAAGATTATACTTCACCCAAGGCATCAAAGCCTCAGCTACTCCAACTCATCCTGAAAATGAAAAACTCCCCAGCATCTCGCCAGCAGCCAGCCAGCAGGGAAGGCAGCTCCCCCAGCCCCTCAGTCACTGATGTCACCCAACAAAATGGGGCCTCTGTGGTGAGGGGGTCACAACCTCATACCCTCCCCCAACGCAGGGATGATCCCCAAACACACCAGACAGAACAAGGCTGCCAACAGCACAGCTGCTTGCGTCCTTGGGACAATGATCGCAAGCAAGTCACCTTCTTCCTAGAGAAGAGTTTGAAGTCAGGGCTCCAGTTCCAAATTAAGATGCAGACCTGTGATGTGACGTTAGGTTTCTTAAATATAAGAGTTCTTCACACGACAGAGTCTTTGGCCAGCACACACCCATCAGGGTCGAGGGAAGAGACCGTCCTAATCACCGCGGCCTGTGGACTCACGCCCCGCACTCCCTGCAGCATTGGGGACAGAGCTGGCCTGTCTGTGGCTGTGGTGCCCACCATCCTGTTCTCCGTCACCCTCAGTTCAATGGTCAAGGGCTTTCAGTAGTCTGAGGTGGCCAAGCCAAGGACCTCGGGTCACATGCGGCTCTGTCCCATGTCCTAAGGACCTCAAGAATTTGCGGGGAGAAATGATGACATCGCAATCTTACTAACTACCACCAACAAAACCCAATGGAGCACAGAAGGCAGGGAGCAGTTCTGGAGCATGGACACACCCTCGCTGCGTGCGCTCACTCCTAGGCAAGCCCCTCAGGGGTCCCCTCACCCCCTGGATGCAGGGCCAAACAAAACCGCTGGGAGGCAAATAATACAAAACCAGCCCGGCTGGCGGGGACGTCAGGCAATACATCCTCGATGAAGGGCAACAGGGAGGTACCTCCCGACACTACAAACGTTACAAATGTCTGTCAACACGGCACACCTGGCACACCACAAACGCTCAGGTCCTTGCGCCCAGCAGCTCCATTTCTCGGAACCTTCCCACAGAGATACCAGGGACCCGGGCAATACGACATGCTTCCAGGGTGTTCTGCTGCGGCACTACTGTGTTAGCACAAGACCAGAAGCCATCAGGTATGTGCCTGTGAATAATTTTGGTACATCCATGTAACACATTAGGAAACAGCAAATGATAAGACGAGAACACAACCCCACTCCTGCCAAAAAGACACAAGTGAAACCCATCGCCGTCATGAAAAATAACACAAAGTGGATATAAATATTATATAATATAAATAACACAAAGTGGGCCACTTCAAAATGGAGTCGGAGCTGCCACCCCAGAGGAGCTACCTGGAACCGCTCCCTCCTCAACCCTCGGCCTGTGTGCATGGGCACAGTCACCTGTGCACTGGGCCCAGGCACACCGTGTCCTTGACAACCGCCCGCAGCCCACCAGGCGAGCAGACTTTCTGATTTCAGACTGAAAATTAAAAATATTCGTTAGAATTAGCACCACCAAGTACAGCTAAAAAACAACTTAGCTTATGTACACCTGTCGAAATTCCTTCCTTGACTTATTCACACCAACAGAAAACCCCTTCCTTCTCTTCCTGTACTTACCCCCCCCTTCCCATGGATGCCCTTGCCTGCAACCCCTAATCAAAACCCGGCTTGGGTTTCTGCCTGAGCCGGTGCTTCCCAAACAGCTCCTCTTGGCTCGCAAATAAATGCCAGCCACCTCTCACTTCGGCCTTTTTGTCTTTAGGCGACTATAATAAAAGATCTGACACACCCAGACTGACGAAGACTCGACCAACTCGCTAAGGTGTCCAAGTTCTGAAAGTCAAGCAAAGGCTAAGGAAGACTAAGGAATCACGACCACTCCGTGCTCCTGGGTCCGTGAAGAGCGTGCTGGGCCAGCAGACAAATGTGCACGGGGCCTGCTGGCTGGCGTGGCTCGGTGGGCTGGGCATGGTCCCACAAGGCAAACGGTCACCAGTTCAGTTCCTGGTCAGGGCACGTGCCTGGACTGCGGGCCAGGTCCCCAGATGGGGCGCACACAAGAGGCAGCCAATCGATGTTTCTCTCCCTCCCTTCCTCTCTAAAAACAAATAAATAAAATTAAAAAGAAAACTCCTGCGATCGCGATCTGAGGGTTAGATAGACGGCAGTCACAGAGGGACGTCAGCGCCCCGCGCGGACGACTGCAGGGGCCACAGCAGGGACAGTCCCTGGCCGTGGGGACTGCGCACTGAGGTGTTGGGGGGTGGGGGTGTCAGGCTGGCAACTACTCTCAAATGGCTGTACCATACTTGCAAGTTTTTTGAAAGTTTGTGATTGTTTCAAAGTAAGAATTTTTAGAAGACAAGGCAGCTCTTTATGTGCTGGTACCATATACTGTTTTACTTTTAAAAGTCCAACACAGAGCATATTAGACTACTTTTATGTAAAAACTAAGAAAAATATATAAGCAGCTGCTTGAGTGTGCAGTCTCTGAAAGAATACCCCAGGACAGTATTGCTGCCCGGGCTGGGGTGGGTGGCTAGGGCACAGGGCACAGGGCAAAGGGCACAGGGACGTGTCTTTACACACTCTTGAAACTCGAACCATCCGGACAAATTACAACTCCTGTACTTTGGTTCTGAGCCTGAATGTGTGCACACATGTAAAACACAGAGAAATAAACACCTATTTAAAGTGGTTATCTCAGAAGACTGGGGAGTAGGTGAGGGCTGGGAATTCTTATTTTCTGATACACATTTCTACAATGCCTACATTTTTAGTGACGAACACTGCTTTTATGGCCAGAAAAAAGGACCAAAAATAAAGCACTTAGTAACTGCCAGTTGTCACTGCAGGCGAACTCTGCTACACTGGGGACCAAATAACTCATCCTGCGACCCGACGGTCCACAGTCTCCTTCAGTCAGTTTCCTCAAAGGAGGCTGCACGTCCCGGACACTGAGGACTTCCAACACCAAAGGCATGTGGGCTTCTCCCACGTGAAGTCATTCTCAGGATCTCCGGGCACCAGCCGGGTGTGCTAAAATTCAACTCCACTCTGACACGGCCTACTTGGAGACCAGCATCAGCCCCCACAGGCTAAGGGCTCTCCCTCCAGGTGGCACCCCTTCCCCACTTCAGGTGACAAACACAGGTCCAGGCCGTCAGCTGTGACTGTGGCAGACACGCTACGAACCAGAGGTTCCCATCACCCCCACATAGGGTTACGAGTTTGCTAGAGTGGCTCAGAGAAGTCAGGGAAAACTTTTAACATGCAAACACATTTATACTTTTATATGAAATGAAAATGAATTACACCAAAGTACCACCAGCTTTTACCTGGGTATTGTCTGTATAATGAAAATATCTTGGCCACGAACAGATTCTTTTATTTCCACTCTTGTTTCTGGAAAACAGAAATGTCCCGTACCTTTAAGAAAAGCACTTCATGATGCAATAACCAGGCAGCATCTGCCATGACTGGTGTGGATGTGGCTCAGGTGGTTGGATGTCACCCCCACAGAGCGAAAGGTCGCCAGTTTGATTTCCAGTCAGGGCACGGGCCTGGGCTGGGGGTTCAGTCCCCGGGCAGTTGGGACACATATAAGAGGCAGTCAGTCGATGTTTCTCCCTCCCTTGCCCTCTCTCTAAAAGTAAATAAATAAAATATTGAAAAAAGAAAGAACCACACAGCATCTGAAGGGAGTAAAGATGGATCTAAACCAGCCAGCACGTCACTCAGTGCATCAAAACCACCTCTTAGTAGATCTCACGGTGATAGTTCCCCAAGGAAACCCACAGGGCAGCGAAAACAGGTCGCCAGCCCAGGCGAGCGTCCACAAGAAACCCAAGAGAAAAACCTGGAGGTCTTCTAGTAAGCCACCGCTAGCCAGTACCAGATGGCTCTTGATGCAACTTGATGACTGGATGGGAGAGAAAAGCAAGGAGTATTTACCAATACAAAAAAACTTTCTCTACGGTTCTCCTTTTTAATTTCCAAAACAAGGAAAGGAGCCTTTAAGGAGAACAAAATAAAGATTTACCCCTGACTAGTGTAGCTCAGTGGACTGAGCGAGGGCCTGCGAACCAAAGGGTTGCTCGCAGGTTTGATTCCCAGTCAGGGCACACGCCTAGATTGTGATCCAGGTCCCCAGCAGAGGGCGCGCAAGAGGCAACCACACACTGATGTTTCTCTCCCTCTCTCTCCCTCCCTTCCTTCTCCTCTGTCTAGGAATGAATGGAATCTTAAAAAAAAAAAAAGTAAAGATTTAAAGGAAAGCATAGAATGATGCTTCTAATGTTAAAGAGAAAAGTGCTTCTGTGTTAAACATGAGTAATATTTGCCTTTTAAATCCACGCCAGCCAATTAAGCAGAGTTCGGGGAGGAGAGGATGTTTAAGAAATAATTTTAACTTTACCTCCATTGGTCTCTTGATACACCACAGACTTGCCCAACTCAGCACCAAGACGCCTACGAGGGGAAAATAAAAGGCAATTAAGAGCACTCTGTCTTAAAAAACTCCAGTTCATACGCATAAATTTAACAAAAAGACTAAAATAACTAGACTGGCATTCTTTCCAAATAAAAAAAAACAATTTACAAAGTTTATTTCATTAAGAACTAAAAATCCATTGTCAGTCCACAAGCAGCTTTCTGTAACACGAAGCTTTACTGGGATGAGCCCACAGCCAAAGTTTAAGGTCAAATTCACTGTTACATGAATAATAATTGTCTTGGAAAATCATTCCCAAACAAGTACTTGGTTACTAGCAATTAATTCCAAAACCGTAAGCCAAAGGCAAATGCCTCAACTGTCAAAAGCAGAGACTTCAGTGCCATGAACCAAAATCGGTGTGAATCTGGTGGGTCCCGGTTAGAACAAATCAGTGCGCAAAGCCCTTGTTGAGACAACCAGGAAAACAGGAACGAGGACGGACACCTACGTGACGCTAAGGAATTAACGGTGCTGTATCTTTTGTTGTTGTTTTAGTTCCCATCCGTTAGCGTCACCATTTTATGAGTGAGTGACATGACGTAAAGTTGGAACCTGCTTATTAAAAACACTCCAGCCAAGTATACAGTGGAATATTATTCAGCCTTAAAAAGGCATGAAATTCTGTTACATCCTACAACATGGGTGAATCTTTTTTTTTGGTTTACGTAAGTCTTTTTTTTCACATTTGTTTTATTGTTGTTCAAGTACAGTTGTCTCCATTTTCCACATGGATGAATCTTGAAGAAAGTCTTGTAAGAAAGAAGGCAGACACGAAAAGGCAAACGCTGCACGACTCTCTACAGGCGGGATCCAGAACAGGCAAGTGCACAGACGCAGAAAGTACAGGGGAGGTGGCCGGGGCCTCGGCAGGGGACCGGGGAAGTCGGTGTTTTGCCTGGTCTGGGACGAAGTTGGTCTGGGACGATGACGTGTTCTGCAGACGGACAACACTGCGAACGCACTTACTGCACTGAAGGGTGCCTTTAAAATGACCGCAACGGTAAATTTTGTTACGTATTATCTTACACTAAATACTCCAGCCAAAAAGGTGAGGGAGAGGTGGAGCAGATGAAACAAGATGAACGAAGTGTGGGAGCCGGATGAAGGATGCAGGGGTTCATTAGCACCCCGTGTAATTTACACACATCCTGGGAATGTGACGCACCTACTTTTTCATTAATTCAAGTCCATGGTCATGGGGGGACGAACACATGGTACAGTACACAGTTGACGTATTACACTGGTACACCTGAAACCTACACAGTTGTATTAACAAATGCCACCCCAGTAAATTCAATTAAAAAAATAAAAAGTGCATCATGAAAAAAAGCCCCCAAACCCCTGCTTGACCCTGAGATCTGCAAGGAATCATGGGACTGTCATAACCTCAGGGGCCAATCTCATCCAAGGTCTTCAAACTTCGCCAAGTGGCAAAACCCTTCTTTCAGATAAAATCTTGCTGAGAAATTCAACATATGAAACAGGTAAGAGAAGTAACTACAGGCACTCACTATTCACAGCAACTTTAACCCTTTTGGGGTCAAAGAGCAAAACCCAATGAGGTTTCCCAGTGTCCGCCTTCCTGCTTTATCTCTGCAAGGTCAGAGTGTGACAGACTCGGCCCAAAATAAACAAACGCCAAGCTTTGTAAGTTAAAGCTAGTATTTTAACTGGCCTCAGAAGAGAAAGAAAAAAATCCGGGGTTAGAAACAGAACCCAGGCAGTCGACTGCCAAAGGGCTGTTTTTTAACACTTTTCTCACTGAAAATTCTAACTGAAAAGAAAAACATTACTGAGGAAACAAGACTAAAGTCTCCCCTTTCTTCTACAGCCCCGTCTGGGATTTAAAAATATAACCACGCCTTTATTTATCCACTCGGAAAAATTCAGAGGGACGCTAAAGTAAAATTGTTTAAAATGCGAAAACGACTTTAAGTGGGAAAATACAAGCGATGCCCTCCATGCCTCCACCGGCCACAGGTTTGCTGCGAGGGCTCTGGGGCTCCCCTCCCCGAGAGGCCAGCAGAGCAGCGGCCGAGCAGCGCGCGCCCTCCACGGGCCCAGGAGCCTCTGCCCTGCGAGATGCTCGGTAGGCATGCCTTTGTCCCTGCTCTCAATATTCTCGCCTAGAAGACAGAATCATGCCTGTTTTACAAATGCGGCTCAGAACTACCACGTCCCTCGCCCAGCGTCACGGAGCTGGTAAGTGGCAAGCCCGGGGAGGCATCTCAGAGCTCTCGCCAGACCACTGGAGACCACGGGCGTCCTGGGGTTAAATAGACACGTAAAGGCAAAGACATAACTTCAAACGGCTGATTCGACCTCCAGCCGACTTGGAAACTAAGTGAGACCCACCGTTCCCAGCACCAGCTCCGACAGCCCTGCTGGCCCGCAGCTGCCGTGTTCTCAGGGCGCTGCCCACACCGTGGTCGCTGCCCCGTGCGCCTGGGGCGCCGCCGCCCGCCGCCCACCTACTGCACGCGCCCCTAGCTGCATCCTGACCCCGGGCTCAGGGAGGAGGCTTGGGAATGGCGAGGGCCAGGTTCCTGGGTTAACTCCAGCCGTGGGAAAGGAGGCCGGCCCAGAACCCCTCTCTCCAAGGCGCTCCCTGCTGGGTCCACAAGGATCCTCACCACCGCCCGGAGCAGCGGGAGTGGGGTGACAGAGGGCGAGTGGTCCTAGCAACCGGGTTGGGGTGTGTTAAGTTATTAAAAGTCTGCAGAATTTGGGAGGGGGGGGTAGGCGGGACGGCTTCGTTCATCTCCAAAGGTTTGTCCAGCCACGAAATGGCAGGATTCTGCGACCCCCTCGCCTAGGTACAAGACGATGGGCCAAATCATCCCTCGGCCTGCTGGAGGGAGTGGAGGGGAAGAAGAGGGTCTCCGGGCCGGGGTCCCTCGGGGCGTCCCCGGCCCCCGCCCCCACTCTTACTCGGTGATGCGCTTGGCCAGCTCGGTACAGGCGGCCGTGGAGTTGGCCGAGAACACTCGGTAGCCGGTGCGGGCGGCGTTCATGGCCTGGCGTGCGGCGGGGCTGGCTCGCGGGGCGCGGAAGGCGGAGGACACGGAGAGCGGCGGCAGCAGCAACAGCTTCTTGGGCATCGTCCGGCCCAAGGCGCGGTTACCGCCGGCCCGCGAGGGGCTGCAGCCGGGAGCGGTTCCGACTGAGGCGGCCGCGAGGCCAGGGGGTCCGGCCGGGAAAGGCGCCGAGAAGCCCTACACAGAAGAAGAGAGGGCCGGGACTCTCACCCTCCTGGTACCAAAAGCCACAGCGAACTCAGGCAGAACCAGCGTTCGTGCGACGGGCGCCGTAGCCTTCAGAGAGCCTGTGGCGAGGCCCCGCCCCCTCTGGCGATCCGGAAAATCCGAGAGGGGCCAGCTAGAGCGCCCGCAGAGCCGCCATCTCAGATGAGGGCAAGGTGGGGGACAACTCTAAAAGCACGCTCTTCCTGGGGAAGGATCTCGAAGTCGCTCCGCCACTTGACTTTTGTCGTCTTACAGGAGCTCTTCGGTTTCACGTTCTTGGGCTGTGTAGCCTGACTCAGTAGCTGTCCAGGTCCTTTCCAAATTTTCTGCCAGGACCCAAAATGTCCGCCTCCGGGGAAGACGACGATCTAGCTCTGCGCCTCTATGGTAACACAGCCCTAGGCGCATGCGTTCAGCTGGGAAGGCTTTAGACGTGGGGGGTGGGGTTATTTCCCGCCGGTGGCCTGCAATACTGAAATTCCCCGAAGGTGGTGCACTCCTGAGTCCGAACATTACTCCCCACAATCCAACCTTATAAGTGCATGTGAGGCAAAGTGTCCCGAGCGAGTCAAAGGCGCTCCGGACACTCTTCGCTTTGCTTTTAATCATGTCTTCCCTTCCTCCTCTTCCACATGCTCCGTCCCTCAAAGACCCACTCACGAGTCACCTGCTCCGCGAAGTTTTTCTAGATCACCTCCATCACGGTAAACCCTTCCCTACCACCCACAGCGCCCCCTGGACCACGCTCTGTGTAGTTGTTTGTATTTTTATTTACCTTTGTGAATACCTGTCTTCTCAACTAGGATGTAAGCCCTCTTGGGGGCAAAATCGCTTATTACTTAGTGCTTCCTATTTCATTGCCTAGGGCAGTGTTAGGCGTTCCAGAGACACACAATCAATAACTTGTTGAATAAGGCCCAAGGCAAAGTGAAGAGCAGGGAACCATTTGAATCACTAGCTATCACCTATCCCAGGACTGGGAGGAATTCTTCATTTTCTCAATTGTCCCCAAGCTGCACTTCCTCCTCTGTGCCCTCTGTAAGTGAATTTAAGCATGAGGTTCCCAGCCAGTCAATCCCAGGGGTCATCCTTTACTCTTTTTCCCTTTGCTTGCTACCTTTATCCATGTATTGGTTTGTTCTTCCACTTATTTATGCATTCAATGGTTGTTTCTTGTACACACGTGACCAGGGATTGAACGCTCAGCCTTGGCATATTGGGACGATTCTCTTAACCAACTGAGCTACCTGGCCAGGGCGGGCCCTGTGGGGCAGTGGCCTCCCATCTGGTCTCACCACTTCTTCATTCCTTCCTCCCTCCCCACCCCCCCCCAATAGCTCTAGCCCACCCTTCACATCCACCCCCTAGGCCCCCTGCTTAAAAGCCTCCAGAGCTTTCCAGCACCTCCAAGCCCAACTCTTAGCCTGATCTGGCCAAAGTCTCCGTCCCCATCTCCTGCTTTCCTACCTTAGGCCACACTCTGGGTGTGTGGCTTTTCTGAACTGTTTGCCATTTGCCAAAAACGACACAGCTGTTTATTGGAGTTTTTTTGTAGCTGGGAATCTTTGTAATTTTCACCATGATTTCTTCTTTGTGTGTGTGTGTATGTGAGTTTTTAGATGTGTGTGTGGCTTGATTTGTAAAATTTGGGAAATTCCTAGTGTTCTATAATATTTTTTTAGAATTTTAAAAAAGATTTTATTTATTTTTAGGGAGGGTGGAGGGAAGAAGAAAGAGAGGGAGAGAAACATCAATGTGTGGTTGCCTCTCATGCATCCCCCACTGGGGACCTGGCCTGTAACCCAGGCATGTGCCCTGACTGGGAATTGAACCGGTGACACCTTTGACTTGCAGGCCAGCACTCAGTCCACTGAGCCACACCAGCCAGGGATCTATGGTTCTATTATTAACTTCTCATTTAATTCCACTTGGTGAGAGAACATGCTCTGGGTAAATTTGATGCCCAGAAACGTGCTGAGACAGAGCTGGCGGCCCAGCCTGTGTTCTGTGGCGGTCAGTGCCCACCGAGCGCCTGGGAAGTGTGTGCTCTGCAGGTTTGGGGTGCACGGTCTGTGTATGTTGGTCAGGCCCAGTTTGTCTATTGAAATTGCCCATCGTCTTAATTATGCTTCATCCGCTTGTCTGTGATTGTGGAGGGTTTTTTCTCCCTTTTAGCTCTCCAGCACTCACTCTGCGTCCACACCTTGTTGGCTCTGGTTCTCTGGAGAGCCCTGCCTACTACAGGGTCTGAAGCGAGGAGAGAGGGGCCTTCCCTCATTTTCTAAAGAGGGTCCTTTGTGAAGACTGAAGGGAGACTTCACTTGACCAGATGTGGTGAGGGTCTTTTTCTTTGTAATGTTTCTCTACAGACCAGGCTGACCCCTGAGACTCCAGACCTGCCGGACATTTCCTACCAGGACAAACACAGCTCTGCCCAGGACCAGGTGACATTTTTCCACTTTCAACCCAATTTCAGTTTTCAAGGTTTAAAAAAATGATCCTGTTGTTAACTGGGCCACAGGTTCAGCGTGAATGGCGGAATCCGATCTGCGCTGTTTCAAAGAAGACAAGGGATGGCACCGACTCGGGTCTGGCACGAGGCCTCGTCCGAGAGAGGACGGGATGAGACAAAGAGGCCAGTGTGCAGGGCCGCTTGGCCCTGTCCTCGAGAGCTGCATTATCTGGAAGACAAGGTCAGTCTTTGCAACAAAGAAGAACATTTCAGGCGATGATGAGTCAGGAGTTTTGCCTCCACCCTGCACTATTCTAGCTTGAACTTTGGAGGAACACTGGGCCTTTCCCTGTTTTCCTTCTCTGAACAGGCCTGGGCCAGCTGTGGTGGAATGTCTTTACTTCTAAAAATAATACCAACTTGGATCTCTAAGTTGATTCTCTCTATAGGACACCAGAAACCACGCTGGGGCAAGAGCAAAATACGGGGCAGGCAGAGCCAAGCGTGCTGGGAGTGACCCTTCCCAACTTCGGCAAGGACAGTGGTAGAGAGCAGCCGCTGTGGTGGCCGCTGGAAAATCTGAAATGGAACCGTGCTGCACAGGCCCGCACAGGACAGAGCCTCACCTGTCGTGGGGTTTTCAGTGGCCCTTGGTAGAGGTATTTCACGGTATCACAAATACTCATGTGTCGTCAAAGGCTTTGGTTCAACTAGAAGCCAAGTAATGCCTTCTAGAGCTTCTGGAGAAGCGCTGCTTCCTTCCCACATCACCAGATTTCTGGCACGGCTTGTGAGATGGGATCAGGAGAAGAACGTGGAGGGAAGAGAGAGGCCAGGGGTAGGAGGGGCTCAGAGGGAGGAGGCAAACAGGAAGGAGACAGATTGTAACAAAGCATGGACCAAATAATTCAGAAAGTGACAAGGTTCCTGGCTCAAGTGTGGCAAATTTGTCAAGTTCAAGGGGATCCAGGCCCTATCACAGCTAAAGCCCTCAAACAATTCAAGTGTCCAACAATAGCCACGGTCCATCTGTAAACTGAAGAAATGTGTGGTCACTTAGTGCTTCAGGGATATCCCCAAAGGCTGCCTGGTGCTTACATCTGGGTGTCTTCTCCAGAGCCAGCTCTTAACAGCCATGTGACCTTGAGCCAACACTGTGTCTTCCTTTGCCTCGGTTTTCTCCCCTGTGCGGTGGGGGTGACAACTGATCACTGGAAGGGTTTGGGAGGGCTCCGTGAGTCAGTACACGCCAAGCGCTTCAAACAGGGTCTGGCACACGAGGTGGGAAATGTTCATATATATTTATTAGTTGGGACAATCAGGAAAACAAACCACGTTCATTGCTTTAACAACTTGACATTGAGAATTGGCTAAATGGGTAGTGCAGGCCAGAAAAGACAGAAAGCAGCCACTGGAGGGCAGAGTGGGTTACTGCAGGAGGCACCTGCCTCACCCCCACGGCGGTGGCTGGGGAGCAAGAGGAGAGGCTGGGTTATGGGACCCCAGAAGCCCGGAGCAGTACCCTGGTGCCCAGGCTCAGACATTTGAGGAGGGGCGGTTCCCTGCTGGTGCTGACCTCTGTGAGAGGCACAAAGAGGCTGCTTCTGGGAGTGAAGGGATACTGGAACATGGAACCACATGTCCCCATGGCCAAGGTGATGCTCAGGAGACCAGGGGGTGGACAGGAAGCAGCTGGTCCTTTCTCCTCCAGCGTGAAGGACCCTCTAGGGCCCCTTGCTGGCGGCAGGGGAGAAACATGGCGGCGGAGTCCCAGCAGCATCGAGGGACCAGGAAGTTCCTGACTCTAGAGATGGCCTCCCCACCACCTCCTGACAGTGGGGTTGGAGGGAGGGGGATGGGGTGTGCAAGGCCGGAGGTTTAAAGACAGGCCGGAATGAGAGTGTGACCACAGGAGGGAGAAGACGGGACAGACTGGCACAATGGACTGCAGCATTTCAAAAGTGGTGTGGGACCCCGCTGGGGCCACGGGGCTGAGGTCACACCAGGGTGCAGATCGTTCTGGGTCCGAGAGACGTTGTGGGGCGGGGTGCAACTCCCAGATCCCCAGGTTCTGCATGTTCTCAGAAGGCTTAGAGCCAAGAAGATTGTGAGCAGGACGAGATGCCCCAGGCGAGGAGTGGATGGAGCAAGGGAGGGTTGAGGGTAGCAAGCCTGGGAGCAGAGGGCCAGGCTGTGCAGGAGGAAGGGGTGGCGTGGGGAGCTGGCGGACTACACCGGTGGGGGCAGGAGGCCCGGCTCCCTGGCCCACGAGGGGCCAGCTCTGGAGTCAGACACACCTGGACTCAGCCCTGGTCTGTGGTTCACCTGGGGTGGTCCCTCAACCTGCACCTGCGTTTGTCTTCATCCGGGAAACAGTGACCACAATAATTCGTGCCTCGGGGGTTGCGAGAACAGAATGTGTCCGTGTATTTATGATAAGGTGGAGGGAGGTGCCCGGTGGGATCTGACCTGTTTGCCAAGAACGACCAGAGCCTGTCTTTAACCCTCCAGCCTGGCGCGCCCTGTCTCCCTCCAGCGCCCTGTCAGGAGGCCTCGGGGAGGCCATGTCTAGAGTCAGGACCGTAGGCCGTAGCCCACTGGACGATGCAGCTGGCACTGGGCTGCCACGTTTCTCCCCCGCTACTGCTTCCTTCCTAGAATAGAATGCACCCCACATTCTGCTAGTTAGGAGGTGCCTGGGACATGCCACTCAGCGCTGATGCTATAAATCCTGTTTGTGACCCACAACAGCCTGGCCTTGGGCCCTGAGTGCTGGAAGGCCACCTCTACATCCTTGGAGTTTCCTGAGAGGAGTGTCTGTTATTCGTGGTGGCCCCTCCAACCCCACCCGATAGTTTATGACAAACCACAAGCCACGTGACGTCAGCTCAGCCTCTGGCGGAGGCGGGGCTTCAGTCCAGTCAGTGGTGGATGATTTTAATAAATCACGTCCACACGAGGACACCCTAATAAAAAGTCCACACATCAAAGCTGCCCTAGTCGGCAATGCCCTGCATATTGTCACGCACAGATGTGCCAAGAGGGCAGTGCGTCCCTGGGGACACCTGAAACTTTGAGTTTGGGGCCCTCCTGGACGTCGCGTCTCTCCCTGTGGCTGGGTCAGGTTTGAGCCCTTGTGCTCGATGGGAATAGAAAGCGTGGCACTCTCCTGAGTTCTGGTGGATTGTTGAACCACAGCGGGTGCTGGGAACCCCCAGATTTGTAGCCAGCTGGCCAAAAGTGAGAGTGACCTGGGGATCCCCAAACTCGCTGCGGGTGTCTGGGTGAGGACAGCTTCGTGGGGAACACTGCCCGTAACCTGTGAGGCTGGGCCTCACTTTGGGGAGTTGGTCCTGTTAACATCCTGCCTCCAAAGCAAAGGGAGAAGGGGACAGGCCACCCTTGGGGGAGAGTGGGTGTCATGCAGAGAGGCCTCACTTCTGCACAAAGCCTAGACTGATTTCTGTTGGAACCAGGTGAGGGTTGGGGAAGTTGGGGACACAGTGGAGTCACTGCAGTGTGTGGGACAGTGGAAAGGAGCCCCTCATCTCCTACATGGCTGCCCACTTGGTCGTGGGCTGGTGGGTTTGCCCGGAGCCTCCTGAAGCTTGGACAGAGCCCGGAGGAGCTGGCGGGGCCCAGTCAGCCAGGAGGCAAAGGCCTGGGCCATCCCTCCCGGAAGAACATGGGTGCCAACCCCACAGGCCCAGAGTTGGATCCACAGCACGGGTGGAGTTAGAGTCCAGGGTTTGGGATCGGGGCACCTCCTCAGACTAATACAGCATGAGGCCACCTCCGAGCGTCAGCAAGAATAGAATGTGTAACCCAGGAGAATCCGTGGGAGAGTGTCAGCGTCAGGCCCGTGGGGCCCCCCTGTGCTCACACAGAGCCTCTAAGTAGCGATTCTCAACCTTTCTCATCTCCTGGCACCCACAAACTTATTACTAAAATTCCGCGGCACACCAAAAAATACAGTTTTCACCAATGTGACAAAAATAGGTGTGATTGTAATTCACTCATACCAGACAGCTCTTGCTGTGCTGGCTGTTGTTATTTTTTAATTCGACAACCGAAGGGAACCGAGGCCAGCACTCCTGGCCAAATCATCGGGCACCGCACGCTTTAAAGCTGCGTGTGCAGCGCACCGCCCCGGGGGCGCATTGCTGCGTGGGGCACCAGCCCTCACCCAGGGCAAATTTGCCCCCAGGGGACACTGACAATGTCTGGGGACGTTTTTGGTTACACAACTTAGCCGGGGAGGTGGGGGTGCTCCTGGCGGAGGCCAAGGACATTGCTAAACAATGCACAGCCCACACGTGCCAATACTGCTGAGGATGAGGGACCTGCTCTAGAGAACCAGCTAGCTCAGCAGTGAAGAGCAGGACGTGTCACCGTCACCAGCCAGCCCCCACCGGAAACACACCTGATCTCCATTTCTCTTGTCCCCGCCCCAGGCTCCTGGACATGGGAGAGGTGTCCCGGCCTGTGAGGGGCAGGGTGGGGGTGATTTCCAAGTCTGACTTTTTGAATAAACGGGCCTGAAAGGCCAACGTGAGGCTGTATTAACAACCAAAAAGGACCGACAAAGTGGAATCTGATGGAGGCGCCTTCATGGGGAGCCTGGGGCCCAGTGGGAAAGGGGGTTTCGATGGAGCACAGCTGGCGGCCGTTACTGGGACCATGCACTTCAACAAGGTGAGTCTCCTTCGTGAAAACCGCGAGGTGTGTGCATTGCTTAGTACACAAGAGTCTTGCCTGGCACAGAATGAGCGCTCCATACATGTGTGAAGAGGGAGTGAAGGCCCTGGCTGGGCGTCTCAGTGGGTTGGAGCATCATCCCAACAGGCCAAGGCTGCGTGCTCGATCCCCAGTCAGGGCACATAAAAAAGCAACCAATGAGTGCATCAATGAGCAGAACAACAAACTGACGCTCCTCTCTGTCTCTAGTCGATACATTTTTAAAAAGGGAGGGGAGTGCAAAGTCAGCAGCCTCCATGGGAGGGGAAGGGGCCTCAGAACAAACGTTGTCACGAAGGGTGGCTGGTGTCCCTCAAAGTGCCCAAGGGAGCCGGGGTCCTGAAAACCTATGAGAATTCTGTCCTTCAGTTACAGAGCAGTTTCCTTAGGGGTGGAGGGGTTCCCTAAAATTGCCCCAATTCCTACTTTCTGAAGTGAGTAGCTGAGCCTCCAAAGACAGGTCTCTTCAGGTCCTTCTCCCGTGTCCTCACTTGGCTTCCCGCGGCCCTCTCCTGGAACCCATGCCACCGGGTCACATGGAGAGGCCACACATAGGTGACAGCCTGCCTCAGCCGCTGCCATATCAGGGACCCACCCCAGGTGTTCGGCCCATGGACACCGTGACCTCATGTGAGAGCCACCCCGCCACGTCCAGTCAACCCACAAAGGCCCTAACAGATCGCAGCTTCGAGGCACCCGCAGAGCTTCAGGGTAATTTATGCCTCGGAAACGGACAACCGGAGAGCCTCCTGGGAGCCAAGCGCTTTCAGTAACACATGCTCCTTTCTTGGATGAAAAATTTAAGTGTCTTTCTAGTGACGGACTGTCAGGAGGGCTTTGCACAAGCGGGCTGCCAGGGCCGGCGGCAGGATCCAAAGCAAAGAGCACTGCAAGCCCAGAGTCCAGCTCACACTCAGGCTGACCTGCAAAGCGGTGGTCCGTGACCGGGTGGGGGGGTTCCAGCATGACGCCCTGCCCCACCTGCCCCTTTTTTCCTCCTATCTGCTCTCCTCTGCCTGTCGCCCCTCTCCCACCCCTCCCCGACCCCTCCCAATAAATATCACACTGCTATTTTGAAACAACCACCACAGAAACACGGTCAGATTCTTAGAAATCGGGCTGATAATCAGAAAACACGGAGATACCAGGTGGAGGGAGAGGAAAACTCAAGACTAACCCTCTGCGGTAAGCCACGGGGGGCCGGGGGCAGTCTGTGAGTCCTCCTAAGACCACTTTCTCTTCCTTTCACGCACAAGGGAAAATAGGACTCTCTGTTAATGAACACCAATTAGATATGAAGAAAAAGCCCAAACTGGAAGTCAAAATTGCATTGCCACTCGCTCAACAGGGAAGTGGGAGTTAATTGAGCTTTGAAGTCCCGAGGGTGCTTGCTTCAACACCCCCCCCAGTGCGGGGGTTGGGGGTGCTGTGAGAGCTGGAGAGACTCCCCCTTTTCCGGGACGAGGGTGGCAGTCCTCGGCCGCCATCCACCCCCGAGTTCCCACGCTGGTGTCGGGAGGGTGTGTCGTTTGTACCCTCTGCCTGATCCGCTTCCAGGGGCCACGTGGTTGTTGGGGCCATGACCATCCATGATGCCCTTCAGGAAGGAGTTCTTGGTGGTATTTCCAGAAACCTCTGTGTGTCCTTTCAGGTTGCCCAGCCACCTGGAAAACAGGCTTCAGGTCCTCCTTCTATGCTAAGTCAGCGGGTCCCCACTTTGTCTCTGCGTTAGAATCACAGAGGGTTGGTGAGAAGTTGTGAAGCCCAGGCCGCACTGCAGACGGGCTCATTTCGATTTCTGAGGGTGGTACCCAGGCATCTGCAGGGCTGAGGTCCCCGGGGCACTGCCATGTGCTTCCTGATGTGGGAGTCACAGTGCCAAATGACCCGGTAGGTAGATCGGCCATCCTGTGACTGTGGCCTGACAGAGGGACTTTCGTCCAGGAGCATCCCAGGGCCAAACCCACTGAGCACTTTCTATGTCTGTGCCATCAGGCAGAGCCTTCACAAAGAAAGCAGGGTGGGTTTTTAAAAAATTTCCATTTCTAGCCCTGGCTGGTGTGGCTCAGTGGATTGAGTGCCGGCCTGCAAACTGAAGGGTCGCCAGTTCAATTCCCAGTCAGGGCACATGCCTGGGTTGCAGGCTAGGTCCCCAGTAGGGGGCGCATGAGAGGCAACCACACACTGATGTTTCTCTCCCTCTCTTCCTCCCTTCCCCTCTCTAAAGATAAATAAATAAAATCTTTTTAAAAATTTCCATCTCTAATGTATTTTTACTTTGATTAAATGTTAAGTATTTTTTCTCAAATATAAAAATACACTGCACACATGGATATTCTTGGGTGGGGTGCAAGGTGCAATGGCTGGGGGGGGCACAAAGGGTTTCTAGGATGTCATTATTATTTTTTAATATAGGTGTGTTGGTCCCTTAATTCATAGTTTATGATCTATGTGCTTTTCAATAGGTATGTATACTTCAATTAAAAATCCATATTGCACCCTGGCTGGTGTGGCTCAGTGGATTGAATACGGGCCTGAGAGTCAAAGCGGTGTTGGTTCGATTCCCAGTCAGGGCACATACCTGGGTTGTGGGCCAGATCCCCAGTAGGGGGCGTGCAAGAGGCAACCACACACTGATGTATCTTTCCCTCTCTCCTTCCCTTCCCCTCTCTCTAAGAAGAAATAAAATCTTAAAAAATAAAAACAAAAACATATTGCACCCTGGCCAGGTAGCTCAGTTGGTTAGAGTGTTGTCCCGATACACCAAGGTTGTGGGTTCGATTCCAGATCAGGGCACATACAAGAAGCAATTAACGAATGCATAAATAAATGAAACATCAAATCGATGTCATTCTCTCTCAAATCAATTTTTAAAAAAACCCACATTGTACAGAGGAAAATTCCAGAGAAATAAAAAGAAACCTGACAACCAAGGATTGGCACTGAGGGCCTTCACAAGTGACACTACTTTTTCCACAAGTACAGTCCCTCCAAATCATGCCACCAAAGCGCTGATGGCACTCCTCAGCCTTGTAAGGCTGCGGAGTCACCCGGGCCTCTAACACTGGGCTCCAAATGAGTTAGGGTCACGGGGCAGCCGCTCAGAGAAACAGGTGGGACCACCACCCTTCCCCAGGGACGAGCAGGAGCTCTTTGATCAGGCTCATCTGAGCTCTCTTTCCGACTAAACCCCCAACCCTGGGCTGTGTGTCCTTCCTGGTAGAGTCCGGTGCTCGCAAGAATCCGAAGTCAGCTTAGCCAGAACCCCCCACACTCTCCATGTCGGATGCCCTCAGGTTCCTCATCCTCCACCTCCCTCACACCCCTGCGGCGGTGTCTGACCACCCTGGCCAGCCTTCAGCAAGGTCTAGATCAGTGTAGCCAGAGCCCCCACTGACTTCTGATGTTCCTTAGTAATTTTCCACCCACTGACTCCCACCTTGCACCTGGGCTATAAATTCCCATTTTTCCCTGTTTGGAGTTGAGACCAGTCTCTACCCTATCCACTGCCCTGGTCCCTGCAGTTACCCAAAGGGCTCTGAATAAAATCTGCCTCCTTTAACAAGCGCCTTGGATAATTTTTTCTTTAGCATCGCCCAAATTAGAATTTTAGCTGCAGCCTAGAAATGGACAGGTTGCGAATCACAAATCGATGACCCTGAAAGGGACAACGCCAGTTCCCTTCAGTCCCTCATTTAGAAATAAATGAAGTACAATGCGCCAGACATCAGAGGAACGACACGGCAGCAGTGAGTGCGCTCATGATGCCGTGCAGCCACCACCTCTACCTACTTCCAAAACACCGTCATTGCCCCAAAATGAAACCATATCCAGTAAGCAGTTACTCCTGATGTCCCTCTCCTTCTTGGCCCCTGGCAAACACCAATCTGCTTTCTGTCCCTATGGATTTATCCATTCTAGACATTTCATATAAGCGCTAATATACAATATGTGGTCTTTTGCATCTGGCTTCTTCTGCATAATATTCTTTTTTTAATAGAGAGTTTATTTATTTTTAGAGAGAGGGGAAGGGAGAGAGAGAAGAAGAGAAACATTGATGTGAGAGAGAAACATCGATCTGTTGCCTCTCGTATGCACGCTGTTCGGGGAACGACCCTGCAACCCAGGCCTGTGCCCGGACGGGCAATCAAACGGGTGACTTTTCATCTGACCCAACCACCTGAGCCACACCGGTTGGGGCTTTCGAGTAAGATCCTTGAAGTTCATCCACACTGTAACATTTCACTGTGGTTTTGCCTCCACAGGATCCCACTGATGTGAACTTGCCACATTGTGTTTATGCAGACCCCTGGGTTGTTTCCGCCTTTTGGTTATTGTGAATAGACTTATGAACACGCGAGTTGTTGTTGTTTTTTCATTGATTTTGAGAGAGAGAGAGAGACAGAGAAACATTGATTTTTTGTTCCACTCATTTAGGCATTCGTTGCTTGATTTTTGTATGTGCCCTGACCGGGGACTGAACCTGCAACCTTTTGGTACACAGGATGACAACCAACCAAATGAGTCACGGGGCCAGGGCGAGTCTCTGGGTCTTTAAAAGATGTTTTTCTTAAGAGCTGGTGGATAATCCTAGCTCAGCTTTCCACACGTATTAGGACCAGTTTTTCATGGTTGACCAGCTAGTCTCTGCTGAGAACCCACAACGGGCAGGTCTTGATTTAGATCTAGAATTAGGCACCCGCTGTTCCACTCAAGGTCCCCAGCATTTCAGCAGTGCCTGGGGGCTCACGTGGCCCTGGGTATCATGGGGATGTGCCACAGTCCCAGCTGCCTCTTCCCAGCCAGCGTGGCTCTGGGCTCTGCTGCTACTAAAGGCTGCCAACCTGGGTGACAGATCCGCCCCTGCGAACTCAACACATCCTCCCGCCCTAGGAACCACCCTGCCGGCCAAGAGAGCAGAGCAGCAGGCCCGATCCCACCCTTACCTTATTTTGCAGTTACTGAATGTCTTCCCCCTCAGTGCGCAAAGGTCTCCTTCTGAGAACCAAGCAGTCGTGGAAACGTATCACACGGCAACTGGAACTCAGCCTACAGTGGTAGTGATGGGGGAACTCGAGTTTGAAAAAACATTTAGCTCTAGTTATAGTTCATCGGTTTAGTGCTTAATGCAGGTAGGAAGCTGTTGTGCCGGGACCTGGATTGCATGGCCAACCTACCCTGACTCCAGGAGACCCGCAAGCAATTCAGGCTTTGTGCCCCAGGAGGCCTGCAAGCCAGCAAGCCTTCCTGAGCCACTGTGCTCCAGGGAGAGAAAATCCACAGCCCAGGACGCAGATGAAGACTTGCTGGTCAGCAGCTGAAGGGATACTAGGAAAATCGCTGGACTGCAGCTTTTATCTGATTAATCTTTCCTTCTGAACTCCAAACCCCTTACCTACCCTTTTCTTCTCCTCATAGTAAGGTTGGCTTGACATGAGAGTTTATAAGGTGCAAACCTGCCGTCTCCTCAGATCACCAGCATCTGAATAAAGTGCCCATCAAGATTCAGTCCTTGTCTCTATGTATTGGTTCTGGTAGTGACAGGCAGCGCAAACGTCGAGTTTTGTGGTTCCAGGAAGATCTTTGTGCTTGTTTGCGAATGCCAAGTTTGGATGCTATGGATTTTTCCAGGCCACGCAGAGTCAGGAAGCCATCTGTCCCTCCCTCCGGGGACCCATCAGCCTGCTATCTGGAGCCAGGAGGTAGGTTGTGGTACCGTGCCCTTCCTGGGCTCTCAGTGTTGCTGCAGTCGCAGTGGCCACCTGCCACCCAGATGTCCCTCCCTCCCCTGGGTGCTCCACTCAGCTGCATCTGCTGGAGGGACACGGCAGGGAGATGTCAGCCCACAAGTATTTCTTGAGGACCTCGGTGTGTAGGAGCCTGCTGACGGCGGTCTGAGGCGACCAGAGAAATGCTCTCCTGCCAGTACTGAACAGCTCCTCACTGCTCAGGAGCACTCGCAGGCCCGGTCTGTTTTGTTTGTTTTTTAAAAATAATTTCACTAGCAAATTAGTCTGTAAGCTTTGACAGGTAACACTGGGCTCCCCCTTCGGGTTTGAAACAGTGAGTTTCAGAGAAGGCTGCTGGGCCATCCGATGGTGACTTGCAAGAGAGAGGACATCTCATCTCAGTCTCAGAAGCCATGTCGCCTTGGCCAGGATGCCAGGGCAGCGAGCCAGGAGGACAAGGGACTCTGCTGTGGGAAAGGTCCTGTTGTCAGACCGACACAGCATCACTCCTTTGCTCCACAAGGTGCAGTGTCCCTCGCTCCCAGCCCCTTTTCCTCTGCCCTCCGGTGGGGTTATTACGTAAATGACCAGGGTTGTGTCTGGAACAGGATTGAAAGGTTTGACTTTCAGCAGATGAGGCCCCAGAGAGGGTGATTTCTATTTCCGGGAAGTGGGTAGGGAGTGGCAGGGGTAGACAAACCCCACTCCGGGTTCCTTGACATTTTGTGCTTGGCGAAGCAGGGCGCCACGCCCCTCTTTGGCCTCCGGAGCCCCCAAATTGGCTTCTATGTTGGAAGCCAGAGTAGTGGCACTGCTTGGGTAAAAGACGAGAGGGATGCATCCCCAGGTGGCCACCAGGGGCCAGCAGGGTGCCTGGAGCCGTGGTCCTCCAGGCCGTGTGCTTGTGCTTCCCCCGCGGGGCAGGAAGGGCTTCACCTCCCCTGGGCACCGAGGGGCGTCCACCCTGGTGGGAGCACACAGCCCCAGAGCACTCACTCAGAGGCAAGGCCCAGCCGGCGGCTGTGTCCAGCCCACTGTTTGCTTTGGGAGCAGCCCAAGGACACAGCTCTAGAGAGATGTGGAAGTGAGAAACATTGCGTAACAAAAAGCCCCTGGAAAACTGCGCATGCGCCCGTCCCTCAGTGGGCTGCGGGCTGCGGAGAGACAAAGGCAGCTGGGCCTTCCTGCTCTGACTACAGACGCCCTCCTACCAGGTCTCTTCCTGATCCCCAGTTGTCCTTTTGGTAATTGTCCAAGGTGGTCAGACAAACGGCTGGGGGCCTCTCTTTCCCTGAATGAGGACTTACACCAGTTGCCCAGCTCAGAACCAGTATAAGCGGGCACAGGAGCACAAAGCACAGCTGGGTGGGGTAAGAGGCTGGCTCACCAGTGTCTAGGATGTGGGGCTGGCTTTGTAGACCAGGCCGGAGCCGTGTCAGCTGTCAGCTGGAGCCTATGGAATGTCCCCTCCTAGCCGTGGGGCTCCAATGTGGCAGGCCGGGTCCGGCCTCACCACAAGGGGAGTAGGAGCAGCTGGACTGTTAGGTCACATGACAGGATTTGAAAGGGCCACACACTTCAGTCTGGTCCCCAGGGGGCCGAGCCCTGTGGCAAACCCTTCCTGCAAAGCCAGGTGGGAAAATCTGCCAGGCTAAAAATGGATGGGCTGGCCGGCTCCCCACCCCTTCCTCAGGTGAAAAGTCAGCGCATTGTGATTCTGCAGCTACTGTAGCAGGGATGTCAGTCTCTCTCTCTCGGGTGCTTTTTAGAAATGGAAACCAGTTTGCTTTGCAGGAGTCTCTGCCAGCGCAGCCAGAGACCGCGGAGGCTAGAGACTCATGTGCTGGTCCCAGCAAGAGGGTTTCCGGCCCCCCACGACAGACGCCCGTTTGGGGGACGGCAAGTTCCTGGCCGTGCTCACTTGGTCGTGCTGGGGAGGTGGTGAATGTTTCAAAGGAAATTCTGTAGCCAGGCAAGGACACAGTTCCCAGACTATGTCCCTCCCATCTGTGGTTGGCAGCATGGCAGTCCCCCAAGATGTCCACGTCATAATCCCCAAACCTATGACTATGTTACCTTATACGGCAAAAGGAACTTTGCAACTGTGATTAAGTTAAGGCTCTTTCTAAATTGAACCTATTGGGGTGACATTTGCTAATAAAATTATATAACTTAATTGGTGTGCAGTTCTATGACACATCATCTACATGTCGTGTTGTGTGTGCACCCCCCAAGTCAAGTTTCCTTCCAGCACCATTTATCCCCCCTGCACCCTCTTCTACATGTCCCCCAAGGTTAAGGCTCTTGAGATAGGGAGATTCTCCCGGGTTATTTGGGTGGGCCCCCCCGTGTAATCACGGTGGTGGGGGAGTGCTCTGAGAGGGAGGCAGGGAGGTCAGAGTCAGAGAAGACATGAGAACAGAAGCAAAAGTCACACAGACATTGGAAGACGCTTCGCTGCTGGCTCTGGAGGTGAAGGAACGGGTCCAGGAGTGCAGGTGGCCTCCAGGATCTAGAATAGCTGAGGGAACACAGCCCTGTTGATCCATTTCAAACTTGACCTTCAGAACTGTAAGATAATAAATTTCTGCAACAGGAACCTACTACACCAACACAACACTCAGATTTGTTCTTCCGAGGACTGGGGAACAAACCTGTGAGCTCAGAAGCCAAATGTGCCCGAAGCAGCCACCGTACGAGCTAAGATCTGAAAGTGGAGGGCGCAGAGCCGTGGGCAAGGCGAGGCCCGCGCAGACGTCCATCCACAGCTCCTCCCAACAGGTGCAACTGCCAGTGCAGAGAGGTGGTCCCGCTCCAGACCCCCTTTCCTCTGACGCCCATGACAGCACTCACTACTTCCCTTTTTCCAGGCACCTATACTGTTATATTTTCTTCCTTAAAATGTGACACATGAATTCACACTAGCGTCCCTCCCAGAGGACTTTGACTTGAGAAAGAACATGCCCACAGAAGACAATGCAGACCCTAAAAGAACAAATCTCTGGAGCAGGACGCCACGTGAAGATGAAGGCGGGGGTAGAGAGATGCATGGACAAGCCAAGGAATCCCAGAGACCGCCGGCAACCACCAGAAGTGGGGGAGACTCTTGGGAGGAGACAGATTCTCCTCTCAGCCTCAGAAGGAACCAACCCTGCTGCCAACACCTTGACCTCAGACTTCTGGCCTCCAGACTGGGACACAGTAAATATCTGTCAAGGCACCTTTGTCACAATGACCTGACCCCAGAAAACAAGTACCATGGCTTTCAGAGGGGTGCTGGGCAGGCACCTGCAGTGAGCAGCGGAGTGGGGTAGCCCTCGGGGCTTTCATGCTGGGGGGCTCTGGAAGCTAATTACCCTGAAGGGCGGCCAGGGCCAGCCCCTGGGGAGCTGCAGGGGGAAGGCCTGTGTGAAAGGCAGAGCCCACAGGCAGATGAGACCTAGGTTCCCAGCCTCAGCAGGGACACCCACTTTAACAAGGAGGCCACCGAAGAGTAGAGCCTCACCCACCCACCGCACACGTGAGGAGCAGCCTGTTCTCCTAGACCTCCACACGTGGCAGCCCCACCGCCTCAGGCCTGGGACAGCCACCAGCACACAGGAAACTCTCAGAGCAGCCTGCCACGCCTGGGACTGTCCTAGAAGAGTCTCGAAGACTTTGCAGAGCTGGACTCTTCCCTTCCCCTGCCCTTGCAGCCTCCCAGGCAGAAGGGACTTCAGGTCGAGGGAGGCCCTGAGGCTCTGCAGGTCAGCTGGGAAGCTGCGACCTCCCTGGGGAAGGTAGCTTCAGGGAAGAGAGAGGGGGCTGGAATCCTCTCCCAGTAAAATCAAGTCATTTGCCATCTGGCCTCCTTGGCTCCAAGTTTCCAGAGAGCTGGGGAGGCTGCCCACAGCAGGAATTGGGGTTGGGGGGGGGGCGCTGGGGGAGACGGAGAGGCAGTTTCTTTCACCCGTCAGACCGGTATTACCTGCGAGCTAAGCTCTGGGTTGGCAATCAGGTCGGATCAAACCTGATGCCAGGCCCATGGTGAGCCTGGCCAGGCACAGCACAGCGGCTGGTTGCTTCATTGGGAGCTGGGGAAGGGTATGAAGCTTGGAAAGGGCTTTGAAGACGCTTCCTCTTTCTCGGGAAGACTGAACAGCCGGGTTACTGGGGCAGCTCCGTGGAATCCCCCACCAGGCCAACGGATACTCCAACACCAGTGAGAATCCTGGGGGAGGCTCAGCCTCCTAGCCTGGGGGTCAGGCCTCCTGGGTTTGCCTCTCAGTTCTGCTGGCAACCGGCGTGGCAGCTTGCACCAGACCCTCCACCTCTCAGGGTTTCAGTTCCCCCAGCTGTCAGAGGGAAAGGCATCTCACTCTCGCCCAGTCCTGTCTGGGGCCAGGGATGCTTATGGGTGAGTTTCCGGAGTTGTGACAGAGTTCTTTACAGTGGGGCTCGGGCAGCCGCGGAGGGGGAAGGTGAATGACAACAACGAGGGGGCAGAGCAAAGACCCGAGGTGAGGGGGGCAGGGGAGAGGCGGCAGGGAGGACAGAGAGGCCATTGTGTGGGTCAGAACCGGGGCCAGAGAGCTTCACCTCCCTCCCCCTGGGCCCCCTGGGCTGGATAAAGAACCCAGCAGGCCGCCCCGCCTCCCCTCCCCCCGCTGGGTTTCCAGTCAACTCCACCCCAACCCGGCCCCGCGACTCCAGGGGCCCCGGCAGGAAGCGAGGGGTCCCCGGGCCGGCGGACATTCTCACCGCGGGCGGACTCGCGCACAGCCACGTCTTCCCTTCCACGTGCCTCAGTTTCTCATCAGACCCCAAGGTTTAAGGCGGCGTTTTTTCAGGCCTGATGCGAGTGCCCTCTCCAGCCAGGCAGAATGAAGGGGAGGATGCCCCAGCCGCGCCCGCAGCCACCTCCCTTCAAGGTTGCGGTCTCAGGGAGCACCGTCCCGCGCCCCGCGCCCCCTGGGCACCGAAGCCGGGACTCCGACCCCTGCCGGAGGGGAGGGGGGGGGGGAGAGGTAGGAAGGGGACAGGAGGGCGGGGTCTGGCTCCGGGCCCCTGCGCGGAGCCACCGCCTTGCCGGGCCGCGGCCCCGCTGCCGCAGCGCGGCCCCCCCTCCCGGCTCCGATTCCCGGGAGGGTGGGGGTGGGGGGACCGAGAGCGTCTAGAGCGGACCTTGTGGACGCACGCCGCGGCGCTGCTGGAGGGTGATGACGCCCAGATCCTTCCCCTCGTCCTTAATTTCGGGGTTTCTCGGTCGGTGAGCACGTCGCTGAGTCACCTTCCCGGAATGCGCTTGGGACGCTCAGGACCCAGCCAGGAATGCCCGGGGGCGGTGCGGTGCGGCGACGCGCACCGCCGCGAAGCGCGCGGGCCCCGGGACCGCGCAGCCCCGGGAGCTCCCGCCTACCTGGGAGCCCGCGGGCGCCGCCCCGCAGGTGTGGGAAACGAGGTCGAGGAGGCGTGCCCGATTACCGACCCTGACCAGACCTACCTCTTCCCTACTTTAAGGGGCGACGGGCAGAGGCGTGTGTGGGCTGAGTGGGCGCAGGTGTGGGCGCGTGAGCTGTGTGGTAGCCTGGGCCTGAAGCACCTCAGCGCCCTAAGGGGTTTTTTGGTTTTTTCTCACTTCGACCCTACCTGCTCGGGTTTGGGAAACTTCTTCCTTTGGGTCTCCGCAAAGAACCCCTCCCCCGGGGATTTAACTCGTGTTGGTCGCGGACCCGTGCGTCCGTGGTTGTATATATCACACTCACTAACACGACGCGTCCGCGTGTGGCTCCGTGGAAGCGAAAACTCCCAGGCACTTTTGCATCCTACGGCTGATCTCGTTGGGGACGGGGAGGGGGGCAGCGGTGGTCACGCCCCCGATGCTGGGCTCTCCCATGCCCTAGGCCCCTTCACACTGCCAGGCTCCCCTCGGGGTTGGAGGGGCCGTGGGCCTGATCGCCAGCTGTAGGGGCAGCTTCTTTGGCCCAGATGAGCCGAGCCTCGGGGGTGTCCTCTGGGGAAAAGGGTCCAACTTTTGAGGTTCTTGACAAGGACTCCTTCCCCGGACCGCAGCTTCCCCGGGTTTCCGACTCTCCCCAGGAGGAAGCTCTCGGCTGCTTCGGGCTGGGTGGTTGCTGCGGCGTCAGGGAGCTAAAAATAACCGTGTGGGGGAGAACGGGGGCCGTAGGTGAGACGCCCCAGTACAGGCGGAGGTCTAGGCCTCGCATTTTGGGGGGTGGGGGTGCTGGAGCTGGGCTCCTGACAAGGGAAGACCCCGGGGAGGGAGGTCTCAGCCGCCAGGGGCAGCCGAGGGTCTGCCCCGAGCAAGGAGACTCGGGCACCCGGCACCCCGTCGCGTGCAGCTGTGGCTTTGGGCGCGGCCGCGAATTCGCACGGGGCCTGCGCTGCGCGTTCACCTTCACGCGTCCGGAACGCGGCGCGCCGCTCGTGACCCGGCCCCGGGCTCGGCGCCTCGCCCACTACCTTCGCCTCTCCCCAGGTCAGGCCGCGGCGCCACCTTTTTGCCGGGCAGCGGGGGCGCGTAGTCACGCCCCGGGACCCAGCCGGCGGCTTGCCAGCTGCCGAGCTGCAGGCTCGGACAGCGCGAGGGGCGGCGCGGCGAAGCCCCGGACGGCCGCGCCCCAGCCGCGCCGGGTGCGGGTTCCGCCCCCTCCAGCGTGCGGAGTGCGGGGCGTGGCCAGGGCGCGCGCGGAGACTCAGCGCCTCCTCGCACCGCGGCCAGGGGCGGCCGAGTGGACCGGAAAGTTTGCGGCCCGAGGCAGCGAAGCCGGGGAGTCGGCGTGCGCGGCTCCGACGCGGGGCCGGGCCCGGGACGAACTGCTTTCCGCCCTGAGCCACTGCAGGGAGTGGAGGTGGCGCCCCCCCCCCCCAACCCGGCAAACCGGATAGACTGGGTAGGGCCGGCCGCCCGCCTTGCCCTTTCTCGGCTCGTGGCTCCTGGGCCGCCCGGAGAACTGGGCCACGCACCGCGAGGCCTCCGCGCCCCCTCGGCTGAGGGAGGCGGCGGCTGGCGGCCGGGCTTGGGCTCAGACCCCGGCTACCGGGTGGCTTGGGGCTCGGATCTCTCGCCCCAAACTTCGTGCCCCGCGGTGTCCGCTCAAGTTCTGGGATTTTTACCCAACCGGACTCCCCCTGGCAGCCCCTGGGAGGGGTTGAGGGGGCTGGTCGGACGGAGAGAGAGCCTCGGGGCTCTGACTCATCCGTCGGGCGGGAACCGAGGCCCCAGGAAGAGACCCTTCGCCGCCCCAGCTCAGTTCCAGGACGGGGGCGCTCTTGGTGTCACCCGGCCTTGGCTTTCTGGTCCTCTCCGAAATCTAAGTCCCCAAGTTCCGAGCGTCTGGCGATGTCGGAGTACGCCGCTCCCCGCGCGCGCGCGCCTTCCGAGTACCGGGCTGGGCGCACCTCACCTCGGGGAGCCGCTCCGGACTCCGCCAGCGTGGTCTCCTCTCCCTCAGATTCGGCAGCCGGAGGGAATGATGCGGGTGCCCCCACGGCTCGGGTTCCGGGCGGGGAAGGCGAGCCCCACAGCCGGTACCGCGACGCCCGCCTGGGCAGCACCGATAAGAAGCTGAAGGCAGAAGCCACCGCCGAGGGCAGCGCCCCGAGAGCGCTGGGGAGCCCCAGGCAGCGGACGCCGCGGGTCAAGGTTATGGATCCAGGTTTGTGGGGGCCGGCCTGGAAGGGCTACAGGGGGATCCTTTCTCTCCTTGGCCAGGGTCAGCTGGACGGAAGAGAGGGGCTGGAGAGACACACTGCCCCCGACGAGTCCAGAAACGGGCTGGGCCTGAACCAAGGACGGGGGTGTCGAGGGTGCCCTGCTCCCCGCTGGAGGTCCCTGCTGGAGGCCGCTGCCTCTGGCCGGGCTCTCCCGCATCAGTTGCCCCGGTGTTCCAGGCACCGGTTTCCCCCCCAGGGCCCATGTTGTGACCCTGCGCCCCCTAGCGGCCGGTTGAGGACGCGGCCTTTTCGGGTTTGGGTTTTGCAGCCCGGGGCCCCCGGAACCAGCTCCCACGGCCCTGCCTCGTACTGGTGCTGCTCAACCCACGCGGCGGCAAAGGCAAGGCCCTGCAGCTCTTCCGGAGCCACGTGCAGCCCCTGCTGGCGCAGGCCGATGTCTCCTTCAGGCTTATGCTCACTGGTGAGGGCCTTCTGGGGGCTGGTGGGGGAGGAAGGTGGTTCAGGGAGCATCCGCTGCCAGGGACACCCTCCTCCAAAGCCATCCTGTCTACCTCCCCTCCGCGCCCCGTCGCAGAACGGCGGAACCACGCCCGGGAGCTGGTGCGCGCGGAGGAGCTGGGACGGTGGGACGCGCTGGTGGTCATGTCTGGAGATGGGCTGATGCATGAGGTGAGGCCTGCGCCGGGAGCCTGGGCGCGGGTGGTGGGGCCGGGGCGTTCCCAGGCTGAGGTCACTGGTGCTTCGACAGGTGGTGAACGGGCTGATGGAGCGGCCTGACTGGGAGACTGCCATCCGGAAGCCTCTGTGTAGCCTCCCAGCTGGTTCTGGCAATGCGCTGGCAGCTTCTTTGAACCATTATGCTGGGTGAGAACCCAGGGCCAGGGTGGGTCTCAGTTTCCCCTCAGTGTCACACCACTGGCTGGTTTTTATTTTTATTTTTTATTTTGAAATATTTTATTTATTTTTAGACAGAAGGGGAGGGAAGAGAAAGAGAGGGAGAGAAACATCAATGTATGGTTGCTCCTTGCATGCCCCCTACTGGGGACCTGGCGCACAACCCAGGCATGTGCCCTGACTGGGAATTGAACCAGGGACCCTTTGGTTCACAGGCCAGCACTCAGTCCCCTGAGCCACACCAGCCAGGGCTCACTGCCTGGTTTTTAGAAATTCCCATTTGCTGTGGTAACTTCCATTCCCTTTTTTCTGGAGTTTCTAGCCTCAGTTCTGGCTCATTCTCTCGGTGATGCCAGCTGGCTGCCTCTATCTGCTCCATCGCGGGGCCACGCTCCCTAGGAGGAAGGGGAGGGCACATGAGGACTTTCCCCCGCAGCTATGAGCAGGTGACGGACGAAGACCTCCTGAACAACTGCACGCTGCTGCTGTGCCGCAGGCAGCTGGCCCCCGTGAACCTGCTGTCCCTGCAGACGGCTTCGGGGCTGCGCGTCTTCTCCGTGCTCAGCCTGGCCTGGGGCTTCATTGCTGATGTGGACATCGAGAGTGAGAAGTTTCGGCGCCTGGGGGAGATGCGCTTCACGCTGGGTACCATCCTGCGCCTAGCGGCCCTGCGCATCTACCGGGGCAGACTGGCCTACCTCCCCGCAGAGCAGGTGGCCTCCAAGGTGCCTGCCTCCCCTCCTCTGGACCGGCAGGACGGGCAGGGCCCTGTGGACGTCCACCTCGTACCCCTGGAGGAGCCAGTGCCCGCTCACTGGACAGTGGTGCCAGAGCAGGACTTCGTGCTGGTCCTGGTGCTGCTGCACTCACACCTGGGCAGCGAGATGTTTGTCGCACCCATGGGCCACCGTGTGGCCGGCGCTATGCACCTGTTCTACGTGCGGGCCGGCGTGTCTCGGGCCATGCTGCTGCGCCTCTTCTTGGCCATGGAGAAGGGCAGGCACATGGAGTGTAACTGCCCCTACTTGGTGTACGTGCCTGTGGTGGCCTTCCGCCTGGAGCCCAAGGACGGGAAGGGGATGTTTGCTGTGGACGGGGAGATGATGGTCAGCGAGGCTGTGCAGGGCCAGGTGCACCCCAACTACTTCTGGATGGTCAGTGGCCGTGGGGATCCCCCACCTTCTCTAGAGGCACAGTGGACGCCACCCAGCAGGAAGCCTCAGCAGACAGCACCTGGAGAGGTTTCCTTATGACTCCTTGGGCCTTGCTGTGCCTTAGTCTGTCTACCTAGTGAAATCCGAGCTCGGAGCTCTCCCTTCTTCCCCCGGGATTGGGGGACTGGTCCCAGTTCTGCTCCAGCTCTCTTGGGGAACAGGAAGCGGAGGGCTCCTGTGGAAGGCTGGGCAGAGGCTGTGCTTCGGAAGGAGACGCCGGTTGGGCCCCACTGTGATATGGAAGCCACCCTGTTGTTCTGCCCCCGCCCCCGTGAATCAAATCCAAATAAAGTGACATTCCCAGCCTACTGGTCTTATCCTAGGGGTGGGGGGGGGGGGGGCAGTGGCGTCTTGCTCCTGCCAGGCTCCAGTATTTAACGTCAGCGTGCCCAGTGGTGCATCCTGGGTTGTGCAGTCATTTCGGTGATGGGCACAGGGGCACAGCTCCTCTTTGGTGGAGGGTAGAGCCCTTCCCTGCAAGTATACTCCCTGCAGTCTGGACGCTGGGGAGCCCAGCCCCCCGCCTTGCCCAGACATGGGAAGCCAGGCTCAGCCAGCATGGCTTTCTTACCCAGGACTACGCAGCCAACCTCCACAAAAAAGGAAAATGCCTCAAGAAGCGTCGGGGAAACGCAAGGAGCAACAAGGTGGCTGGCCCAGGTCTGTCCTAAGAGCAGTTTGGCATCCCTCCACTGAGGGCTCCAGCCCTGCCCTGGCCGCCCTGGCCTCCTCTGCCTCACCCCGCCCCACCCTGGTGGGCGACTGCTGGGCAGCAGTTAAAATGCAGCAGCAGGAAGGGGCGGATGCCAAGCTCCCACACTGGGCAAACTTTCTGGCTCGCAGCCTGGGCCAGGTGCTTCGGCGTTCTCTCCCCCGCATCAGGAAGGTGGCCAACATGGCTAAAGGTGGGCTCTTGAAGAACAACAGCCCTGCCCAGAGACAGGGACACTGACCCACCGAAATCCGAAATTCTGACCTTCCAGCCCCTGTGAATCCCACAATGGGAAAGGCAGGTGGCAGGGAAGCGCAGTGGGCACTGCCACGAGCCTTCCTGGCAACAGGGCTTTCCTTCCCCCGGGAGGGTGTGGGAGGTGCCCAGAGAAGAAAGGCCACAGAACCCAGAGGAATGGCAGAGGCAGGTTTAATGGTGCCACCTTGTCTTCTTTGTACATCGTAATGAGCCAAACAAAAAAAAAAATGCAAGTAAAAAAAAGGTTTAATCACACAGCACTTTGTACAGGTATCTTAAGCAGCAGGCATTCACATCTCCACGGGAGCAAGGCCCTGGGAAGCACAGCCCCACCAGTCACTCCGGGTGTTCCTCACACAAGATCCCGCCTCGGCCCCAGATGCTGCGGCCCGGGCCCAGCTCGTCCTTCCCCATGGCCGCTGCCCGCTGGGTGGAAATGACGCCGCTCGGGTGAGGAGCCAGCTTAAGGCGGACAAGACGCATCATGCTTTGGCTTTTTTTGTTTTTTTTCTAGTAAGAGTTACTATCTTTGCTTTTGAAATTTATTTTCTTTCAACCTTAAATATTACATACATACACCAAAAATTACATACCTGCAATGTGCTCACAGCACCCTCTTAACCTGGAGCTTCACATTATCAAAAGCCTAGAAAACTTGTAAACCTCGGGGCCTGTCTCTGCAAGGGAGGGCCCCCCCCCCGGCCACCTCTCTCCCCCCAGACAGAGCCTGCGGAGTCGGTTAAGCGAAGGGCTGACAGGTGGCCTTGATCTCGTGGGGGAGAGGGCCACCTCCCGGCGCGAGCACTGAGAGTGGGAGGGACAGAGTGCATGGGAAAGGCCCCCGCATGTGCCAAGGCCTTGGATGTGCTGCGGCTCCCGCCCCAGGGTCCTGGGACGGGACCGGGCAGGGAGCAGACACTCGAGGCCTCAAAGCCAGGACTGCCCACCCAGCCACGTGGCACAGAAGAGCAAGGCACCTACAGTTGTTTCTTTCCCAGCAGCTCCCTGGCCTTGCTCCGTGTTAGCATGTGAGGGCCACCACCTCTTTTGGGTGTCACCCCGAACCCAGCCTGGTCTCTGAGAGCAAGTTCAACAGGCCTGAGGGCGATCCTGTGGTAACTGGGCCAGAACAGAGCCAGGGGTCAACGACCGCAGCTACGGCTCCCAGGAGTGTGCTGGTACTGGGCAACGAGGGAGGGCCTGGCGGCATTGGCCTGGGACACGGGGAAGCTACCATGGCACTGAGGAGGATGAAAGGGACGAGGGAAGTCGCTGGGGCAACCCGCATGTCATGCAAGGCACGGCCACCTGTCCTGCTGCTGCTCCGCACAGCTCTGGGGCCCCGGGCCCCGTGCCAGGCCCTTGGAAAACTCCACCTCCGACCTGAGATGGAGATGACAAAGGGGCAAGTGCTGGGACACTGCGCCTGAGGTGACAAGTGGAAAATCAGCCACAGGGTTCAGATTTGCTTTGCACAGGGGACTCGCCTGCTGAAAGACTACTTCGGAATAGAAGTGGCAGCATCTCAGAAAACTTCCTGTACGCCAGCCTCAAACTCTCCTTGGGAAGAGGGGGCCGTGGGGGCCTTGCGTCAGGGACAGAGGACAGAGTGGGAAGAGGGGCGGGTCCGGGGGAATGAGCAGGCAGCAGCTGGCCTCCCCACCACGATCCTGTCCCACAGGGTTAGCGGCTACTTGTCGTCTAGGCACTCAGGCATGCCGGCCTCAGCCAGAGCGGCCCGGAACTGCGCCAGAACCCCCCGCACGCTCTTGATGAAACCCTTGGAGAGCGGGAAGAGGGGGAAGCCGATGTCGGGGTAGCCGCTCCTCTCAGGCAGGAAGCTCCGGTAGCTCTTTCTTCGCTTCTTTGGTTTGACACTGGGCGGCACCGAGGCACCCGGCGCTGCCTCCGAGGTCTGGTCTGTGTGGTCCCTGCTGTCTGTGGCCGGGCCCTGGGCGCCGCCCTCTGAGTCTGAGCCCTGGGAGGCCTCCCCAGGGGCCAGCCTGCCATCCTCAGGTTCCGCCTGGCCGTCCGGGAGCTCGGCCACTACAGAGCTGCTGTCCTTGGAGACCCCGTTGGGCAGCGCCTGGGCCCGCTCCAGCAGGGCGTGGGTCTCCAGCCAGGACTCGATGCGCCTCACCAGCCGCCAGCCGCCAGCGCTGAAGTGCTGCCGGATCTCCTGCTGGAAGACCTCAGGGGGCCGCCGCACCAGCTGGGTCATGGACTGCACCACGCGGATCAGCGCCATCTCGTTGTAGCAGCGGCTGTTCTCGTAGCCCTCCTGCAGGCCCCGGTCGCTGTCGAAGCCAGCTTCGTTGTAGTAGGGCTCGTTCACCAGGATCAGACCTGCGGGCGGGAAGCCCGTCAGGGCCAGCTGGACCTCGACCCCCAAGGGCAGGGCCAGACCTGTAGGCAGGGGCGGGGACACAAAAGCCTCCGAAACCGCCCCAAGCCCCGCCCACAGTACCTTGGATGGAGATGAGCACCTGGAGAAGGCTGGACTTGCTCGTCCACCTCTCTGTCCCCTAAAACACACACAGCACCGTCAGCTCCATCCCCAACACTGCCCGGGTGGGCTGCCCCCCACCCAGGCGGTGGCTCGGTGCTCACCTTTCCAATCCAGGTGCCTAGGAGGCTGACGCACACCTTCCCATTGTCATATAGGTTGGGGTTCAGACGGCCACTGCACTGGGAGAGGTAGCAAAAATGGGGGGGCACGGCTGGGTAGATGTTGGGGAGCTGGATGTCAAACAGGTAGAGGCCGTCCTCATAGGGGGTGCGCGTGGGGCCCTTGATCAGGGCCGAGAAGAGGTCCTGGGAGAGGGAGGATGTGGTTGGTTTGCGTTTTCCCAGGGCGCTGTGGGCGGAGGAGCAGCACCCAGGACGCCACACACCGCCAGCGGCCGAGAAGGTGAACGCGAACCTCCCTGCACAAGCTCGGCACCTTTTAACTCCCGGCATATAAGGGGCTCTCCAAATGGGTTTTTATCCTACCAGGTTTTATTCCTCAAAAATCATTACTTTAAAGTTGTATTCTTCAAAACAGCTGCCTGGAACCCAGACCAAAAAGGCAAGCAACAAAGACAACTGGTCAGAAGACGGAAGAAGAGAGTTCCAGCATGGCCAGGCTGCACGTGCTTCCAGGGAACCCGAGGAACAAGAGGACCTGAGCCCCAGGAGGAGGTGCTGGGAGGCCCCCAAAGGGCCTCGGGCCGCTTAGCTCTCAGGGTGACTCCCCATAGTGAGCCGCTGCCACCGGTGTGTGCCAGGGCCCATGAACAGTAACCTGGAGCACCGGCAAGGGCTGGGATCCTTTTGCGCATTTTCCTGGGGGCCTCAGGTTCCCGCACTACTTCCCTTTCCCTCGGAGGGAGATTTGGTAAAAAAACAGAAAAAAAAGAAAAAGTACTATTCCCTTCATCCCTCTGCAGAGCTAAAACAGGTTGGAACTTTCAAAAAGAAACCAAAAGTATTAAGAACCTCAAGCAGCAGCCCACACTAGTTCCCAGCCCTGCCCCGTGGTCTCTGGCACCGCGGCCACCTGAACATGGGCACCGCTCTGTGGCCTCTGCTTTGGCCCCTTGCTCCAGGGCTGGGCCGGAGCTGAGGCCTCGGTCAGACTCTCTCTGTCTTGCACACAGGGGGGCCCCATAGGCGTCTGTTGAATAAATGAGGCGAAGGCCCTGGCCGGTGCGGCTCAGCTGTTTGGAGTGTCGTCCCATAAACTGAAAAGGGTGTGGGGTTTGATTTCTAATCAGGACACACGCCTAGGCTGTGGGTTCAAGGCCCCGTTGGGAATGCATATAGGAGGCAACCAGTCTAGGTCTCTCTCTCTCTCCCTCTTCCTCTCTGAGGATTTAAAAAGTGAAGTGAAATAAGGTGGAAGGGGCCTGCCCATTCCTGGCACACACAAGGACGCAGTGACACTGACCGGAGCTGCGCGACTCAGACCCCGGGCCCCGGCCACCGAGGCGGGGTGTCACACGAGGCCTGCCACTCTCGAGCTAAAGAGGGACGGACCGGGCCAGTGTGAGTCAACATGGGGGCTCTCAAAACCACCCTGCGGTGTAAAAAAAGCAGATTACGGGTGACGTGTAAAACGACATGCTATTTATACAAAGTCACACAGAACAGCACGCGTTTACGAGGATGCACTAGACTGTCAAAACGTAAAAGCTGTCCTTGAGAAGACGCACCGGACCCCCAAGTCGGGACCCCTGAGGGCGGGGTGAGGGGTGGTCGAAGGCAACTCCGGCGTCTCTGTGACGTTCTAATTTTTCAAGAAGGCCCGACTCGGGTAACAACTACACAGTTTGCGGCTAACTCTGAAGCGGAAGGAATGAGTGCCCTGGAGTAGACAAGGGCACTAGGCTCGGGCCCTCACCTGACCAAGCTTCCTGCCTCGTCACAGGTGCGGGCGGCATGCAGGCTGGAAGGCCAGGGCGCCCGCACAGCACCCCCACACCTGCCCCCGCTGGGCTACTTGCCATTCTGTCCTCGAAAGTCTTGACCATGATGCCGTCGGGTAGTGAGGTGGCCAGCAGAGCCATCTCCTTCCGCACGGTGCTGAAGAACTTCTTGGCTTCTGGAGGCTGGAACTCGATTTTCTTGAATGAGTGGTTTGCTAGGGCGGGGGAGGGACTGTTCAGTCCCCCCTGGGCGAGGCCCTGAGAGCTCCACCCAGAAGGGCGGCCGCCAGTGCGCTCCCCACATGGGCGAGTACACGCACATTTGTCCCACCCACCTCTCCTGGTATCAGGACCCGTGGCCACCCCAGGGAAACGTCCTGTCCCCACCCCCAGCCCGGAGCAGCAGTGGGGCTGCATGGGGGTGCCCCCACCCCCAGTCCGCACACACAGAAGGGGCCGACTCACAGGGCGCAGACTCGAGCACCGAGAAGACCTCGCCCTTGGCGCTGGTGAAGGTGACGCCGGGCTTGCCGCCACACTGCTGGCAGAGCACCGGGGTCTCGCTGGGCCACTCGGCCTTGACCGGGGACTGCACCTCAGGCCTGTCCTCCTTGCGCTCTGCGTCCGGCATGGCCTCCATCTTCTCCTCCTCTGCGATGGCCACATTGTCCAGGGTCTTCTTGAGGTTTTCCTGCAGCTTCTTGATGTCGTCCAGAAACTTCTTCTCCCGAGTCGGCTTCTCAGGCTCCACTGTGGGGGAGGTGGGGGACCCTGTCAGAAGCTGCTCCACGGTCATGTTCTTCAGGCTCTCCAGGATCTTAATGGCCTCTTTCAACTCCCGGAAGCTCTTCGGGGGCCCGTCCTTGCCGGCCTTTTCCATCAGCCCGGCCCCTGGGGCAGGCATGGCCACAGCCCCCTGGATGGCAGCTGTGGCGGCTTCTTCACTGATCACTACTCCCTTGTCCTCCTCGGGGGCCGCCAGTTGCTCCGTGGGTGGGATCGGGGGCTCCTCTATCTTGGGGTGCTCGTCCTCCACCAGCCCATTGTCTGTCTCCCAGCTGTCGCTGTCGTCCTCCCACTCGTCAGAGGATGCCCCGCTGGTGCTGCCTTCCACCGAGTCGTAATCCGACTCCTCGATCTCGGACTCAATGTTGTACAGGTGCTGGAGGCAGAGGGGTGCTGGCCACTCAGCAGAGCTCTGCCGGGCGCCCGACCCTCAGAGCCAGGGCCCTGGTGGCCCTGCCACCCCCTTTCCCCTCTCCTGCTGTGGGCTCTGCGGGGCAGCTTCTCCATGCCAGGAGGCCCTGTCTCTGAGAGGTGGCTTCGCCTGTCCCACACCAGTGGCAGCGCCCGGAGCCCCAGCTGACAGGTCTCTCCCCCGCTGTGCACTTTGGGGGCAAACCCAGCCCCAACTCCAGCAGACTCAGGCCTGAGGCCTCTGGGGGCTGGACTGGAGCTGGGAACATGTCAGAGGAGGGGAGAAAGGGGGCGGCTGGCCTGGGTCACATGTGTTCCCGTCCCTGGAGGAAGGGTGAGCCACTCCCTTGTCCTGCCCCATATGGGTGCCAGGAGAGGAAGCTGGGGCCTGAGGAAGGCTCAGACACGGGGACAAAGAACGGCACTGAGAACAGCCTGCAGCTCAGACCCCACCGGCTGGGCCTCTTACTGTCCCGTGGAAGTCTTCCTAGATGCGTCGGTGGCTCTACTGCCTATTGGCAGTAACCTGCACCACCTCAGGCGAGATGGGGGTCAGGCAAAACTGGGAAGCCTGTGAAAACCCACACAGGCCAGGCAATATGGGGAGGCTGCACAGTGGGCAAGACCATGGAGCTTACCCTTCCTCTTATGCCTTCCCTGAGACCCTGTCACTCACAAGGAGGCCCTCTTGGGAGGCGGGGAGAGCCTGTTGCCTGCTCCCCGAGCTGGGCTGGGGACAGGCCGTGGCTTCCAGCCTGACCACCATGCTGAGCTGTGTGGGCCTCTGAAGAGCCTTACCTGGGGCAGGATGATGGTCTTGGAGTTGTCCGCCCACACCACCTCCACCTTGCTGCTGACATCCACGCGGGCCACCTGGCCAACCGATGGCTGCCAGGCAAATGGGACAGGGTCAAGGCTGCAGCCCTCCAGGAGGGGCGAGGGCCACAGCACCTCCGAGCAGGAATGCCAGCAGTGGGTGGCGAGGGTGTAGCCGTGAAAATAGCAGATGAGTGCACCCGCCAGAGGAGCCACAGAATAACCGACCCACAGGGCCTCCTGCTCAGACACCTCTGATGGGCTCCGTCCCCGGGGCTCCTGCACCACCTGGCCACTGGGCACACAACGTCCACTAACTCCCTCCCTCTCGCAGCATTCCGGCTGCTCCAGGCCGCCTATCCTTCCTGGGGTGGGGTTCCAGCCTCAGGATTTGTGTCCCTATTCTTCCTCTGCTGGAGTCCGCCCGACCCCACCCAACACTCCCACCTGTTCTCCAAGGCCAGCTCAGCTGCCACCTCCCCAAGCCTGTCCCGTGTTCCTGCATCAGTCAACAGCATGCCCACAGTGCTAAGGAGAAGGAACAGGGCTTCCCTAGTAACTGCAACCAGTGGGGCACAGGGAGCAGCTGCATGAGTGCAATCTGACCTCGGCAGGCAAGCAGGCAGGTGTGCCCTTGTGCAGGTTGCTAGGCTGAGTGGCAGCTAGGGATGAGGCAGAGGACTTGCAGGTCTGGTCTCCTGGAGCCACCTGGTGGCACCCCCAGGCACTGCAACTGCTGCACAGGAGTGGGGAAGCAGCTATGGAAACGGCCTTGGGCAGGGGACGAACCTCATCCTCCTTGTGAGGAGCTCCATCCTCAGCATTGCCAATGCGGATGACGATATCCGTTGTGCGGAACCGGAAGTCAGGGTGGTCGGCAATGTCGTAAACGCTCACATCTTCCTCCTCTCCAATCAGCTAGGGCACAGGATGAGTCGCCATGAGCCCCGGCCCTGCACCCAGCCCCCCGGAGCCCACCCTGAAGGAAGACGCGGGGCTGCACGCTCACCTCCACGTCATCCCCACTCGGCCTCAGCTTGAACCACTTCACCACGCAGGTGCGGCCCACGTGGTCCCCAGATTGTACCACTCCGTAGACGGCGGGGTCGGGACAACTCTGGACTGTGGAGCCGGAAAGCACACGACTAGCTAAGGAGCCCTGGTGGCGACACCTGCATCTACCCACCCACCATGCGTCAGGCCTCGTGGGGCACAGATCCCCCGTGCTCGCCAGCCAGGTCAGCAGAGGACAGGAAAGGCTTCCCCAGTCCTCAAGAGCGAGCCACCTTCAAAGGGGAGGCTCCTCCTGACCCTGACACCTCACGCCCCCCTTTCCCAGGCTCCCAGGCCCCCCCGGGGACGGCTCTTGGGAGCCGGCACGACCTCGCTTGTCCACCACGAAGTCCCCGGGGCAGAACTCGTTGTTGTCCAGGTGGTGCACTGGGAACAGGTCGTTGGAGCGGATGCTGCGCTCCACAGAGCCGTCCTGCCACATCACGTCTGCTGAGGTCATCGTGGTCACCACCTCCACCGCCACCCTGCAGGGCGGGAGCAGTGAGCCGGGCCATGCCAAGGCCCCCTGGACACGAGGGCAGGACTGCAGCCCGCCACCTTCCTCATGGGCCTGTTGGCCTGAAACTCCTCATCCCCGGCACGAAGGAAGACAAACAGGTCAGTGGATGCTCACCTACAGTGTTCATGCCCTGCGACCCCCTCTGAGAACAGCCCCGTCTGGGAAATCTCAAGTGAATGGGGTCCCAGAGGCAGACCTGGGGTCAAGGCCACCATCCCTTTCTCTGCCTTACTCCCAGATCTCTCCTGTCCCCCTGGCCAACCCCAGGCACCCACACCGTCTCAGATCGGCCCCCTGAGCCTTTACAGGCTGCAGACCGTGTGTGTGTGAGCCCAAGTGTGCACGTGCACAGGAGGCCAAGCGGGTGGTCTCCAGCTGGACACTCAGCCAGGAGGGAGGGCGTCCTCTGGGCATACCTGTCCCCCGGCTTGAAGTCACGGGTGATTTTATTCTTCTTCCTCTTGTGTTTTCGCTTTAGGTTCTTGATAGACAAAGGGATGCTCTTTTTGCGACTTGTGCCACTGCCACTCTGGGAGGAAGTGGTGGAGCTGGCGGAGGAGGTGACTGAGCTGGTGTCATCTGTGTCATCGGCGGCCTCGTCATCTGCATCCTGCTCGGCCGAGTGCAGCCTGTCATCTCCGCCTTCCTTCAGTAGAAAGGGTGGCAGCTGCTCGCCCACCTCTGGGGCCTCCTCCGGGCCCTCGTCCTGCATCTCCACTGGGCTGGGGGACCCGTCGGGAGTCTCCTCGGGGCTGGCGGACCCCATTTCACTCTTTGCTTTGGTCCCTGCTTTCTTGCCTGAGTCCTCCGTGGAATGGTCCCTGGAGCACTGGGTGTCCGGGGAGCAGGACATGATCCTCACAACCTGCTTCTTCAACAGGCGCTTCACCTGTAAGGGCAGAGCAGGGAGGAGGGGGCTGTGGCGAGCAGGGCTGACCCGGCCCGGCCCCACCCTGTCCTGGGGGTATGGGGCACCCAGGCAGGCCTGACCCCAGGCAGCTTGGTCTGGGGGTAGGTGACAGCTATACACACCTAAGTGGCCTGCAAGGGTCATTGAGGGCTGCCCCCCAAGGCCTGAAGCACAGACTGTCCTTCCTGGCTGTGAATATAACTCAAGGCCAGTTCCTCAAATGCCCATCAACCCCAGCCCCGAGGACATACCTTCTTGGCCATAGAGCCCTCCCCCTGGGCGCAGTGTTTTTCTGGACATTCACAGGCAATCTTGGCCAGCTCTACCTTGGCCGGGAAGACAAACAGACAGCGCTCCCCCAGCTGCCGCTGAGCATGGTCAAAGCATCCGAGACGCTTCACCCTGCAAGGGGGAGGAGAAGCGGGGCTGGGCCAGCAGTCCTCAGCCCCTACACCTGTGACTGGCCTGGAGACTTGCTCAGGGCCCGTCCCTGAGGCTGTTGACTGGGTGGCACATTGGAGCCGCTCACCTGCCTAGGTTTTCCTGGGTGATGACAGAGGGTGGGGGGCTGACGCTGTCTGTGCCCCCTGGACAGAAGCTCTTGGTAATCCATGTGACTTTCAGTTCCACAACCTGCACCTGGGGATAGTGAATGGAGCAGGGCCACGGTCAGCAGGCGCTCAGGGCCCACCTGACCTCCTGGACAGGAAGCAGGCCCCACCTGCCACTACAGCCCCACCAGGGATCCCCATCACCTCCTCACCACCAGTCAGGGCCCAGTGGACCTGCTGTTCACTACTCCCCAACCTTGCTCAGCCTGGGTGGGCCATCTGACACTGGCCACCCTGTGACCACAATCTGGGTTCCCATTATCCTCTAAGCCCTTTCAGATAAGAGGGTCCAGAGGCCAGTGAGTGGGGCTTAGCTCTCAGAGCAAACAAGGATGGGGTGGGCAGGCTAAGGTCCCAGCCCCGCCTCCCGTCCAACCCCCAGGCTCTACCTCTTCCACCACAACCCGGAACTTGCTCTTAGTGCTGAGCACAGGCTTGACTCCCGACAGCCACTGGACGCTGGAGAAGATCTTGGCAGGGCCAATGAGCACCTGGCCCGGGTAAAAGCCATAGGAATCATCAAAGAAGAGACCCTGCAGGACGTGGGGCCAGAGGACAGTCCTTGAGAGCGGTGCCCCCTTGGGGGATGGTGTTTCCATGCCCCCTCAGCCCCCACCCCTCGCCTGCCGTCCCTCTTCCCCCTGCCAACACCTGCCCCCATCATAGGCCTCCACATCCCCCAAAACACACCCTGAGGCCCCAGAGCAGGACCCCTCAACCCTAAGGTGTACGTTAGTCACTGGGGGCCTCACTGAAACGCCCGCCTGATTCACTCCGTTGTGACGGCTCGCACACTCGTGTGTGAACTGTGTCAGAAACTCCTGTCTTAAAGTGCCATGCTGCACTAAAACGCTACACTCATTCTGGAAAAAAATTTTTTTAAAGATGAAATAAAAGTTAACAAAATATAAAGAGAAGTCCTAGTACTTTCTGCCCTTTTCTAGTAAACCATTTTGACCGGCGGCAGCAGCATTCAGCCTGGGCTAGCTACAAGCTCTGTGCTCAGAAGTCCTTTTTCCTGCACGGCCCAGAGGGCCAAGGAACACAACACCCCCGCCCCCACAACATACCGAGTCGCTGACATGCGGGCAGACGTCGTAGAGCTTGGCGCCGTCCTCTGTGTTCATGGAGCACCTGAAACGGTGAACACAGGCTTGGTCTCCACACGGCCCAATGGCTGGCCTCGGGAGGCGTGGCAGCCAGGACCAGGTGTGGCACTGGCCAGTTTCAAAAGGAGTTACCCAGAGGCACCAGTATGTCACACGCCCTAAAATGGCACAATTTCCCCTCCGTCCACAGCTCAGCCTCTGAACTGGCACAAACAACTCTCCCCAAATGAAAAGACCCTAACCCGGTGTCTGAGTGCTCAGCACCATTAAAACATCTGAATGAAGCACCAGCTCCGAGCAGATACCCCGTTATGATGCTGTTCTCCCTGAACTGAGACGGGCAAAGGCCAGAAACTGAGTGAGGGAATTAGGCTTCGGTGATATGGAGCCCTGCCCAGGGTCAGGCCCTAAATGCCCACAGCACCGGGCATGGCCCTTATTGAAGCCTGTGACCACAGGTCCATGAGAACTGCCCCCTGCCACTGCCCCCTGGCGGAGGCCCGGCCGCGTGCATGGTCCCTTGTGGCGTGTGTACCTGGCACCGTTGGACAGCTTCAGGATGATCTGGTTCTTCAAGTCGTACACCTTCCCCAGCCAGCAGTCGTAGGCTATGTAGTCCCCGTACATGAAGGGCTGCAGACCAAGGCACAGGGCTGAGAGATGGCAGGCGACAGCAGTGTCCAGGGCACCCGCCCCCTCTGTCCCACTGAGGCGGGGAGGAAGGGTCAGGACAGCTTGATGCCCGGACTGGTCACGCAGCGCCTAGGTAACTGCTGCCGCAGGCCGCCTCCCGGTTCGTGAAGTTCCAATGTGGAAGAGGCGGCGGCGGGGCTGCGTGGTGCTGGTGGGGAGCCTGGTGCCATCCAAGGAGACAGACTTCTGGGTGAGAGTGGGCCATGGAGGTCGGTGACGTGGACAAGGAAGTCAAGGGATTTAGGCAAAGGAACAAATACACTGAGGACACCCAGAGCCCAGCTTCTCGCCAGTGCCCAGCGGGGCGAGGGGGAGTGTCTGAGGCACCGGAGGGCTCCAGACGAGCTCACACTTTAGTGTGCACGTGCAGCAGTGGTGACAAATGTAGCGGTGTCTGTGTAAATGCACGCACACACACACACGCGTGTCTTAGTCTGCCCTGAAAGGGCCGGGCGGCCCTCAGCACACGCGGCCCACACTCAGAATCTTGGTTTCTGAAACTTGGTTCTCTCCTCTGAAAGGAACCTGGGAGAAATGGCTGACTCCAGGGCTGGACCAGCAAGTACACAAGGTGGAGAGTAAGAAAGAGCCAAGCAAAGAAACGGAGCCGGTCCAAAGGCCACGTGCCAGTTCGAAGGGCCCCTGCTGGCCAGACCGGGGACCCTTTCAGCGACAGAACGAGTAACGGTGGTAACAGACCACAAACCAAACGGAACAGGAGCTTCTGAGCCCAGAGCAACGTAACAGTGAGCGAGCGCACAGATGGGCAGGGCACCACAACTCATCGAGACGGGGAGGGGCGGCAGAGCCATGAAATCACCACCCTGCAGCCACGAGCGCGCCGGCTGGCCCAGGCGGACTGTTAATGGAGGCTGCGGCTGGCAGGCCGGGGTCGGCCGTGTAACAGGTTACTGACATGGTCCCGGAATATCTCCCCACAACACCGAGTGATTTGCCAAGAGGCACGAGGGGACTTCGTGGAGGGGAGACGTGGCAGACACCAACGTGACCAGGGATCACAGTGAACATCGCCTTGGAGCCGCCACTGGCCATTACGGGCCACAGGAGGGCTTGGTCGCATTCCTGGGGCCATCCTGCCAAGGGTGCAGGGCCTGAGGCTGGTGGCGAGCCAACTTCAGACACTCCCCACCAAGCCATGGGTGTGTCAGGACGTGGAAGACAAAGCAAGACTGGGGAACCGGCCCAGAAAAGAGGAGATCAAAGAGTTGACCAGTAAATATAAAGTGTGTTCCTGAATGGAATTCTGGATCAGAATGGGGAGAAGAATATTGTTGGGCCCTGGCTGGTGTGGCTCAGTGGATTGAGCACCAGCCTGTGAACCAAAGGGTCGCCGGTTCAATTCCCAGTCAGGCCACATGCCTAAGTTGCAGGCCAGGTCCCCAGTGGGGGATGTGCAATAGGCAACTACACACTGATGTTTCTCTCCCTCTCTTTCCCTCTGCCTCAAAATAAATAAATACAAAATCTTAAAAAAAAAAAAAAAAGAATATATTGTTGGGACAATGGCATGGGGCCTGTGGATCGGACAGTAATGTACCAACCCCCAATCTGGCGGAACAGTTGTTATGCAGGAGAATGTTCCTGGTTTGGGGGGTACACTTTGTAGTATTTAGGGGCCATCGGGCATCATATCTGTAGCTTGTTCTCAAATGTCTGAGGAGAAGAGGGATTTGAGGGAAAAGCTAAAGAGAGGGGAGGAGAGGCGGAGGAGGGGGGCCAGGTGATGGAGCAAATGGAGTGGAATGCTAACTGCCGGGAAGGCTGGGATACAATAACTTTTTGGTAAGTCTGAAATCATTAAAAAACAAATTACTGAAAAGAAGCTTGCTTAAAAAAAGAGAGAGACGTGTTGGAGGAGAAGGCAGACTGGGGAAGGGAAGCACACCTGCGGCCATGCCAGGAGGACAGGTCTGGCCTCCTGTCTCCACCGCTCACAGACGGGCGCAGCAGGCAGGCTCCAAGGGGGTGGGAGGACCCTGTACTTGGCCTCTGACCCGAGAGGGGGAGCACTTATGTCCCACCAAGGGAACCACAGAGCGAGGGGAAAGCAGCAGCGGGCAGGAGGCTCACCCAGATGTGCTGCAGGTCCTTGCTGTTGACGGGGTAGACGATGCAGTTGGTGCCGACGAGCTTGACGGCGCAGTCGATGCTGACGTCGATCACGGTGCCACACTGGCTGTCCTGAGGAGGGAGGCGTCCAGGCCTGAGCCGGCACCCAGTGCCGGCCACTGTGGGAGGCCCAGCCCAGGCAACCCCCGAGGAGCCCCCCGCCAGGCCCGGGATGCAGGACTCACAGTGGATCGCATGTGCCGGACCACGTCCCGGGGCACCACGGAGCGGTCCTCTAGTTTCAGCTGGACAAGAAAACACAGGCGTGAGAGACTGGCCTCTGGTGTGTCGCCACAGGGGGTACACACTTGTCCCAGCTTCCTGGGAGCAGCGGCCACTGGAGCAAAGCACAGACCCTAAGTGTCGGTTTTCACAAACACACACCCTCTCATGGAGAGACTTCAGGATTCCAAGCTCTAACTCCCCTACCAAGAGCAAACACAAGGCCACAGGTGGCAAACACAGGCCTGCGGGCCAACTCCGGCCCTCCACCTCGTTTTAATCCGGCCCGGCCCCTTGTTTCTACCCAGCAGCAGCGCTGAGCTCCTTGCCCCTAGTTAAGGAGTATACATTTACACAGTCCTCAATTACATTCGGCCCTTTGAAGGCAACCGTGAGGCTGATGTGGCCCCCGGTGAGAATGAGTTTGACACCCCTGAACTAGGCTAACGGTCATTTTGACCAAACAGTGGCTAAATGACAGATCACATAAAACATCATTTAATTTAAAGATTTAAGAGCCTGTTCCACAGAGAGCGAAACATTTTGTTGGGAGTAAAATCCCTTTTCCCCTTTGTGCAAGCGCCTGGCCCCCACCCTGGGATGAGGGCCAAGGAGGGAGTGGGGCGGAGGAGGAGCCTGACCCGGGCTGTGCAGGTCACCCTGGTCACCCTGCAGCCCTGGCTATCATCCGACACCACCTTCTAATCCGGGCTATCTGTCCCGCCCAGCTGCAGCCTGCTCCTTATCTGTTGTGCTGCAGAGCCCTGCAGGCTGCTGAGTAACTCGGGTGGGCCGGCTTTGGGAGCCCGGCGACTGAACAGCCAGCACCTGACCGACCTTCCGCAAACACCCTGTGGCCACCCTCCTCCACGTGGACAGCTGGGGCCTCAGGAGCGCAGCCCCTTCCCTCTGCCCACTGGAACCCCTCCCACAGCCCAGGTGGGACATGCTCCCGCCAGGCCAGCCAGTCTGCTCTGCTGGCTCCCCCAGCCTCGGGCCACTCCTCTGGAGGTCTTCATCAAGTTGCAGACAGGCACCTGCAAGTCCCCAAACCACAGGAGTGGACGAGCTGTTCCCTCAAACGACGTTCTCTCCAGTCTCAAGCCCCGGCGCATGGAAAGGTGACCTCCAGAGCAGAGCTGAGACACTGGCTCAAGGTCACCGACATTCTGGCAATGACCACAGAAACCAACTCCACTAGAACTAGACTGTGACTTACTAAAAAAATAAAGGGGGAGCAAGGGGCCCAGCCATCAAGCACTCAGATTTTCCCACAAGGAACATCAGCCCGTGACCCCTATGAGAACGAGCGCAGGTGTTAAGCATGGGGGTCCTTGAGCCAGACACACAGATGCGCCAGCTCTGAAACCTCAGGCTGATTGCGCATGTCCACAGGTATAAGATGAGGTGACAGTGGCCATCTCAAAGCGCTGGAAGGGATTAATAAGGTGGCAGGGGGCACGTGGTAAGTGCTCGGCAAGCACTGGCTGTGATCGCTCTGCCAGACATCACTGCCCCGGGCGGAGGCTCTTCTGAGTCCGAGGCCCTTAGTTCTGCTCGAAGATCCCAGGAGGCTGTGAGGGGCCACGTGGCGCTCTGCTAAAGGTGTGGTGGTCTGACAGCGCCACTTTCCTGATGCAAAGAACACCCTACCCTGTAACCCGTGTGCCTGAGTCTCTGGTCTGGGACGTGGTATTTTCAGTGCCAATCCACCCTGTCTCAAACCTCCCTCTCACTTCAGACTCAGGTCCTTCCAACTTGCCAGACACCAGAAGTTGCAGCCCCAGCAAATTCAATGGGAGAGACACCGTGCTGTGTGGGGTGGGAGGGAAGGTCATTCTCGGTGTGAGCTGTGGCAGTCAGCTCAGGGACCCCTGAGAAGGGACCCACATGGAGCCTGCAGACCATGTCCCTGCTTGGCGGTTGTGCTGGTCTCCAGGAGAGCTTGCAGGATGGTGGCCTGGGTGCAGGCCCTCAATCAGCGTGGCCTCTGATGGGACACTGCTCCCCAGGTGCAGGGGAAATGGAGGCTCCTGCTGAGTCCGAAGCAGGAGCAACGCAGCCCATGGAAGCTGCCTGGCACCACCGCCATGCCAGGGCGGGTCCTCTCCTGCATGCCTCAGCCGCAGTGCTCCCGGGACAGGGAGCCCAGTCAGCCGACACCAGCCTCTTCTGACCTGCCAGTGTGTGACTACCCTGCCCGGTGGAGCTCGTCCCTGGGCCCCTCATCTCCCAGGACAAGGAGCAACACTTCTCTAGAGCCCTGACACAGCCGGAAGCAGAGTGGGAGCGGCAGGGAGAACCGCGTGCTGGGATAGCCCCTATCCTGGCGACACTCCCTTCCCTTGGGAACCCCAGAAAACGAGGAGGAGGCATCTGGAAGGGCTGCCCCCACGCCCGTGCCCCACTGTGTGCTGCCTCTCTCCACAGAGGCTGTCCTCTGCCAGCTGTATGCCTCTCACTCAGCAGGCCTCCCTTCCACTCCCTGCCGCCATTCCGGGTGCCCTGCACCCCCATGCTGGAGGGGACTGCTGTGCTTGTGGACACCCGGCTCCGGAGCCCTCGGCCTTGCAGTAGCAGCTCCACCGGTGCCGACTACAGCTCCTGGGCAGCAGAGCCGGCCCTGGAACCCTGGCAGCCCAGCTGCAGTCGCCTGGCCCCGGAGCTGCAGAGAGGACAGAGGAAAGCACGTCTCTGGCAGGCCCACGTGTTCCATTCTAAAAGACAGCGACTCTCCTGGTTGTAAAAGCAATAATGCTCTGTTCACTTCTGGGGCCCGGGGAAGGCTGCAGCTTGGCCTGATGGCGGTGTCAGCAGGGCCCCAGCGCCTGCAGAGGCCTCAGGTGGGAGAAGCCCTCCTCCCCCCTCATCCCACCCATAAACGACCAAGCTGGCCGGTACCCAGATCACAAGCACTGGACGCCCCAGAGGCTAACACTAGAGGGCGCTGTACCTGCTCCAGGAAACCGCAGCTTCCAGGGTAAAGCCATCCCAGGAACAGAGCTGCTTAGTTTTGTTGTTGGCAGCTGTGGCCTGACTATAGTTCTAAACGCAACGCTGCCCGGGGGGTGGGGGGTTCTGAGGTGGGGCAGGTTTCAACAGTCATCCCTAAATTCCTGGACCACTGACGTGGTGACCTATTAGCATTTCTGAGTGACAGCTGTAGCTACCAGAAGTTTCCAAGCCTTAAAAAAAGACAGACAGACAGACAAGATAACACCAAAATGGAAACAAATCTCTGGGCGAGGGGGTTAAAATGAACATGCATTACTTTGGACACTTGTGACGTGTCTGCTGGAGCCAAGAACCGAATCCTGCACCCCCACGGCCTCCTCCGGGAGCAAGAGCACCAGACACACTTGTCCTTGTGGAGAGGGGTCCCGGCACCTGCTTTCCAGAAAGCTCAAGCACCTGAGCCAGGATGGCTGGGAGCCACGTGCCTGCTCTCGCACAGGGCCCCTCCTGGCGCCATGGGGAGAGGAAACTGGCAGGCAGGCCTGAGCAGCAGCGCTAAGTGCCCCGTACAGAAAGGGATGCAACGCAGGCATGTGAGAGAGAGACTGGCAGCGGGAGGGGAGCACGAAGGACTCACTTTAAAGGGGCCACTCCAAAGAACAGGGAGGGAGGGGCTGTCCCACAGAGGCCCGGAGGGCTGCGCCTGCGAGCACAGAGAGCAGAAGGGGCCCGGTGAGTGGTTCCGGCCTTAGATCCCCTCCTGAGCGAGACCAGGACCCTGCAGGGCCTGCCTGGCCGCACAGCAACCACGTGCTGCTGGGCAGAGGCCGTGCTGGGAGACCAGTCAGCCCAGTGGTTGGTTCTCAAACGGAGGCAATCCTGCCCCCCTAGGAGACACTTCTGGTTGACACCACTGGGGCAAGGGGCTTCTGGTATGTAGCAGGTAGAAGCCAGGGATGTTGCTGAAGATCCGACAGCACAGCACAGCCCCCAAGACAAAAAGCATCGCAGGGGTGGAGACTGGGAGGTCCAGAAGCTGCTTCTGGGAGGGCAGTGCGGAGGGGAGAGGAAACACTGAGGGAAGAGCTGACGAGGTGCTTCAAGCTAGAAAGTAATGCAATGGCGAGGGAGAAGGCAACATGGCGGGGAGGCCGGGCACCTCCTTCTCGCCCCCTCTAGTTCCCTGAGCTCTGCCCTGCCAGGAGGACCACTCTCCCCGCCTTCCCCTCCTCTCCTCCACAATACAGCAGGAGCGGAGCTGGTCCCGCAACTCTTGGTCTGGACCTTCATTTATGACATTCCTCTCGACTGACCTGGAAGAACCCAAACCCGCTGTATAAAAACGTTCCAGGGATAGAAAAGGGCAAACTGAGGCTGATCAATAGGTTGAAAGGGAGGAAAGGATACAAGAAGCTACTTCCAAGTAGATCTGAATGCCACACCCTGCAGCCCTGGGTGGCCCCAAGGGCTGGCCCGCTCAATGGAGGCCAAGCACAAGCCCTAGGGCTAGAGGGCGGCCACAGGCCTGGTTATAGGCCCCGCACCCAGAACGCTGATGCTGACGGGCTCCCCGTGCAGTAGGGGAAGCTGCAGAAGTCCAGCAAATGCAAAGGAGGACCACAGAGGTGCCCGAGCTTGTGTGTCGAGGCTGGAAGCCACCAACCCCCTACGGTCGTCTCCTGTCAAACTCTGGGGAAGGCCAAAACATCGAGAAGATGTGGATGCTCTCCCACGGGAAGGAACAAACCCAGTCTTTCTGGGGTTAGTGACGTTATCAAAGCCTGGTCTTCACCGACAACTGGGAGCAACCCCAAGAAAAAGGTCCAGCGTTGTGCCAGGTGCCCACTGGTGCTTATTAATAAACCAGCCTTGGATCGTAAGGACATATGACTGCCAGCCCCATACTGTGACCCCAGTGGAGAACTGGGGGCACCTCACAGTGGCCCCCAGTTGGGGTTTGTATTCAGTAAGGCACTCCCTCCGCTGGACAGAGCCAGGCCCAAGATCTCTAGAAGCCCCTCGATGCTCAGCCACGGTGCCCGTAGGCCTGCCAGGCTGGGAGCACCCCACCTCACTTGCACTGCAGTGCACGACTGAGTGGGGGCACACTTGTGAGTGCACAACAGATGCTTCACTGGCTGGGAAGCCCAATGTAGTTTTGGGGGTGGGATGAGAGGAAACAACTCAACAGGAACTTTGCTCAAACCCGGGACTGAGGTGAATGAGACTTTTAGCACTTCCTACAGGTCCAAGGCTTGAGAACAACACAAATGTAAAACTAGGGGTGCATACCATCTTCAAAGAATCCGAAGATGTGGCAGAGAGATGCACGAGGAGAGGGAAGCACATGCAGCGTCGGAGGCCAGAGAAGCTACTGATGCCAGATGGGAAAGTGTATCCCTGAGTGTGAAATTACAGAAAAATCTGGAAGATCCCAGAATGGAACACGCCCTAGAGCAGTGGCTTTCCAACTATGGGTCATGACCCACTAGTGGGCTGGGCTGTGAGCTCAGTTGAGCGGTCACGGCCAGCACTGGGAAATGAAAGAAGCTCCCTGAGCGCATGGCAGGCAGCAAGGCAGCAGGGTTGGGCACTGCGGGGAGAAGCCGTCTCCAGCCGCACGTGTGATGTGCCCGCGGAAGGTCTCTGCTCCAGTGGGTCGCTCCCAAGAGGTCTGAGGCCCCGCCCTCCGCTCTGTGCCCTGTGTGGGCTCTGCGCTTCTCTGGGGTGGGCGCTGGCGGTTACCTCAAGGGGAACGACATCTCTTCTCTGTTGCCCGAGGCTGGTCTGGAGCCGAAATGCCTGCCAACACAGACAGCCGGGACCTGCCTGCCTGCACACAGACGCCGTGGCGGGGACAGAAGGAGTGGCAGCAAAGGGTCCTGGCTGGGGCTGCCTCGGGGCTCCACTTGGAGCTCCGCCCTGTGACCTGTTTCCAGCTCCAAATGGATTGGCGGCTACGACAGGTCCGGATGGTGGCTCTCGAGCTGCCAGGGTAAGGGCTTTCTCAGAGCAGCTGCCCACCCGTGACTGTGCCCGTGATACCCAGCAATCTGCAAGCTGCCCACCTGAGGACAGGAGAGTTCGTCATCAAACCACAAATGGCCAGGTTCTTCCCATGCTTGGGGACAGGGAGGACAGCTGGAAATGGCCGGACAGTGTGCAAGAACAGACAAGCATCAGTGCCCCAACCAGAAAATTGTCGGTCACGTGCTGCAGAGACATTTGACAGAAGCTCCACTGCACCGAAGACTGAGGCCCGTCAGCGCAACAGTCTGGGAGCGTCTTCTGCAATTCGGAGTGAGGCGGGAGAGAGCACGCAGGACCGCAGCCTGGCTGTACAAACTCGGACGGAGAACACAGAACAGAACACCTGAAAACACCGACACATAGCAAATGCATGTGAGCTGCGGGGTGGGGCAAAAACCCGCTTCTGGCGGGTGGCACAGGACTGCCCACCCTGACGCATGTGAGTGGTAGCAATAGGATACAGCCTGTCCCCCCCACTCTGCCCCCACTTCAGGGGAGAACTGGCCAGGCCTCTGTGCTCTCAACCCCCAGGGACAGCTCAGGGCCTGAGCCCAGCGACCCCTCTTTCCAACTGCACACTGCAGCCCAGCAGCCCGCGAGGCAGCATCATTGCCTGGAAGCTTACTGGAATGGTCTGAAGGCACAGCCTGCCCAAGGGGACAGAAAGGGACAGAGTCCAACTGCCTGCTCAGTGCGGGGCAGACCGGAGAGCTGCGCCTGGCAGCAGGCCAGCAGAGCCGGGTCCCTGCGGACGGTGTTTGGGGTGCGGCTCTCGGGTGCACTCCGGTGGCCAGAGCCGGTGTGGAGGAAAGCCCAGCTCCGCACCCTTGTCTTGGCAACCTGGCTTAAGGAGGACCAACGGCCCGGGACTCCCGGGTGTGACAGGAGGGGACAAACATGAAGCTTTAGGAGAAGGCCTCGTCCCTCAAGAAGAGGAAAGGTGGAAAAGTGAACAGCAAAACTTCACGTCCTGGTCGGGGGGGCCGGGCTGCTGTCCCTGAGAGTCAGCGGGGAGCAGCTGGGCTGTCCGGGGGCAGAGAGAGTGTGTGGCCTCAGGCTGCCTTCTAGACCCCACCGGTGTGATGTCACATTGGGTCACAGAATGACGCGCGGTGGTGGTCACACGGGCAGACCTTTACCGAGGTCTGCCTCCTGCAAGGCTCCCACTCCCACGGGGGAGGGGGGGCACGACTGCCTCGGCTATCACCCACAGAAGAGAGGTGAGTGGCCTGCCCACGGCTGCCCAGCTCCACGCCCCAGAGCCCTGGCTGTGCCTGCCTGTCCTTCCTCATTGGCAGGTGGCCCTCCAGCACGGCCCTGGCTGTCCCTGGAGCAGTCGGCACCATGCCGACTCTCAGAGCTGGGCCCTGGCCGCAGCCTTGGCTGCTGCCCGGGCTCAGTGCAGACGCAGGCTCTCAGGCCCCAGCCCAGCCCAGCCCTGCTGCCTTGGACTCCACAGGCCAACAGGTCTCCGGGCGACTCGTGTGCTCATCACCTCATCCTCGAGAACAGTGGCTCTTCAGAGAGGGGCCTGAGGGTCAGGGGAGGGCCCTCCCGGCCCAGGCTCACCGTCCATCACAATCCCCAGGATGGAATTCTGGAAGTTCGTGTCTGAAGACGTCCCAAAGTGACAGTGACACCCATCCTCAAGTCCTGCCCACTCTGACTGGCATTTTAAAGGCAGCCAGGATGAGCAACAGCTACAAGAGACGGGACCGAGTCCAGCGGAGCAAGCCAAGCCCAAGGCCTACTACAAGAGACCCCACGTGGAGGAAACACAACCTCGCAGAAGCCGCAGCAACCTCCGCTTGCCCCTCACACACCCGTGGTGACCATTCCAGCAGATGGGCTAAGGCCCACCCTGGGGTGCTGGGCCACACACAGGCACCCACTGGCCCACCTCTCCCGAGGGCTGAGAGCACCTTTTGGCTGGCTGTTTAGGCCGCAGAGCCTCAACAGTCTGCCCGCTGCTTCCATCTCTCCCAAGGCCCACCCGCAGTAGCTCATCTCGGGCTGAGACAGCTCACTGAGCCGGGACTAACCACGACAGAGCAGAGTCCCTGGGACAGGGAGATACAGCTGTAGCTGGCACAGGGGGCCCGCGTGGCTCTGCGGTGCACGGGGCGGTCCTGCTGAGGCCAGTGTCGTGTCGCCACCCCCCCAGTCACGTGTGCTGAGGGAGTCCCGTCCCCACTGCAGGAGTCGGACACCACCTGAGGCAGGAGGCCCTGGCCAGGCCAGCTCCAGAGCTCACGCCCTGCCACATCTGCCCAGCTCCCGCACCTCCAAGGGGCTGTGGAGGTCTCTGGAGTGTGATCCCCACAGGTCCCCCCAAGCAGGCTGGCTGAAAGGAGAAAATGTCCCTTGTCCGCACGGCCTGACAGAGCCCAGGGACAGGGCACCAGGGCACAACCTAAGCCAGGCCCCTGACGGCTCCCTTGCGAGGAACTCGCAGCTCTGCTGGAGGACGAGCACACAGTGAGTCACAGAGAAGGAAGGCGAACGGGCCATTGCTGCCCAGCTGCGCCTTCATTCAGACACTGTGGCCAGGCACTGTTCAGAGCCGAAGGGATCTGGGCTACACCAGGAGTGCTGCTTCAAGGAAACCCACAGGGAGCCTCCCGGTGTGTAAATAACCACCCTCTTACTTAGATGGTCAAAATACCCCCCTTTTAATGAGCATAGACCCCCCCCCCCATGACGATGAGCAGACAACCAAGAGTGAGTCAGAGAGCATGGGAGGGGGCTCAGACGACCCGTCGGGGCTGTCAGCACCAGCGGGCTGCGGGAGGAGCCGCACCGCTCGGCCCAGGGGTCCCGCAGGCAGGGCGCCCGAGGCTGTGAAGAGTGGAGGGAGGTTAGAGGGACAAGCGTGCGAGCACCTCGCAAGCCTCATTTGACCCCCCAAGCTTCCTCTGGGGGAAGGTCAACTCCCGTTTCAGACAGGAAATCAGGTGTAGGGGCAGTCACAGAGCTGGGGTGCACTGGAGTGGGCTCTGCCAAGACCCACCCCCGTGGCCAGGATGGCCTTGCCACCCCACACGGCCCTGAGGTGCCCCTGCAGAGTCCCTGGGGTGTTGGGGCAAGGGTAACAACTGGCAAACAGATGCCGCCCCTCAAGACACAGGTCCCTGGCCTTCCAATGACCTATCTCTCTGTACATCCAGGCATGAACCTTCCCTCCCTCCCCTGGGCTCCTCCGCGCCCGGGGCCGGAAGGACTTCTCAGCCAGGACTCAGACTGTCACAACCCTGGAGGAGGACGCGTCTCCCGTGAGCAACAGGTCACAATTCATTGTGACTACAGGACACCCACTTCTGAATACCAGGCCTTAGAATCAGCGGCTGCAAGGAGGCGCTTCGGCTGATCCCATACGGCCACCTTTGAAAAGCAACTGGTGGGAACAGCCCCATAAAAACAGAGCGGACGGAGTCTAGACACTCAGAGGTTGGCCGTGGCGGAACGGTAGAAGACCATGAGGAAAATCGGGGCAGCCTCCACGGGCCCCTTGCGGGGAGAAGGGCCAGCTTTCACAGCGACTACGTAGTAGACTCTTCAGATCTCTTTCAAAGTGCAGAGTCCTGATTTTATCCTAACCTGCTGAATTAATCTCTGGATAAAGCCAGAAATCTACTTCTTAATTTTCCCAGGCTAGATTTCCTAGATTAATTTTTCCTTAATCTAGTAATTACCCTGATTAAAACTATTCTACTTTAACCAGTAAGTTTCCTTTCCTTCTAGAACACAACAGAACTCCAACTACTTAGGGGTATTTACTTTTTAATTTTAGAAAATTTTAGCCCTGGCTGGTGTAGCTCTGTGGGTTGAGCACGGGCTGAGAGCCAAAGGGTCGCCTGCCTATTCGATTCCCAGACAGGGCACAGGCCTGGGCTGTGGGCCAGGACCCCCGTCGGGGGCACATGAGAGGCAACCACTTGATGTTTCTATGCCTCTCTTACTCTATATCTTCCCTTCTCTCTAAAAGTAAATAAAAATATTTTTTAAAAAATTTAAACACACAATTCTGGGGCTCAAGATGCAAAAGCAAAGTTAATTAAAATAACTAACTAAGGGAGACCTGACTGGGACCCGCCCTTCACATCCCTGACATGTTCCTGTGGTTCATCCCTGAACAGGTGCATGGGCACCAGGTCCCCCAAATGGCGGGGCCCCAACTGTAACTCGCTTCTGTCCAGGCGGTCCAGTCCCCAGGCTAGGCCGACTCCCAGACAGTCCCAGACAGATGCCAAGAACAAAGCCCCAGGCTTCGGGACAGCTTTCAGCACCCACCGCCCAGATGCTGCCAGCCCGCACCAGCAGGCACCTGGGGACCCAGCTGTGCAACCTCAAAGACTTCCAGGCAGAAGGCAGCCCCTGGGCTCACGCTGGGACCATGAGAACCTGACTGTCAGAGCTGGGTTGCTGGGTGGGAAAAAACTGGTACCTAAAATCTGGCTCTCCCAGCACCCACGAGCTCCAAGTCTGAAGAGGACAGCCTGGCAGGAAGGACGTGTCCCCACCCTCACCCCACCCTGCAGACGGCCCCCAGGGCCTCAGCTGACAGCCGCTCCCGCTCCCCTTTCTTCACCTCCCCCTCTGCAGACCCTCAGAAAAACGACACAGTCTTCAAAATGACATCATCTTCAGTCAGCAAAGAGCTGAGACTCCCCCCTCCCGCAGCGGCTCACCAGGCCCAGGCTCACCTCCGCCCAGCGCGCCCTAGGCTGAGGATCAGTCAATAGCCTCGCTCCCTGCAAAACACACCCACCTCCCAAGCAGAGGAAAGAGACTCACTCAGCACTGCTATTTTTAAAGACGCAAATGTGGTAGCAAAAGGCTGTAAAAAACACAGCAGAGCCCTGAGCCAAGGCCGTGTCCTCAAGGGCCAGGTTCTCAGTGACCTGGGGTGGAGTGGGGTGCAGGGAGCTGCTCTTCCGGAGGTTTCGTTTTTCTCAGACCCGTGGGCTCAGGGCAGAGAAAACTGTACAGAGCCCCCCACGTCACCCCAACACACTGCTGAGCCACCCTGCAGGCAGGCAGGCAGGCAAGGGGATGCCACCCTAAGGGCGGGCAGGTGTCACTCTGCGCCCCGGGATGGCCACATCAGAAGTGCTGGGTCCCCGCTTTCCTCAGTTCCAAAACTGCACCTTGCCAAGACTGGCTGGGGGTGGGTGGGGGGTGCTACCAAGGTCTCCTCTTCCCAGGAAAGCAGGGGCTTGGTAAAGGCCCAGGGGACCAAGGAGGGGGAGACACAAGACCCTGAGGCCGGTAACAAGCCAGGGACTCTCATCATTTGGTGATGGCTCTGACAGCCTTCCAAACAGGCCTGACCCACCTCCTCGATGTCACAGTCACAGGGGTCAGCAGACACGGCCTGCTGGGGGTCAGCACTCCTCAGAGCCCACCCCGACAGCAACGTGTTCCTCCTCTCAGCACCCGTGTCATGAGAATTAGGTCAGGACGGGATCAGGCAGCCCGCCTTCGGAGCCAAGATTTCAAGCAAAATTAAACCCACGTAGCAGGCCGTCTCTGGACCGAGCTCACGCTAACTGGCATGGCTGGAAAGTGGGAAGGACTCCCCACCAGCCCGTGGAGACAGAGTTGAGGAGGAAATACCTACGAATACCTACTGGGGCTACAGGTTTATCTCAAAGAGGCCCGCGGCTCCCCTAGCAGGAAACGGGACACAATCCAGCCACGACAGTGCCCCACTGCTGCGCCGACTATGGGAAAAACTGCAAAACGAAGTCACCGCCTGCCATCCGTCTGTGGCTGATGCTGCACTGTCCGCCCCCCTCCAGAGAATGAAACACCAGCGCCACCCCCACCAAGCCACCAGAGCATGGGACACAGCTTGCGCAGCTATACCGTGTTCCTCCAAAAGTGGTAGTGACAAGCACCACCAGGGTGCATTAACGCGCGACCGTGGATGCGTTCAGGTGTCAGACCCCTGACTGGGAAGGGCTGGCCACTTTCTGGGACGCTCTCCACCCGACGAAGTAAACGTTCCAGCTTTACTTTCTCTCCTTTCTGGCCTGGCTCCGTCTCCCTTAGCCCACGGGTCCCAGGAGCGGGCCACCCGCGTGCTGCACCGAAGGACTGAAGAACCAGCAGGCAGCACCAGGCTGGCCTCTGGAGAACCCTCCCCACCTGCAGCAGGTCGTACCCAGACCACAACCTGAATGGCGATGCTTCAAGGGCTCTGCTAGGGTCCTTCCTTCGAGGGCCAACCGAGCCACCAGAGGGTTGGGCAAGGCAACCCCGCAGTGACGGACGGTCGGAGTCTCAGCACCAGGATACGTGCGGAACGCGGAGAGTACTCAGAAGCGTTCGTTCCCTTGCCCTCCCACACTCCCCACCTCCTTAATGCTCCTGCAATGATGTCAGAGTTCGCCTCCCTCACCTGTAGTCTGAACCGTCCTGAAGCAGGGGACCTACAGATGCTGTAAATGACACAGGACAGGGTGTGACTGAAGGTGTCTGACCTTCACCTGGCTTTTCTCAGGCCTCATGCTCCAGTCCTGTCTCTGGTCTATCATGGGCTGGGCAGGGACACAGTCTGCCCTGTAGAAAAGTCTGGGCTTTTTTTTTTTAATTTTTTTAAAGATTTGATTTATTTTTAGAGAGAGGGGAACGGAGGGAGACAAACACCGATGTGTGAGAGAAACATTGATTGGTTGCCTGAAACATTAATCAAGAATGTCCCCAACTGGGGACCTGGCCCATAACTCAGGCATGTGCCTGACTGGGAATCGAACCGGCGACCTTTTGCTTTGCGGAACAATACCCAATCCACTGAGCTACACCAGCCAGGGGGAAAGCTGTGGGCTTGGACACTTACTATGTGCTGCTCACTTGGTCAACTGCTGACCACCCATCCACCCAGTCACTGCATAAACTAAATACCTCCGAGGATGGCGGACGCTGTGCCAGAAGCTAAGGAAACACCAGGAAAAGGGCTGAGCCTGTGCAGAGCCCAGAGAAGGGTGGGGAGGACGGGCAGTTCAACAGGCAGCTACACCCTAACGTGCGTGCGCCAGGCAGGGGCAGTGGGAGCCGCCTGCCCTGGGGAACAATCGCGGCTCTCCATCCGCCCCAGATGACCACGCCAGGTCTTCGCCCAGGTGCGTCCTCCTCAGAAAGGCCTTCCCTGACCGTCCAGCCAGAGTTACTTGGCCTCATTCTCCAGCCCCTTCTATTTTTCTCCACAGAACCCACCACCTCCTGTATCTGTGACGTCTGCCTGTGTGCGAAGCCCACCAGGGCGGTGACCGCTGGGGGGCTGCTGAACAAGTCTACGCGTCTGTGACTGTACATCCAAGTAGGGGCAGCTGGGCGAAGGGGAGAGGCCGGAGTGGACTTCTTGAGGACAGGCCTGCACATCACTACGAACCCACGGGTGACAGGGACTCCTCTGTCCTTCCTGGGCCGTCCCTGCGCCGTCCAACAGGGAGGCCGTGAGCTGCCTCTGGCTGCAGAGCCCCCAGAACGCGGCGTGCTAGAGCATAGGCAGGGTTCAAAGGCTGAGGATGAAGGTGTGAACTCCCCGTTCCTGTCTTCTGCACTTGTCACATGCTGAAATGATACCTTGGGTCGTCTATGCCGGCTTCAGTAAAATTGATTAAAACGAACTTCACCAGTTCTGTTTTCCTTTTTTTTTTTTAAACTTAGTCACTAAAAAAAAAATCTTAAATTACACATGGCTCATACTGTATTTCTATGGAACACCTGGTTTAAACCTGTAAGTTTAAAAAACAATAAATCAAAGAGCTCCAAAAGGTTTAACAACACAAACTAACAGTCCCCGTCTTGCTATCTCGGAAGTGCTCCCCGCAGTCGGCCGCCTTCTTGCTGCTTGGCAGCGTGAATATTTCACCCACGACAAAAAACCACGTGCTCGCATCCCGAACTCCAGATCAGCGCAGACACTACCATCTACCACCTTCTGGTCCCTTACCTCGAGCCCACGCCTCCAACATTCTACCGCCGTGACTGGGACAACAGACAGGCCTTGTCACGGAGCGGGCACAGCTCACGCCGGGACCCAGCGGTGCTGTGGCCACACGTGACCCGTACGCACAGCGAGAGCCCTGTCCGATGCCTATCCCTAACGTTCCCAAACATGCTCCAATGACCCGTCACGCATCTCCTGGGTTTTGTCCCGTTCTCGGAGCTCTCCTCCTGCAGAACCCCTCCCTGCCTCTCCAGCGTGCTCTCCTGTGCGGCCTGCCCTATGGGAGCTTGGTTCCGAGGTCCAGGAAAACTGCCTTGTTCCGGTGAAGCCCACCTCCCACCAGCTTCTGGTTAGAGGGCCCGAGGAAGGCAGTTTTTACAGCCCTCGAACGCCCGGAAAGAATCACTTTATTTTTAGAGAGAGGGGGAGGGAAGGAGAAAGGGAGGGAGAGGAACACCAACGTGTGGTCGCCTCTTGAGTGCCCCCTACTGGGGACCTGGCCCGCACCCCAGGCCTGTGCCCTGACTGGGAATCGCACCAGTGACTCCGGTTCACAGGCCCACGCTCAATCCACTGAGCCACACCAGCCAGGGCCCCTGAAAATTTTTAATATGTCTACCTGATTCAAAGTCCAAAGCACATCAAGACCCGTCTTCCCCATTCCCAACGGTTCGACCATCTGAGAACGTGTTCGTTCAATCATCCCGTCTCTCACGCCCACGTTTTGCTGGTCAGGAGTTTTGTTTTTAATTATCCTCAGGTTAGTAACAGCCACTGTTCTGGGAGTCAACGCCCACGCGGAGCTCCCCGCACGCTTCCGACGCCTTGTGCACCTTCTCCCTCTCCTTCTCCTGGGTTTGGCATCCTTCTCCTGGAAGTACATTTTTGCCACTTCCTGTGAATCTATAATTATTTCCATCGCTTTATATATTTTATAATCTCTCCTATTATCCGAAGTTTTTAAATGCTGGAAACCCTTTCTGTTGTGACAGCTGGCTGACTCTTGATTATAATTTCTGCGTGTTTAGCAGTTTCCTAGCAAGAGCTCATCATCTGGGGCGATGTCAGGAACCCCAGTGAAAGGGCCGCTCTACAAGCCTGGCTGCGCCTGCTGCATGGAGCCTGGTGCCCCCCTGGGGAGCCCGGACCCATGTGGGAATGACAGCGCAGACCGCAGACGCGGATGCAACGGGACACCCCTACACCTCGGCGAGTGGGGCACTGGACCCTCCCTTGACCCTCTCTGGCCCCCCAGAGGACACCTGCCCACATCCCTTTGGTCCGGAATAACCCTTTGAGGGGATTTGTATTTCAATTCTTTGTTTTCCACGTTCATTAAAACCCAAGCCTCTATTATCTTAGGGCTGTTTTGGGGTCTGATAAACAGCCCCCAGGGCTGCCACATCACTAGCCTTATTCTGCTCCGGCTTTAAATCCCCCCGGGTCTTGCTTCTCGCTATCCCTTTACTCTCCTGCAAGCGCAGTGACACAAAGCCTTGTCACAGTTCACTCAGCATCTCTGAGTGGTCACTGCAGAGGTAGTCTGCATTCGCTCAGCCTATGTCAGACTGGAAACCCACCCCACTGCCTTCTGGCTTCCCGTGAGGCTGGAAAGTCCTAGCACCTTCACCCCGATCTCTTTGTGCGTGACCTGCTTCCCTCTTTGGAAGCTTTATCCCCAGTGTTCTGGAATTATACAATGTGCCAGTTAGGGCTTTTCCATTCACCATCCCGGAACCCTGTGACCATCAGTTCTGGAAAGGTTTTGGAATTCTTTCACAGATTTCTGCCCTTCATTTCCCCTTTCTCTCTTTAGAGATGGCCTAGACTTTAAATGCTTTTATTCTCTTTCCTTGGGGTCTTTGTCAACTTTCCTTCCCCCTCAGTATTACATTACTTTCCAAGAATTCTTTCTCGTTCTCATTTTTAGAGCATCCTGTTTTGTTTCATCGACAAAATACTGGCTCTTACTTCTCTGAGGCCATTCGCTCCGTGTCTGGAAGGTTCCTTCTGTGGCATCAGCTCTGTTTCTCTGATACGCCTCTCCCTTCGCATGTTCTAGCCTCTGCCCTTCGTTCCTGCAGGGAGTTTTCTGAGTATGTTCGGTGATCCCGGCCCTCCACTCCCACCTGAGAGGGAGCCAGTAAGCTTTCTTTGCAGTGACGGAACAGCCCTGCATCTCCGTCGCCGCGGTGGCCACGTGACACTACCGACGCAGCGGCACAGAGCCACACGCGCACTGTGCGCCAAGGCCGGTGTCCAGGTTCTGACGCTTCCTGTGCTTACGTGAGATGGAGCCACTAGGGGGACTGAATGGCGCGAGGGACAACTCTGGTCCATTTTCGCAACTTCCTGGGAATCCATAATTATTTCAAAATAAAAAGTGAAACAACAGGGGGCAATAAAAAGATGATAGGAACTCTGCAAACACACGCAAGGCGTTGGACTGCGAGGACTGCGCTGGCTGGGGTAGAACTTGGCGTCTGCTTTGGGGCGGGCCTCTGTCTGACACCGCTCGTTCCTCACGTGCATTTCGGCCCGTGGCGGGCAGGCGGGGAACCCGCTGGCGTACAGACGCTCAGAGTTCAGGAGCCCATCTTTCAGTTCGAGCCCAAGGCACTCTGGCTGGAGTTTCCATGGTTCGGTTTCTCCCGAACATGAGCCTCTGCCTTCTCTCGGGGGCAGAGGGTAGGGGCATTCTCTGGTTTGCAAAAATGAAGAGGTAACGTGGGGAGTCCAACTTCTCCCCGCACAGGCTCCCAACTAACCTGTCTTTACGCTCGAACTTCACCCCTGCCTTGACTGGCACCGGGCCCTCCAGTCCCCGAGGCTTTCTGTTTCTACTGCTCTTCTCCTGGGTCTCTCTGCAGCACCAACGTTGCAGCCTGCTCTGCTCTGCTCCGTCTTCACCATTTTCCACCTTCCAAACTTGAAATCTTTTCTATTCTGTCTTCTCTCCCATTCTTTGTGCTCGTAGCTTCACACTTTGAGATACGTGTTTCACTGCCGCTTCGGCAGGGCCCCTGGAGGAAGTGGGTATAAAGGAACGTATGCGATCCACCGTCTGCTTGAAGTGTGCCAGCCAGAGATCTCTGATCTCAATTTTGCAAAGTAAGCACACACAACCGTGGGACATATTTGAAGATGGGGAGATAACAGTCAAAAAACAAACAAGAAAAAAAAAAAAAAAAAAAAAACAAAAAAAACAAACAAACAAGAAGTCAGAAATTCAAAAATTAGAAACCCTTCATTTCCCCATTGGCCTACCTAAGTCAGAGGCCAGTTCCCCTCCCTAGGGCCCCTCTGGCACCGCTACTCTCAGAGCTGAAACCGTGGGAGGGAAAGGAGAGCACAGCTCCCTCAGAAACCCCCTCATCAGAGGCGCCACCTATCTGCTCCTACAAATGGCTTCAGTTTCAAATGTCAAAGAAACTTGAAATCCCTGCCCTGGCTGGGTAGCTCAGTTGGTTAGAGCATCATCCGGATGCACCAAGGATGCATGCGGGTTCCACCCCGGTCAGGACACACACACGAACCAACCAGTGATGCATCAATAAGTGGAACAGCAAATCGCTGTTGCTCTCTCACTTTCTCTTCCCCCAGACCCTTCCTCTCTCTCTCTCTCAAATCAATCAATTTTTTTTTTTTAAAGTTTAAATTCCATAGCTTGCTGTGACTGAGCTGTGACAGTCAGGACTGGCCCAGGACAAAGCTGGGCTCCGGGAGAAAGAGACTGCCGGTGTCACGTGGCAGGCGTGGGTGATCAACACTTTACACATGTACAAAGTTAAATTCGACTCTTAAATGCTGAACTAAAAACAATCACTGAGAAAGTCACAAAACATAAATAGCAGCACACGTGCCCCTCGGCAGACACCACCCTGTGTAAGGACGGAGGGGCCGTGGAACAGCAGCAGCCCAGATGCGCTCAGAGCCCGGGCCCCGGTACTCCGCGCACACAGGCATGCTCTTACACAGCCAAAGGGCTGCAGAAACAACGCCGTCACCAAAGTGCACCCGTGACAAGCATTCTGTCACCCTGCTGCAGAGGAAGCACTGGAATCCAGACGACGGACTCCACCGGAAACTTCCGGGACTGGTTAGTAGTACCTGAAAGCTGGCCCCACTTCCAAGAAGAGCTGGCTGCACCCCTCGATGTGCAATCAGAACTTTGTTCCTGGAAAGATCTAGAACTTCAAGGCCTTTCAGTTTACAAGGGTCTCAAACCCCCTACGGCACACAGCAACAGGAAAGGGGGTGAGGTCCCAACATGGTGCCAGATGCCTAGCACAGACCCCACGGCACGGGGAGGGCACCCGCTGCACACGGTGGCGCCTGCCTGCCAGACTCTGCCGGGCAGAGAGAAGGCCCAAGTGCAGGGTCTAAGAGGCGAGCCAACAAGCAACCCAGTCGAAAAGCAGGCAAAGGTGGGTCTGAACACACACTGCTGGAAGGAGCTCTACACGCGGCTAGTAAGCACGTGAAAAAGATGCCCGACACCCTACGTCCTTAGGAACGCGCACCTCACGCTGCGCTGCCACCTTGCACCCGCCAGGATGGCTATGATCAAGACTGGCAGCCGCCAGCGCTGGCCCCGCTGCGGGGAGACGGGGGACCCCCTGCACGGCTGGTGGGAGGGTAAGGGGTGCGGCCGCTCGGGAAAATGGCTCAGTAGTTGCTCGAAGGTTAACACAGAGTCACCACATCGCTCAGACAAGTCCGCTCCTGGGAGCAACACCCCGGAGAACTGGAAGTACACATCCACATAGAAACCTGTGCATGGACGCCCACAGCAGCATTGTTCAGAACAGCCCAGAGTGGAGACAACCATGCCCGCTGTCTCGTGAACGGGCAAACAAAGCACGGGGCGCGCACACCGCGGAACGCAGGAAGGAACGACGGACCAGTGCATGCCACAAGGTGAAGGGCGCTTGAACACGCGCTCAGTGAGAGAAGCCAGGCATCACAGGCCACACAGTACGTGTCTCCATTTACGTGCCAAGTCCAGGACAGACAAACCCATGGGAAGGCAGTGGTTACGAGGGCCTGAGAGCAGGGGAGTGTCCCCCAATGGGGACAGGGCTTCCTCGGGGGTGATGACGTGTTCTGAGTCTAGATGTCGATGGTGGGTGCACAAATCTTTGAATGCACTAAAGCCACTTCAACTGGATACTTTAAAAGGGCGAATTTTACAGTGTGTGAACTATACATCAATAAAGCTGTTTTGCTTTCTTTAAAGGCATGTCAGGACTGCCTGCTCTGTCCTTCTCGAGCTTGGCCTTGGCTTCTGCAGGAGCTGGGGGTCAGTCAGGCCTGAACCTTAACTCTCCATGAGCATTCCCACTGGGGCACACCGCCAAGAGTGGTGCTGAAAGGCACTTAGGATGTTTCTGGGATAGCTTTTCACAAATACTGCCCCCCGCCACACACACACTGGTAGTTTAACTCAAATTGCTTACTGAGCTCCGGCCCCTGTCGGTGGTGGGGGCAGCCTCTGGCTCCTGAGCCCTCCTAAGAGACGGCGTGGCAGCAGGTGCCAAGGAGTAACAGGCACTGACCTGCACGGTCCCCAAAGGCAGAGCGGGTCTCTCCCTGAAGTGGCATCAAAACGAAATCAATTCAACCGTCTGGCAAGAAAGCCAACACTTCAGAGAGGAGAAAGAAGGGAAGTCACATGCCAGGAAGAGTGAGTGTGGAGGGATGAGACAGTTGTCCAGTGACACACAGCGCTAATGAAGAGGAAGGCAAGACCTGACCCAGGGCTGCCTGAATCCAGAGCACGTTCAGAAAGCTACTATTTATGCTGTTTAAAAGTACGTACACACACACACACACATGAACGTGCATAATACGCACAGGATACAAGAGGACACATGGGTCCCCGTGGCAGTCTCTGGGGAGGGGAAATGGCAGGAAGGACACAAACATTTCACTACATCGTCTCTCAAGTCTTCGGAATGCTGTGTCACCTGCATATATTCCCTCTTTAAATAGACACAGACACAGACACAGACACGGAGATTAAGGTTTAGGGTTAACCCTTACGGGGCAGACGAGCTAATCGGCAGTATCTCCCTCGAAACCGGTGGTCACATTCACTGTGTGGCCCCCAAATGCCCCAGGAAACTGCAGCAGCGCTAACTTGCTTCCCAGTTAGCGGTAACTACTGGCCAGCGCTGTGAGGAGTGCTGGTCAAGGTGATCTCCACCAGCTCTCAGTAACTGCAAGGAGTCTGCCTGCTTGTGGGCCACGGACACTGAGCCATCGCAGGGTGGTATGCTGACTCCACGCCCCATGCCCAAGCCACCTCCTGCCTCCCCCACTCACTCAGCGCCCCCAGGTCAGCCCTCTGCTGGGGGAACACATGCCCGAAGCTGAAGGCACAAGAGGCCGGTTGGCCTGTCCTGTAGGGCTCAGGGATACTCCTTGGCATAAGAAGGCCTTATTCTTGGTGTGAGCAGAAAGCAGCCCAGGCAGCGGACCTGAGTCCCAGCCCTCTAGAAGCTGCCAAAAAGCTGGAGCCTCCCGCTGAAGTCATACACAAGTCGCCCGGGGTGCTGGGAACACAGGCCTCCAGAGGGGGGAGCATGAGTGGGTATCATTGCGGGGGGTTTGGGGGGACAGTTGGTAAAATGAATCAAGTCTTAAAAATGGATTCTTCATCCTCCACCCGAGTTATTCCACTTAGGAACCTGTCCTAAGAAATTTAGAGACAAAGACATTAAAAGTATCAGGTATAAGATAGTATTTACATTATTCAAAACTGGAAACAATGTAACTGGTGGGCCTGCCGCAGGGGCAGCAGGGGTAGCACCATCAGCAACTGAGCCCTGGCTGGCCGGTGCTCTGGGCACAGACACCCGGCTGCCCCGTGCCTGCCGGGTGGCCCTGGGCGACACACAGGCCTCCTCTGGGTTTCAGTCTCTCCCTCTCCGAAATGGGGACGCTGGACACTTCCCAACCCGTGGCCCATACTTTCACAATTTCCGATAGCTGTATACTCACAATTTGAAGAGGGGTAGATAAAAAACTGAACCTATTGACTATTGACATGAACAGGGTTTTAGAAGGACGCGTAAGTCCCATTCAAAGGGCAGCCCAGCAGGGAGAACCAGTGCCACTGGGGACACACACCATCCCGGGCCCACCCCAGCCTGACAGCTTCCGAAGAATCTGCAGGAACAAGAGCCCCCAGTGAGCCCACCTACGTCAGCCTGTAAGACAGGCTGGTCTAGATTTGTTTCGCCAGGCCACACTTCCCCCGCCCCACACAGGGTGGGGTATATCCATTTTAATAGCTGGCGCCCGAGTTCTTCAAGGTTACAGGCCTGGCAATAGCCACGACGACGCCAGGCTGCGCCCTACGGCTCTTCCCGAGCACCGCGGCGGGCAGAGCACAGGCCCGAGCGGGGTTCGGGTTCACCGGCATCAAGTTGGCGTTCTTTTTCCAACAGAGGCGTCTCATGCTGAAACACCCGCCCCTCCCCTGCAGGGAGGCCCTCGTGCGGACCACCACTCAGGAAACTCTCCCGAGTATTTGCCCCGGGCTTCTGGCTGCTCCTCCCGGCAGCCCATCTTCCCGTTTGACGAATGGAGGCTCGGAGAGGGCATGCTCCCACCAAGGTTTTGAAGTTACCACAGGCGCTAGAACTCTGGCGGCTTCTGAATGTTAAACTGGTGCTTTTCCCAGATCACTGTGCCAAGATCTGGAAGGTGAGCTGGGTGGTGACAACTGGGGAGACTTTTCATTGGCTTCCCAAGACCCCAGACTCTCAGTTCTCATTCCAGCCCATGTTCCTGGGGAACTGCGGCCAGGAGCGCGTCTCGGTTTCTGCTGGGTTTTACCACTAGCAACACCTGCATTTGTACCCCGGGGGGCACTGTGCTCACACACTGCCTCAGGAGCTTTGCGAGGGAAGTCGCTAAAACAGTAAACTATGAGATGGTGTATTTTGATGAATCAGCTCTTCTTAGTAATAGGATGCCCACAGGGCCCACTCCTGGAGTGACTATTCGTAGTGCTCTTAAAAGAGCACGCTTTGGTAGTAAATTACATACATGGTCAACCTATTGGTACCCTAAGGGGCGAAATGTCAGCTGGCAAGGGACCCACACAGCTCCAGCAGAGACCCAGAGGCCTCTGGGAAAAGGCTAAGAATACTTTGTAGGCAAGCAGGAGGGATCTGGTCACTCACTCCAATGCTCCCACGACTCTGCACGCGGGCCATACAGAACAGAAGCTTTTACAAGAACTTTGTTTTTCAAGACACTTCCAATCCAGAGAGAGAATCCAAGAGTGTCGTCCACGTGCTATGGGCTATTAAGAGGCAGGGGACCCAGATTCACCGGTGTCAACTGAAGAGGCCGGAGGTAAAGCGTGAAACGCAGGTGAGGAGCCCTGAATGCCAAGCCACGTGTGACAAGCGGCTGGGTGGGTCCTGACACGACACGCAGTCCTATGGGAGGTCAGCTTGCAGGGGTCTGCGCAGGCCTGGAGTAGGGCCGAGGCAGGGAGGCCAGGAGAGAGCAGCCAGGCACGGGGCGGTCAGAGCGACCCAGTGGCATGGGAAGAAAACACAGGCGTGAGAGCCATTCTGCAGTCAGACTTGATGACAGATTAGACTGGAGGTCAGAGGCCTGGCACCAAAGGCACAGGCATCGAAGGAAAAAAACAGACAACATGGAATTCGTGAAGATTTTAAAACATTGAAATATGCATTGAAAGACACTATCAACTGAGTATAAAGGCAGCCCAAGAATGGGAGAAAATATTTGTGAATCGTACATCTGAATAAAGATTAATATCCAGAATGCACAGAGAATTTCTAAAATTCAATAACCAAAAAAATCAAACAACTCAATTCAAAAATGGACAGAGCACTTAAACAGATATTTCCCCAAAAACATACAAGTGACCACCGAGCACAGGAAAAGATGTCCAATCTCGCTAATCACTGGGGAGATAAATGCAAATCAAAACTACATGAGATATCACCCCACACCCACGAGGATGGCTACTATCAAAAAACCAGGAAACAGCCCGGGCAGGTGTGCTCAGTGGACTGAGCGTGGGCCTGCGAACCGAAGGGTCGCCAGTTCAATCCCCAGTCAGGACACATGCCTGGGTTGTGGGCCGGGTCCCCAGTAGGGGGCGCGCGAGAGGCAACCTCACACTGATGTTTCTCTCTCTTTCTCCCTCCCTTCCTGTCTCTCTAAAAAAAAATAAATAAAATCTTTTAAAAAAACAGAAAATAACAAGTGTTGACGAGGACGTGGAGAAAATGGAACCCCTGTGCACTGTTGACGGGAATGTAAACTGGAAAAGCTGCTGTGGAAAGCAGTGCGGCTGTTCCACAAAAAGACGACACCATCACCCTGTGACCCAGCAACTCTGATTGGCACACACCCAAAAGCGCTGATGGGAAGACCGTGTCTGCATGCCCGCGCTCCTGGCAGCACTATGCACCACAGCTAAGACATGGAAGCAACCCAAGTGCCCATCAACTGGTAAGCGGAGAAGCACAAAGTAGTAAACATACAGGACAGACTGTCATTCCACCTGTAAAGGAAGGAAATCCTGACACAGGCCACAACATGGATGAAGCCTGAGGACATTATGTGAAATAAGCCAGTCATAAAAAGACAAATACTGTATAACTCCACCTCTTTGAGGTGCCTAGAGCCATCAAAACCATAGAGAAGGCCAGAAGAAAGGTGGATGCCAGAGGCTGAGGGGCCGCTGTTCAGTGGGTACCAAGTTCCGTTTCAGAAAAAGGGCTACAGAGATGGGCGGTGCTGGCGGCCGCCCCACACTATGAATGCGTCTAAATCACTGAGCTGTAAACATGGTCGGGGGGCCCTGGCCGGTGTGGCCCAGCTGGTTGGAGCATGGTCCGCAGACCAAAGGGTCGCAGGTTCAATTCCCAGTCAGGGCCCATACCCAGGTTGTGGGTTCAACCCCCAGTTGGGGCACGTATAAGAAGGCAACCAATCCCCGTTTCTCTCTTGTGCGCATGTTTATATGTCTCTCCCCCACCCCCCATCTCTAAAAACAATGAAAATAATGTCCTTGAGTGAGGAGGATAAAAAAATGGTTACGGGGTAAATTTTACGTTATGTGGACTCTTCACAATAAAAATAATCTTTAAAGAAAAAAAATTTATTACCGTGGGGGCCCAAAGCGGTCTATTTTAAACGCTCGCAAACGTTGACTTTCGAAGATGCAAGCTTGAGCGTGTAGAGGTACCGTCGCCCCGGCGGCCACCAGCGGGCCGATGGCTCCAGAGACGCACACACTCACTCACACGACACGCAGACGAGGCAGGAGGCGGGCTGCTGGCTCATGATGGCTTGTGATTCGGAATCCCTGGCCTAGCTTTTCAACTTGTCTCTGCACTGGAAAACTTCTCACAGTAAAAAGCTAGAAAAGGAGATTTTTGCAGCATTCACCAACTCGGAGATGGGGAGAATTCTCACACTCCAGATTTAACCCCACGGACAGTGCGGCTCCTGGACGTGAGAAAGCCAACGGAGGCGTGGCAGGCGTGCAGACGCAGGTCCCACTGTGGCTGCGGGGGGAGGCAAGAGCACTGAGGACAAGAGGAGAGGATGGGAGAGGATGGGAGAGGGCGGGGAGCTCGGGGCTCTGGAACAGTCTCACAGAGAGAGGGGAGCGGAAAAAGACAGGAGGCGAGAGAAAGACTCGGGACAGCCCGGTAAACAAAACCCAACAGAAGAGCGTTTCCCTGTATGAGACGACCACCCACATGGAGCCGGCTGCCAGGCCAAACGGACAAAGACGGAGACGAAGCGGCCGGATGCCGTGGCCAGGAGCTCTCAGTGCTTGGTGACCTTCAGGAGCCCCGTCTCATAGCCGGTGGCACGAGGGGCCCGATGGAACACGCAGGCCGTGAGGAAATGAAGGCAGACACCCCTCCCCCAGCAAGCACGCTGAGGGCGGAGAAGGCTCTTTCTCTCTCAGCCTGCAGATGACATCACCAACCTTCAGGGCCCTAGACTCCCTTAAGCAATTAAACAGAGCAGGCAAATACAGGGCTGCTTTCAGCCTGGAGCGTGTCAAGCCCCTCTGTTCCCGGAAACCACACGAGAGACACGTGTGTGTCCGTATCCCTTCCATCTACACTCGAGGGGCAGCCCTGTGGATATGCCTGTCCTGATGGCTTCACCAGCCCTCGTCACAGCAGCATCTCCCACAAAGAGGATCAAAATTAAAACGAGGAGGAAAAACCTCATCAGAGTTGCAGCGCATGAAAGACCAGCTCTCACTTGCAAGATGCAAATGAAGAAGGCTCTTTTTCAAGACTGCAGGAATTTCTCCCGCTAGCTGGGGATTTTAATTTTATTGTTGGATAGGACTGACTGCACCCCCCCCACCCCCCCACCCGGCTTTTCTTTTTTCACCCTCACCTGAGGACTTTCTTCATCGCATTTACAGAGGGAGGGAGGGAGGAGGGAGAGGGAGAGGGAGGGAGGGGGGGAGAGAGGGAGAGAGAGAGGTACTGGTTTGTTGTTTCATTTATTTATGCATTGATTGGTTGCTCCTTATGTTCCCTGACCAGGAACTGAACCCACAATCTTGGAGCCTTGGGACGATTCTCTGAGTTACCCAGCCAGGGCCTCTTCAGATTGTTTTTAAAAAGGATTTTATTTATTTACTTTTAGAAAGAGGGGAAGAGAGGGAGAAAGAGAGGGAGAGAAACATCAATGTGCAAGAGATTCGGCTGCCTCTCACACACTCCTAACTGGAGAGGGACCTGGCCTGCAACCCAGGCGTGTGCCCTGACTGGGAATCAAACTGGCAACCTCTTGGTGTGCAGGCCGGCACTCAGTCCACTGAGCCACACGAGCCAGGGCTGCCCCCGCCCCTTATTAGCTTAGACTTAAACTTTAATTGTCATAGTGAGGATGAATCTTCACCAGATACAGCCAGGCTATTAATTTTAACCAAAAGTGACCCAGTAAGTGTCTTACTCCTTAAGCTGCAGAAAATTAGATGTTTCGATCTCTCAAAATATGCAAACAAACCAAAAACCCCTCCACCAAATATTCAACAAGATTTAACCCAACAAGGACATTCATTCCAGTACTTACTGCCTAACTGAATACTTCCAAATGATGTATCATTTGCCTCAATGTTTAAATCGTAAAAATTTGCCTCTCACCACGCGGCTTCAGAGGAACACAGAATACCTGTGGGTGAAACTGACCGAACATCCGTCCGACACAGTCAGCCTGGGTCGAAGGACATGGAATTCTCAACCGCAGAGCACAGCTGAAGAGCGAAACAAGGGCAAACAACCTTGGAGCAGATGATCTAGAGGGTTTTCCATGAACGATTCCATTTTACTCTGAACTACAAAACACTCCGGTCAGCACTTTGCCCCTCCCGCCTGTAACCACACAGATGTCAGGTGGTTCCCGGCGGAGCCCCCTGAGGCTGGCGGAATCGCCCGAAACAAGCAGATTTGCGCTGTGCACTCCCGCTCGGTAAGCTGCAAATGTGGATGCGGCACCATTAGAGCCACGACCTTCTCAGGGCTTGGCAAGCGGCGCCTCCAGGAGGAGCTACAGTTAAAATAGCAAAATCCTAGTAAGTACGAGCGATAGCATCTTGCAAATGAAAAAGCACTTTATACATGCACGGCCCGACTGCCATTTCCCCTCCTTTGGGAATTCATATAAATTAGCACCTTCCCACCCTGATCCAGAAACAGGCTAACTAACCTCTGGGCCGAGAAACTCTGAAGCTTCCCTCAAGGAGCACAGATCACATTCTCTGGGTGAAAACCACAGGATGGCTCTTTCAAAGAGAACCCACTCATCACAGAAACTGCCCTAAACCCAACTCTGAGGGACGGGACACAGGGGCCGCCAACACTCATCATGCGCCCGGTGCTGCTGTGACGGCAATTCATGTTACACCCCCTAAGCACAGCCCCAGAGAGGCTCACTGGGTTCCATGGGGCCTGTGCATACAACAGTAAAAAAGAGAGAGAAAGTCCCTCCTGACAGAAGAGGAAAAGTGAGAAAGAGAAAAGCAGGCACAACGGCGAAGCAGATGGGGAGGGTGCAAAGAGACACTCACACAGCCAAGTTCAGGGCAACGGCAGGGAAGGGAGCGGACGGGAGCAGGACTCAGCCTCTCTCCAAGGAGCCCTTCAGAACCTGTCTCATGACTCAGCATTCCCAGCAGGAGGGCGACAACAGCCGCCAGCGCCAGCGAGGGGACAGGCGGTCTCTGGAGGCAGGAAGTCAAGGTGGATTTCCTAACACTGGCCACCAGAGTTGGAATGAATCAAGACTCACAGAGGCTGCGTTCATTCAACACCTAGGGGCATTTTCAGATTCTCCAGAAGCGACATGCACTTCTGGACAGGTACTCTGGAAATGGCTGAGGGGCCAGGAATGAGAGCTGCAGAGCAGAAAGCAGCACACCAGGGGCACGAACACAGCGTTCCTTCCCCAGCCGGCCGCTGCCCTCCCAGAGTGGGTGCAAGGTCACCCATCCCCACACCCTGCTCCTTCCTCCCTCCTCACCTGTGCTGACTCCCACCCCACCCAGCATTTCCAGTGTTAAAAAACAGGATGATTCATGCCAACCACAGGGTCTGTGCCTCAGACACAGCGATGACCTGGAAACCCTGAACTTAAACATCCTCAGGTGAGGGCCAACTGCACTTACTGCCATTTGTACTCAGGCTCCTCCACTCACGAGCTGTGTGACACTAGACAAGTTACTTAGCCTCTCTCTTTCCTCAGCTTCCCCTCTGAAACACGGGCACAGTGACAGTACCTCGTGCACAGGGTTGCTGTGGGTACTGAGCAATACTGCACACAGAGCACCTAGCGTGCCCGGCACGGAGTGACAGTGTGGTGTCCGTTTTATTATTTTAAAGTACAAAACAACACTCTACCGTCCTTGTAATTCATAATAGCATTACTGGTCTTTCAGGAATTTCAAAAGGCATCTTCCAGATCCTGAAAAATATGCATATTTATTCATTCCATCCCCCTCCTGGAGGTTGGTGGGCTTCAGCAGGTGTTACTTTAAATGTGCATTACTGACTTTCTTCTAAAGTAACAGAGGAGTGAAGTTCATGAGTATTTATAGGAGAGGCTTTAATAAAGAACTCAAATCTGTAATCTACCAGATCACAAGCAACAAAATTCTAACACCACTGAAACAAACCCTCCACACGCCTTTCACTTCCCAAGATGCCTCTTTGGTGTAGCACCAAGCTGTGCCATGCAGAAGCGCCCCCCACACTGAAGGCGGGCGGGGGGGGCTCTGTCTGCCGGTGATGGCGTCTGCTAATAACCAGTGGCTGCCCTAGGCACCACCCACCTACACTTCTGGTTATTCCACCTGGGCAGGCTCACTTCAGGGGCTAGAAAGACCTCCTATTTCACTGCAGAGAGAAAATGAGGCAGTGAGTAGGCCAAGGTCATTCGGAGTAGGTGACAGCCAGGAGGAGCACCCAAGGGTTTTGACTTCCAATCACAGGACACAGACACATGTCCCTCATCTGATGAAAGTGCCCTTGAGTCAGGCAGCAAGCCAGACAGAGGCACCACGAAGGCATCAAGTCCCAGGAGCTGAAAGGGAGAAGCCAAAGGACAAAGAATAAAGTCACAGAAGAGCTGAGAGTCTATATGCGCTGTGATCCTCTCTGAACAAAACACAATTAGATGCACTTAGTCCCGCTCCTTGGGTAGCCTTATATAACTTCTTCCTATTATTTCATTGAGAACAATTGATTTTAATGGGCCCAGCACCTGGGCAGGTGAGGCAAGCAAACTTCACATGCTATGATGCTACACCCAAACAGTTTTCCTCCCGGAAATCTGGCTTGAGTGGGAGCCAAAAATAACCCAAAAAGACAATTCCCGAGGGACGTGTCATCAGAGATGCTGCACACACGCGCGCCTCGCAAAAAGCAGGGTGATTACGGACGCGGCTTTAATTTAGAGGCATTACATCTCAAACCAGCTGAGACTCTAAGTGTGCGGCAACTTAAAGCAACAGACTGCACACAAGGAGGGGAGCGCTAGAGCATGAACAGGAAGCCCCAAACCTGGGCCAACACAAGGCAGCCTGGCTCTTCCCCACGGGCGGGGCCCCCCTGCCCCACCACGACAGGTGCAGGCCCGAAAGACTGTTGAGGCTAGCCAGTGCTCAGGAAGGCCAAGAGGCTGTCAGCAACTGGCTTTATTCAAAAATTTTACTCAAAGGATGACCATAGATGGGGAAGGAGCACATCTCCGCAAAGGAGACGTGTGGCCAATGGGAACAGTTTCCAGCACACAAGTCAACCACCACGCTGAAGGGGTCGGGACAGTGAGGAAAGACAGGGCGCCAGCCTCGGGCTTCTTTCAAGTCCTAAAGGGGCTTAACCTTGGCTGCTGGAAGTCTCAGGAACTGGACCACAAATTCTGCAGTTTTAAGGGAAATCTACCTATTTTACTTCTGTTGATCAAATTTCTGGAAGTGACCAGGAGGGGGTAAGGTTCATTGGTCAGCTTCTTCACCTCTTTTTGAAATCTGTTCATCAAAAAGTTAAAAGAAATTAAGAGGCTAATATTAAGCCTTTATTCACTGCCCACCAAATTAACATGAAGACTGCAAAAATACAGCCTACTACTCTGCACTAAAAGGACACAATTTTTAAAATTCCAATAGGTGCCCTGACCGGTGTGGCTCGGCTGGGCGTTGTCCTGCAAAGCAAAAGGTCATGGGTTTGATTCCTGGTCAGGGCACATTCCTAGGTTGCAGGGTCAGTCCCGGTCAGGGCAACCGATTGGCGTGTCCTTCTCTTTCTCCCTCCCTCCCCCTGTCTCTAAACAGTAAATAAATAAAATTTAAAAACTCCAAAAGATGAAAACTTCACAAAGAAATGTTCCCCAAGACTGTCACTACGTCACTCTACCAACAACTGGAACCTCAAATCTCAGAACCAGGTTAGTGACTGCGGCAGCCTCAGAACCGAAGCACCCCGTCCGGGTCTCGTGGCCCTTCCTGCACAGCGCGCTGCCACCTCAATGGATCCATGCCCAGAAGCTGCAGACACTATAACAGCAGCAGAAGCCGCCACCACTGCAGTCACAAAGGATTTCAACCAATTCACAGCAAGTCACACGAGGGCAGCTTCAAGGTACAGCCAAGCTGGTGCCTTTCAGTTATTTTCTGTTCAGTTCCCAAACTGGTATTTTAGGTCAAACTTCCTATAACTACATGCGGGGGTGGGGCGGAGGGGACCGAACTGTAAGCAAAGTTAACCACCAAAGTCAAGATAAACAGGTAGTCAGCTGGGCCTGCTTCCCTGAGCCCGGGGGCAGGAGGCCCTGACAGAGTGGAATGCACTGCATTCCTGAAGTCACAAACCTCTAGAGAAGATGGCTGGGGAGACACATTCAAAGAACCCCACGGAGAGACACCAGCACCCACTCGCTAGTATGGCCACGCACAAACAGCGCATAGAGCAGAAATCTCTCCCCGACAAAACAATGCTGGTGGTGATGTTTAACAAGCACTCTGCACAAAAAGTAGCATTTTCCAAGTACTTTCACATTTGAACTTATAGTTTTCTCTTCGAGTCAGAGAAGCTACCGCCTTTCTGGGGGAGGCAGGGTCCTGGGTGCAGATTTGTGTCAGTGGGTGCACGTGTGCTGGGGGAGCAGGAAAAAAGACCCTGCTGGTGTCACAAGTCACTTCTGCCACTAGGAAAAGGACCACAGATTCTTTCTGGGAATGGGGCCTTTCTCTCTGCCCAGCCCTCATCACACACCCTCTCCGCAGTGTGGCATGAAGCCCTGTTCCTGTTGCCATCATCTCCCAGTGTGTGAGAACCCAGATTAACTTCTGAAGGGCCCCCCCCAGGTCAGATCCCCCCAGTGCTCAGCAGCTGAAACAAGCCAGACCTGATTCCTGCTTAGAATGTTGTCTTGGGCGGGAGGACAAGAAGGGATGAAAGATACAGGGTTGTGTGTGTGTGTGCAAATCACTGATAGGAATTGACACTCAGGAAAACAAGACACCGAAAGCCACCAAACCAACCTCAGCTCATGGTTTCAGGTTTCTGATGATAAAAGCCTCCGTTTGGTGAAACTGCAATATTCACCAGCCTAACCGGAGTACCATATGGGAGTCTCGATGTTTGTTCCACAGCCTCAGGTCAAAAGCAGCCTTCAGGTTTCCATCCCTGGTCCTACAGCATTTTTTTCCAAGAAGTCCAACTGCACTTAGGAGTCATCCACCCCAGGCGCAGCTGTCACATCCCCCTCCCCCAGCACTATTGATACCACGGCTCTGATTCTTAGTGATTTTACTCACAAAGTTCCCTGTAGCAATTACAATGAGACAACAAGGTAAAACAAAAAGGGATTAGGTTCCTTCACCCATAATAATGCATGCTGCAACCTAGGGAACTTCTTGGGTGTTTATGTGGTCCCGGATTTCCACCTGTATTGTATCTCCGTTTCGGAATGCCCACCACCCCTCCTGGCACCTGCCCGACACGGCCTTCCCCGCTGGATGCACAATGCAGTATGGAGCTCCTGGGGGTGAGCACAACGCCGCCGCCCTGGCGTTCTGCACGGCGCACCTCAGAGCCCGAAGAGTCCCCCACGGTAGTGGGTCCACGTACATAACCTTGAAGCCCACACCACACCCTCCTTCGGCTTCGAAGTCCCTTCGCGTTGGGGGGGAGGGGGGGTTGCCCAGGGCTGGTGCAATGACTTTGCACCGGAGCGGACCTGCGCTGAGGCTCGTCCTCCCACCTCGGCCCACTGCAGCGGCACCGTTCCGGACAGCGCCGCGCACGCCTCCCCTCCTGGCCTAGGACTCCGGCAGGCAACTGCCCTCCGCCCCCCGGCCCGCCGCACCTTGGTCTCCTTCACGTGCTGCTTGACGCCCTCCGGGTACCACTGCACGCGCACGTAGCCGCGGCGCAACGGGCTGGCCCGGCCCTCCTCGTGGCCCGCGCCCCCAGCCTCGGAGCAGCCGGAGCTCCCGCGGCCCTCCTCTTCGCCCTCCGAGTCCGAGTCCTCGCCGTGGATGAGGCGCACCAGCCCAAAGTGCACGGAGCCGCGGTAACGGCCCGACACCAGGTCGTGAGAGAAAAGCAGACGCTGCGAGCCGGCTTCGGGGCCGGAGTCCGAGGACGGCCCGGAGGCCGAGTCCGGGGCGGGCGCCGGGGCCGAGACCGGGACTGCGGCCGGGGCCGCCTCCGAGGCCGCGGCCGGGGCCTGGGCGGGAGCCGGAGCTACAGGCGCGAGCGCTGCGGAATCCGCCATAACTGCTCTGCGCGAGTCCTGGGCTGCGGCGGCGGCGGCGGCGGCGGTGGCGGTAGCTGCGGCGGTAGCAGCGGCAGCGGCGGCCGAGAAACGAGGAGGCGGGGCCAGCCGGCGCCGAGGGCGGGGCCACGGCGCGCTGACGTAGCCTACGTGCCACCGTCGTCAGGGCACCGAGATGCGGTTGCTAGGAGTTACCGCCTCGTCGCTAGGGGACGCTGGAGATGCTGCCGGGAGCGAGGAGGTAGAATGGACTCCACGAGGGAGGGGCGCAGCCAAAGGATAAAAGTAGAGGAAGCGGCAGGGGGTGAGGACCGAGGTGGAGGAAGTGGAGTGGGCACGGAGGAAAAGGGGAGTGGCGGAGGTGGGGCGGAGGATGGTCCCGAAGCTATCAACAACAGTCAATGAGCTTCTTTGGTGTCTCCAGCCTAGTCTGAGGGATGCAGAAACAACAAGACAATCCCTGTCTTCTAGGTGTTTACAATCTAGTTGAAGAGAAAAAACATGTACACCTTAAATAGCTAAAAAGCGACTCCATGTCAACTTGTAAGCAAGGCATTAATAGGTATTTATAGAGTGGATCTAAAGTTTATTGTGGGGGGAGGGGGATACAAGGGGGCTAAATGGTAATGGAAAAAATAAAGATTAAATTAAAAATGGCCCTGGCTGGTGTGGCTCAGTGGCTTGAGTGCCGGCCTGCAGACCGAGGGTTTGTTGGTTCAATTTCTGGTCGGGACACATGCCTGGGTTGCTGGCCAAGTTCCTGCTTGGGGGTGTTTGAGAGGCAGCCAATTGATGCTTCTCTCCCAGTTTCTCCCTCCTTTCCCCTCTCTAAAAATAAATAAATAAAATCTTTAAAAAATAAATTAAAAAATAAAATACATTGTATTAGGGAATTTTATGCGAAGCTTGGAAGGTGATGTTTCCTTAGGGATTGGTCAAGACGTTGGTGAAAGAGGCCCAGAGAAAGATTGGAAAAATACCAGCACGTATTAGTGACCCCTATGGTTTGCCTTTAAATCCATCTAGATGAGTTCAAAGCTCTATGAGGCTTGTTATACATGGAAAGAGGTAAGAGAGTCAGATAGTTAACAGTGGGTGTCAGAGTCTTATTTTGGGCACTGCCACTTACTAATCTTATCAAGGTGGGCAAGCTGATAAACTTCTCTTCACTTTGATTTTCTCATCTGCAAAACAGGAGTGTTAGCAGCAGTACCTGTGTCCTCGGGCAATTGGAAGAATGACATGAAATAGAACGGTGCCTGGCACAGAGTTCCCTCAATAAAGCTTAACTATTATTTTAACATTTCAACCCTCGCACTGCACCTACACTGAAATTCTAGATCGGCAGACCTGTTACACTTACGGCCTGCCCTGTATTGCCACTCTAATATATAGAAAATAATTATACTAGCTCAGTGCCTAAGGTCACAAGGTAGTGACGGGCAGATGCAAATTGGACCCCAAGCTTCCTGACTCCAAGCTTTTCTAATTCCTGTGTCCTTTAGAGAACGGGGGTGTGCCAGTCTGCTGAAGGGGCGGGACAGCGCAGGCCCGAAATCGGTGATGTCAGAAATCCAAGTAAGTTCTGCATTCTACATCAACTTGTGCCTGTGTTTGTTATAAAAAGAATGTCCTTTCCTCCCTAATCGCTGAGTAAAACTGGCACTCCCGAAAGATGCTCCATGTTTATTCTGCAGCTTCTTGTAATAATGGCTAATAATAGCTACTGTTTATTGAGCGGCAACTTAATGCCAGGTACTACACTAAATGCTTTGTATGGATTATCCGCCCGTGAGGGAGGAAGCGTGAGCCCCCTTTGGTGAAGCCTCATGCCACGCTGTGCTGTCCCCCCCACACACACCAGGAACCTGCTAGGCTGTAGATAAGAACCCTTGATTTCAAATACTAAACCCCTTACTAAGCCCCTTTTGAGAATGTGGATCAGGTTGTATTTACATGTGTAACCCTGGTGCCTAATGCAGCACCTGGCACAGTGCTGTGTGATGGGTATTGAAGGCCTGAGATTTCTGTTCCTCCCCTCGGTTAGTTCCCCCACAAACAACCCCCCCACCCCGCCCATACGCCCAGGGAACTGCTGTCCTGTGTCTCAGCCCTTTCTGTTGCCCCATTTTGAGCTGCATGTGAGCCCCTTTGGGGAGAAAGGCTCAGTACATTCCTCCTCACCTCATGGTGTCCGTCAGTGACCTCAGTCAGCCCTGAGATGCCCTGGACATGGTTTCAGGCTTGATTCCTTCCCAAACTCTGAGCCCTCAGCACTAGCCTCTGCACACTCAGGCTGGCAAGTGGGGTGAGCCTGGATGGGAGTGCCTGCTTAGTTTTGATTTTCAAAATAGTTGTATGAAAAAAAAAACCCCAAACCTTCATTCCCCAGTGGAGAAACCCCTTCCTCTCCTGGCCCCAACACCCAACCTTCCCGGAGGCTATAGATGCTTCTCAGGAGAATTTCGCTTATTTACAAATGTGCCAGCCGGAAATTGAGCCAGCCTGGCCACTCCCCTTGCTAAGGAACTGGCGTGGTTCAGGAGGCAGCAGAGCTGGCAGCAAAGTGAACTGATCTAGGGGAAGCAGGCTCCAACTTGTCCCTATCTTAACTGGCCACTGGGCCACCTCTCCAGACCCACGAAGTGCACATGGGCCCCACACTGCCCCCTGGTGGAGCCTCAGCCTGCTTGCCTCTCCAAGCCACCTTGTGTAAGCAAACTTACCCTGGAGCTGATGTTTGGGGGCTCTAGGGTACCTTGAGTGCTGGGGGCTAGGGCTGGAAAGGAGGGGTGGGAGGGGAGCTACCCCACAGAGCCCTCCCACACCTTAGTATCTGGCTGGAGGAGCACCTCTGCCTGAGTCTCCAGCTGTGGGTTGCTCAAGAATTAGGGGCCTTCTTAGCTATGAAGTCTTCCAAATGCCCTGTTTCCCAGCTGTCCCCCCTGCTTACCTGGGAATAGCTGTGTGGTTGTATTTCCTACCCTCTATTACAACCATGTTTCACTGCTGCCTCTCCCATGGGACTGCGACCTTGAGGACAGGGACCGTGTCGTCTTCATTTTTGTACCCCAGCAGCTGGCCCAGGTCTGACCCATGGCAGGTGGTCAATCAATTTCTGTTGAATGATTGAGCAAAACAAGCCAAAGTCAAGTCTCTGGGACACCTCCGTCTTTCCTCAAGTCCCCAGCGCTCCATTTTTTGAAAGATTTTTATTTATTTTTAGAGAGGGAAAGGGAGGGAGAAAGAGCGGGAAACATCCATGTGTGGTTGCCTCTCCAGCACCCCCTACTGGGGACCTGACCTGCAACCCAGGCCTGTGCCCTGACTGGGAATCGAACCGGCAACTCTTTGGTTCGCAGCCCACATTCAATCCACCAGGCCGTACCAGCCAGGGCCCCGAGCTCTCCATTTTTTTTAGGTATGAAAACCACATCCCACACATGCACACTCACAGCACACGTGTGACTCTCGAGCACTTGACACATGGCTGGGCTGAACTGACATGTGCTGTAAGTATAAAGTACGCCCTGAGTTTTGAAGACTTGGTACAAAAAAAGGAGTATAAGATATCTCACAATTGTACATGGATTAATTGTTGAAATGATCATTCTTTATGTGTATTAGGTTAAATAACATATATTATTAAAATCCAATTCACCTGTTTCTTTGTAGCTACCAGAAAATTGAAAATCACACATGGGGCTCACATGATCTCTCTACTGGACAGAGGGACTGCAGTCGCTCAGGGAGCTGTAGGTCCCTTCTTTGTCCAGAAGGTGGCGATCCCTTCTTGCCTTTGACATCATTCCAGAAAGGTCTGGAAGGTTCCTGAGGAAATGCCTCTGTAGTATGGCAGAATCAAACGCCAAATAAGGGTGGGCCCCCGCTCTGCCCCGTGGCGAGCCAGCCTATCTCTGCAAAGGAGGCTTCAAAATAAACCCCCAGGAAGTCACGCAGCCCAGTGCCATGCTCACCAGAAGTCAGCAGTTGATGGGCTCCTACAGTGTGGGTGGCACAGTGCCACACTTCCAACACAGCCTCTGTCTTCCAGGGGTGCTGGCCTTTGGGGAAATTGTAGTGCACAGCCCATGTCCACCTTCAGGTCCAAGGAGCACCGCCCCCCATCACCAGGTGTCAGCTGCCGAGGCTCACAGCTGCATCCCTCTCCGAGGACTGCCCTTGGCTGAAAGAGGGTGCCTCACCCCTCCAATGACTGTCCGTACAGGGGAACAAAGCCTGGTCCTCTCGCTTCTGCTCAGGACATCTGGAAAGGGTACCCCAGCTTCAAAGCTCCTCCTGGCCTCAGCTGGAGCCTCTGCTGCAGCTGCATCCCCTCAGGCCAACGTCCCTGGGCCAACGTCCACCCCCCCGGCCACGTCTGCTGATCTCACGCCCTCACAGGTGATGGCCCGAGAGCACTCCCAACAAACCTCTTCACGTAGGACTCGGAGTCAGAACTTCTATTTCCTGGGGAATGTCACCTGGAACAGCAGTTGGTGCCAGGTGTGGTCCTAGAGAACCCACTCTAAAAACAGGCATCCCGGGGCTTGCTAACTGCTGGCGGGTAGACTCTTCTGCACCCTCGCAGGCTGTAGTGGTGCAATTACTAAAACTTTCGTGGGCAGTGAACTGGGCTGAGATACCAGTAGAAAGACAGGGTGTCAAGAGGTTGGGGGAGCAGTCCTAAGGACTGTGGAAGTCCATGGCCGTCCTGAGACAGCGAAAGGCTCTGGGTGATGAGTCACCGATCAAAGGCCGGGCACGCAGGCCGGCTGTGTGGGGAGAGACCCGCCTCCCGAAGACCAAGAAAACTAGACAGTATCAGTAGCAGGGCCACAGAGGAGGTTGGACTCACCCTGTGTGAGTCAGCTGTGCCCAGGAGGACCCCAACTGGGAAGAAGTGTGACTCTGAGACATTTGGGGGGCATCTGGGTGGCTGCACTCAAAACTCTCAGAGCATCAGGTTCTCCTTGAGCCTCCTGGGCGCTCACAGGTGCGGCCTGTCCAGCCCATTAGAGGTTAGCGCCCTCTGTTCGCTCGAAGATAGTGACTCTTCCTAGTGAGACGTGTGTTGTGCCCCACCCACCCTCACCCCAAAGATCTCCTCCACCTCCCCTCTGTGCACTAGATCAACACCTAGATTTAAGTCACAACATTGCCGAAGTGTTGAAGTGCTGGGCCACCCAAGAGAGGAACGGCTGAGCATGGAAGGAGCCGCAGGCCCTCGCCAAATGTGCGCCGGCCTGGGCTCAGACGGGGCGGGAATCGGGTGACACCGGCTCAGGAAGGGCGCACGTGCAGCTGGACACGCAGGGTGTGTGCCTATGGGAGCTTCCACGGTACAGGGTTGATCACCTTGGCGAGGCCCTGGAAGGTGATGCTCACACAAGGAAGCCTGTGGACCAACGTGCTGCAGAGCACCGACCCCCCAGCCCTCGAGGGCAGGGCTGCTGCTGACTCAGAGCCGCCGCCTTCTGCAGGCGCTGCCCTCAGCTGGAAGGAGCTGCCTGGCCTAGGTCTCCGCTGGGACCTGCGCATGAGGGACTCGGCTTGCAAAGGTAAGTACGTCTGGGTGTGTGGGGGAGGGATTCAGAGAAAGAAGCCACCCTCAGAACCACCGAAAAATGCAAATTGTCGCACGAGGGCCCACATGGGAAGCTCCCGGAGGGACCTGGGACTAGGAGCAGGGCATCACCTGGGCCCAGGTAGATTGGCTGCCACGCTGAGCCAGGCTCTCTAGGGCGGCTGCAGGCTCGGGGCCGTGGGTGGGGTGGAGTCTTTTCCGGCACCCAGTGTTCCTCTAATGATGGCCTCTGCCCTGCTGCGGCCTTTGCTTTGTCACCTTAGACTGTTCCTCTGCCCCTGGCCTCCCCGCCCCCATCCCTCCTGCGGGCACCAGAGTCCTCCTTGTGAGGAGAATCCAAGGGTTCTTCTCCTTTCCTGGCTCCATGTGATGCTGCTGATGCCTCGTCCCTGGAGTTCTGGGACACATCCTGGTCCAGGCTCTGCCCAGATCCCTCTCTCTCTCTGTGAGTGGCTCCTTGCCCCGCCCCCCAAGAGCTTCCCTGTGGTGACACACAGGCCCTCAGGAGCTCTCCTGACACCGTGGCCTCTGTTGACAGCTCAACCACGAGGACCACCAAATCTGTGCCCATTGTCCTCACCACTTCGGGCCTTTGGTGGGATGGGGGTCAGCGGTGAGAGGCGAGGCTCTGCTGGCAGGGGAGGAGTCGGGTAACGTGGCCCTCTGGGGGTTCTCTGTGTGCCCTGGACACCCTGGCTTCAAACTGCTGCAGGGTGTCTCGGAGCTCTGAGGCAGGGGCCCAGTCAGAGCCCACACTTTGCGGGGAACCAGAGAGCCTTGTGGGAGAGAACTGGAACCCAGCCCTCTGCCTGTATTCAATGCGCCCAGGCCGGTCTGCTGGGTGGGGAGGCCCTGCAGGAGTCCAGGCTGCAGGGAATGACAGCGGGGCCCCTAAGGGGAGCCACCACAGGTGCAGAAGCACGGCATGGGGACAGAACCAGCAGAGTCGGCGCCGGGACAGAGGTGGTTAGAGGACCCTTTCACGGGAGCAGGTGCTGGAGGGAGGCTGGGGTCAGTCAAACTGTACAGATCGGGTGAGAAAGAAACCCCAGAGCCGATGGTCCCTGCACGGGGCTGTGTGACTAGGTCAATTGGATATTAAGTACACAGTCTTGTCCTCTCCTCCCTGGTCCTGCAGTCAGAGTGCTGCTGGTGTCGCCTGTGACTGCCTCTCAGCTGGAGCTGCTCTTCTCTTGCCCCTGGCCTGAGCCTGGGCAGGGCCTGTGCATCCCTCCGAGCAGCCCTGGGCACAAGTCGCAAACATCACAACAGGAAAGGAAACGGGCTGGGGGATGCTGATCCATGGGGCGTGCAGGGCAGAGGGTGCTCTGGGTCTGTGCCTCTGCGGGATTTCCATTTCTCTCCAGGCATCCCCGTAGAGGCCCACACTTGTCCCACCTTGTCCCACAGGCCCCTTCTGGAGTTCACCACAGTTCCAGCCAGGTGGCTCTTGCCGTTTTACATTCTAGATCTCGGCCAAAGCCTCCGCTTGAAAAAGGGTCTGGGGCTACAGAGGTCTGAGCGCCCCTGGTCTGGGCGCACGGATGCAGGCGGGGCGCTGGGCTGGTGACGGCTCTCTCTCCCCTCGAGGAAGACAACCAGGATGCGAAGTTACAGCCTCACGGCTGCTTGGAGGACGTGCGCTGGAGCAGTGGTTCTCGGCTGCGCTCCGAATACTCTCCCCCAGAACTTTAGAATCAGCAGCTCTGAAGGAGACGCAGGTGTTAGGGTTTTGTGAAGCTCCCAGATGATTCCAGCGTGCAGCCAGGTGTGAGAATTGCTGGTTTGAAGCAAGGAGAGCTGAATAGGGACAGTAATGGCCAGTGGCCTCGAGCCAGGATGCACATTATAGGACTTTGGAGGCCGAAGGCTGTGGCTCCGCCCGGGGCTCAGACAGTCCCCCACCACAGGGCAGCACGCAGTTTTCCTGCCCTCTCACTGCCCTTCCCCTGGCCTGTGCTGACCATCCCTTCCCCAGACCTCACAGCGTGTTTTCCGGGTAAACTATAGGACACTCTGTGAATTTTGGATAAATAGCGTTTTAGTATAAGTATGTCCCAAACATTGCACAGGACACACTTAAAAAATTACTCGTTGCCTCCCTGAAATGCAAATTTCTTCAGGCGTCCCACATTTTTATTTGCTCATTCTAGCAGCCTGACAAGGGGCCTCTCCTGAGGCCCCTCTGTTGGTCAGATGGGTCTGATTGCAGCCCTGTGGTTGGAGGACCCCGGTGCCGGAGGAGGTTGGGTGACCGTAAATGCCTCAGCAGATTATCATTCCCCGAGGCTGGGACTAAAGACAAACGCTGTTACTCCTGGTGTGGATGCTCTGATGGTCCTCTTCGTTTTCTTGCACAGGGTATCCTTACCTTGGTCCCTGTCCCCCTCTCTCAGTGGTGGTGTCTGTCCCTTTCTCCCAGTTGACCAGGAGAGGCCCCGTGATGGCCCTCCCCTCCCCTCTGCTGCCCCCCACGTGTCAGCCATGCCTGCCGTGCTGTCTTGTCTTGTTCTCTGGGGTTCCACGTGTCCAGAGGTGTTTTCTAAAAAGAACAGGACTGTCTGGTGGTCAGTAAGAAGAGAAGCCGACTGAACAGCCTGCCGGCCCTTCTCCAGCGGCTCCAGTGGTTGTGCTAGGCCACCAGGGGGCACAGGGGAGCCACAGGGTCTAAGGAGGACAGAGGAGGCCTTTTCTGGGATCTTGAGGTTGCAGGGACCCAGCCCAGGACCTGAAGGCCAAGCCTGAGGAGGTCTTCTGGTCAATTCGGACAGGCCTGCGGTGGGACAAGGGCAGCCCAGTGGCAGTCGGAAGGGGTCGTGGTGAGCTCTGGAGGTTCTGCAGGGCTCCAGAGAGCAGAACCGACCCTGGGGGAGAGGGACAAGTGCAGGGAAGGGGCATCTGGGCTGGGCTGGGGTCAGGGCCACGTGGCCCAGCAGCACCGAGCAGGGCTGGTGCCAGGGTCTCCAGGTCACAGGGGAGGGCGGGCTCTTCTGAGATGGGTGCCAGGGGTGAGCGGTGCTGTGAGGGTGTAGGAAGCCAGACCCTTATGGGGCAGGGGTGTGTGTGGTGGGAGGACAGGGTGGGCACTGGCGAGGGAAGGGCTAAGGCTGCAGGAGGGGTGTGAGCTGAGTTCCAGGAAGAAAGGATTGCCAGGGCAGTCTTGGGGACAGAGAGGAGCCTGGGGTTGGGAGGGGACAAAAGAGCAGGAAGCAGTTTGCTGGGCTCAGGGTTCCAGAGGCAAAATTCGCTCCAGGTGCTGACAAGGCCCTGGAGGCAGCACTGGCAGCCAAGGAACCTGGGAGTGGACAGGCTAGATTAGAGCAACCTCCGGAATATTTAAGTAAACTCCCAGTCGTGCCCAGGTAGGCAGCCTGCTAGATCTCAGCCTCCCCCAGAAAATCGGCCCAAAGTGCCCCACCCCCCCACCTCCCGAGCAGCCACTCCTGATTCCTGGAGGTGAATCGGAACAGGAGCCGCCGCAGGACCACACGGTGACGCTCGTGTTCTGGCTTCTTTGGCTCACCGTGGCGCTGCTTGAGGGTCGTCCACGGTACTGTGTGTTGTGCGGGTAGGCTCGCTTCTCGTTGCTGGACAATCTTCCTTTCGCTGCGTGTTCCACGGTCCCTCCCGCACTTGCGGACCCGACCCTTTGGCGTGTTTCCAGTTTGAGAGCATTACTGCTCCTTCAGTGTTCGGTGGGTACACAGAGTGAGGTCGTGGGTCCCGAGTATGTGTGTGCCCAAGGTTCTCCCCGAGGCTTCCAGAGCGGTGGCCGTACCACCTCGGGCTCAAGTACCTCGGGAGGTGGCAGGCATGGGAGGCAAGGCATGGTACTCGGATGACCGGAGGGCGGAGGACGTCTGTTTGTTTGATTGGTTGCTGTGACTGCTGGCCGGGTGACAGCGGGCGGTGGGGTGCAGAGCAGGGAGCCTGAGGTCTGACCTATGCCCCTGGATTTGGGAATTTCCCCAGGGTGTCCTTGAGAGAGTCATGCTTGGGGAAGCAGACTTTGGTCACATACCTGACAGGAGGGGGTGATCGACCAGGGTAGAACACCAAAGGTCAAACCCTTTCAGTGGCTTGTCACTGTCTGCACAGCAAGTCCGTCTGCCTCTCCAGGCTTGTCAGCTCCACCTGCCTGTCCTGGTGGAGATTTAGGGTTCCCTCCCTCTGCTCTGAAAGACTCTGACTTGGGGACACTGTCTGGTGGCCGGCAGCAGGACCAGGAAGATGTGAACGGGCCGTTTGGGAAATCGCTGGGCTGAGCGGCTCAGGCGGAAACTGTGTGCAGGGGGTAGGTGGCCCCGGGCTTGCCACTCTCCTTCCACTTGGGCCACTTCACCTGAGCTTGTTTTCCTCTCTGTAAAGGGGGGTGAACGGGGTCCTGTGGATGAAAGGAGACTATTTTCGGGGGCTTAGCAACGAGCTGAGCTAGAGCTATAAATAGCATCCTTGGGCCGCCTGAGCTGGAAGGACCCTCAGAGGGGGCTTGCCCAGGCCTCCAGGGGACAGAGGATGAGCACCTGTCCCTGTGGGTGACACAGCAGGGATTAGTCCCATGATCTTCCCTAAGCCCTTGGCCCTCCTCTGTAATCCCCTCCCCCGCCAAGTGTGCCACAGTGACAGTGACGTTTGACCCTCAGCCCACAGGGACAGGGCCCTGCTGGCATCTTCCTGCCTGCTGTGATTCCAAGTTGGGGCTGGAGCAATTAGAAATATCTGAGAACATCACGTGGGCCATACCTGCTATAACAGCACTGCACCTGGGTGTCTCCGATTTTCCTGCTTCCTGCACCTGTGGACAGCACCCCGGGGTGACTGACTCTGGTGGGGACGTGGGGGGCCTTCGTCCTGGTAAGCGGGACCCCCCGCCCCTGGCTCCCAGCCTTCGGGAATAGGAATACCCAGCTTGGGGCTTCAAGATGTGGGGAGAAAAGGTGGAGAAGGGCAAATGTGGGAGCCATGGGGCTTTTTAAGGGGGGTTGGCCTCCTCTAAGGACCGTACCTCTGCAGGCCCCCCCCCAGCTCCTTACCCTGCCCTGTGTGCACATGGCCCAGTTGGAGTCCATCTGGGTAAATGTGGGGCTCCCTGAGGACCCACTTTGATCAAGGGGCTTCTCTCTAGGGCCGAGGAGGCTCTCTGAGGCTGCCTGGAAAGCTCTTAACCATACCACCTTGCACCCGAAAGGCCTCTGGGGAGGTAAGACCGACCACCCCACCCAACGCACAGTTGCATTAGAAGTGATCCGTGGGGGCTCATGACCCCTCCTCCCCGGTCTCCGGGCCCTGCCCACCCCCAGTACTGGAGGGCAGTGAGGCTAGAATCTGGACGTTTGGAGGGGCTGCTGAGCGGGAAAGTAGGGGAGAGAACACCAGTGTTTACAGTTCCCAAAACAGCCCTGGAGGGCCAGGCACTAGGGAATGTGCATATCTGCTTTGGGGCTGGCCCCTCCCCAGGTTCAGCTACAAAAAAGGTGAGACCCTGGCCTGCTCCTCTTGGGGAAGAGGACCAGATCACAGGCCTTTGCTCCTCCCCAACAGGGGCCGGGCATTGTTCTCTGCTGCAGAGGCCAATCCCTGAGCCAGAGCGCCTAAAGGTGACACCAAAGGCAAGGATGTCCACGCAGAGCATCCACTACCTGACGCCTGTGGCCCTGCGCCTGCCACCAGGGGTGCCAGAGCCTCCAAGCTGCCAGCGGCGCCACACACTCCCTGCCAGCGAGTTTCGCTGTCTCACCCCTCAGGATGCTGCCAGCGCGTTTGAGATTGAGCGTGAAGGTGAGCAGCCCACACAGGGCCCGGGTGCCCCAATCCTGCAGCTGCCCTGCGGGGAGAAGACCCCTGCCTCTCCTGTCCTGGTCCCCGGGACCCCAGAGTATCAGACAGTGCGTGTGTTTCTGTGTGCACACTTAGCCCTGCATCCCCTGCGTCTCTGTCGGGAGGGCTGCAGGGTGGGCCTGGGGCGCAGCGACCCAGCCGCCCGCCTGTGCTCCCCACTGCAGCCTTTATCCTGGTCTCGGGGCAGTGCCCCCTGCACCTCCACGAGATCCAGCACTTTCTGACCCTGTGTCCGGAGCTCTCTCTGGGCTGGTTCCAGGAGGGCCGCCTGGTGGCCTTCATCATTGGCTCGCTCTGGGACGAGGAGAGGCTCACGCAGGTGAGGGCAGGGCAGGGCAGGGCAGGGCAGGGCAGGGCTGCCCCGCCCCCTCCTCACAGAGCCAGCCAGGCGAGGGGAGGGGAGCTTAGAACTGGGGTTGCTTCCTCCAAGCCATAGACAGGAGCACAGGCCACCAGTCCTCCTTCAGAGCAAGAGGTCCTTGCTCTCTGGGATCTCAAAAGCCCTCATGAAGGGTCTGCCATGAGGCTGGGGGTGTAAACCCGAACTGGGGCTCTCCTTGGGTGGGAGGGAGCCCTGACTTGCAAGGACTCAGGGGACACCTGCTCTTGGGCCCCGGTGTGGGTAGTGTCGGGGGGGGGCAAGGTGGCAGCAGAGGTGATGGACTCCTGTCTCTCACTTGCCCCCAGGAGTCACTGATGCTGCACAGGCCCGGGGGCCACACAGCCCACCTGCACGTGCTGGCTGTGCACCGCACCTTCCGGCAGCAAGGCAAGGGCTCCATCCTGCTGTGGCGCTACCTGTGCCACCTGGGCAGCCAGCCAACCGTGCGCCGGGCTGTGCTCATGTGCGAGGAACCCCTGGTGCCCTTCTATGAGAGGTGTGGCTTCCGCTCCTTGGGCCCTTGTGCGGTCACTGTGGGCCCGCTGACCTTCACGGAGCTTCAGTGCTCCCTGCAGGGCCAGGCTGCCTCGAGGAGGAACAGCTGCTGAGCTGGCTGCCCAGGGCCCACTCCTGGCTGGGCTGTTTGAAGGGAGGCCGTGATTCCAGGCAGGAGGGAGGGGTAAAATAAAGAGAACCTGGCTGGGTCTCCAAGCAGTGTGTCCTGCAGTTTGTCCCCCTGGGACCCTCTGGACCTCCCACACTCCAACTGTGCCTGACATGGGGGTAGCTGCTGGGGACAGTGGGCGGTACCCTGCTGCCTGCCTCAGCTCCCCAGCTCAGGAACTGGCGGGGGCCTTCCAGGTAGGCAGGCAGGCAGGGCTCAATCCCTGGGCACCCACCTCCTCTTCGCAGGAGCCCGGGCTCGGGGGCCCTTATTCTCCCTAGTCCCAGGGATGGCCCTTCTCAGTCTCAGCCCTGGAGTGGGGTGGGGTTAGCTGGGAGCAGGAATGTGCAGGGGCTGCCTCCCCGAGCCCAGGCACCCTGGGTCCTCTGCCCACAGTAATGAATGGTTGTGCCCATCATCTCCTGGTGGCTGCCGTAAGTAGGGAAAAGGGTTGGGAGAGGCAGCAGTCCAGTGAATAGAATGGTCCAGGGCAGCCTGCCCCCTCATTGCCCCAGGTGGGGCTGGGGGATGCCAGAAGTCTAAGAATTTAACTACAACCCCCTCAAGGGACCCCCAACCTGGGTTCTGTTCCAACCAAATTCCCAGAAGTTCCACAAGATTTCCACTGTCCCCTGTCCCCAAGTTCCTCCTGGGTGATCCACACCTAACCCCCAACATCAGGTTCCAGTTTTCATCCTTCCTGAGTCCTCAGATCGAAAGATGACATTCCCTAAAGAATATCGTTTAATACATTTGAGACATCATCCATACAAAGTTAGCGTTCCTTTTAAAAATCAGGACCATAATATAAACCGGTATAAAACGACCTGACTGAGCCTTTGGCCATCCCTGGGAGTGGATCCTCGGGTGGCCCAGCACCCACCCCAACCTGGGGTCAGTGAGGAAAAGGTGTGGGGCCCACGGCCGCCTGAGCCTGCCCCATGAAACAGCACTGGTGGGGGCAGGGCGGGGGTGGGGTATAGCCTCTGCTGGCTGCAAACAAGCGAAGTGTCCCTCCGTGGGCTCCTCTGTCCCAGACCACAGCCAATGTGTCTCCCACAGCGTCTGGTCACCTTAGGGGCAGACTCAGCAGGCCACTGATGACAGGCTTGTAGGGCAGAGAGGGGAGGAGAAACGCGTGGGAACCTGGTGGGGTGCCTGGCCAGGTCCGTGGTAAGGGCACACACTCTTGGTAACAGTGGGAGGAGGCAGAGGCTGGGGTGGGAGGTGGCAGCATCCTGAGGACCCTGGGAAGAAAGAAACCCACCCCCAGGAGGGAGCCCTGACAGCAGGGTAAGTCCAGGCTGAGCCCTGAGCTGCGGAGAAGTGGGTGCTCGGGGCCAGGTCCAGGAGCTCACAAGGAGAGGGATCTCAGTCCCTCAAGGAACCTGCCTTTGTGACTGACTGTCTGAACCGGGGACGGGGCCCAGGCACCGTGTCCATGGACGGACATCTGGAGTGTGTGTGGGGTGCCCCACAGACAGGCAGCCCGTCCCAGGCACAGTCTCTTGTGTTCTCGGCGGTGGCCTCGCCTGGCCCCGCCTGGCCGGCGGTCAGTGCAGCACCTGGTCCAGCTCATACTTCTCACAGAAGTGGCTGGTGAAAGGAAAGCAGGTGAGGTGCTCGATCCAGGGCCAGTGGATGGGGTAGACGTAGAGCCAGATGACCAGCGAGGCGAAGAGGCCGGCGAAGACCAGCAGCGACACCAGGATGAGGGCGCGCTTGCGGTACTTGTCGCTGGTGCCGAAGGTGATGTAGGGCAGGAAGGCGAAGGCCAGCAGCAGGCCGCTGAGGAAGCCGAAGATGTGGGCGATGTTGTCGATCCAGGGCAGCAGGCCGCACACGAACAGGAAGAGCATGATGGCCGCCAGGTTCAGGAAGGCCTTCCAGGGCCGCTCCAGCAGCTGCCAGCTCTGGAAGAGTTCCACGAAGAGGCAGGCGAGGAGGCCGAACTGGGACCCTGCCGGGCCCACCTGGGCCGAGGGGGAGGGAAGACGGTCACTTCCAGGTACCAGGGGTGCAGGGAGCCCTGGGCAGAGCAGGCTGGAACACTGGGACCTGACTCATCCAACCTGGGAGCCCCGAAGCTCAGGTGACAGCCCGAGGCTGGGCTGCCTCCACCCACCCCTTCGGCACAGGCGCAGATGTCCGCACCTGAGCTCCCGGGGAGGGACCAGACGCTGAACAGGGCCGCAGGTGGGCAAACAGACCAGAAACGGACACTTCTGTGCCTCAAGAACGGTCACATCTGGCAATTTGCTATGACTCAACCTATGTGACACGGTGGCAGGCGGTGACATGGCCATGAAGAAATTAGGCTGAGAAAAGGAACAGTGAGGGACAGAGTCCAGAAAGTTCTTTCTGGAGCTGCCATCTGAACACGACACAGGGACAGCTCCCTCACTTTCAGGATTAAAGGATTGGCCAATAAGCCTCCAGCTTAGCAGTCCGTCCTCTGAAAAACCTGGCTGGGGGGTGCCAATGGCAGACTCTGGGGGGGGCGGGGAGCATTAGAGCTGGCACTCCCCACCCTCCTACCCTGCCCGAGCCTCACCTCTGCCCGGTAGGGAAGGAAGATGGCACTGGCGAGGTTGCCGGTGATGCCGCTGAGGATGAAGATGATGGAGATGCGATGCCAGCCGGCCAGCTTCTCCAGGTCCCGCAGGATGGTCATTTGGAAGACCACAGACACAACACAGTGCACCAGGCTAGGGTGGGGCACACGCTGGCATCAGCCTCCCCACGTCTGCCCACAGCCACCCGCCAGGCGCATCAGGAGCAGAGGGGCCTCCCTCTGGGGATGGTGCTGGCTGTGCCCTGGTGCAGGGACCCCTCTGCCGGGGGCCCAGATGGGGGGCCGCCCCTGAGGAGCCTTACCCAGCATGGAGGAACAGAGACAGCCAGAGCCTGTAGAACTGATCTGGGACCTCGGGGTTGAGAAAGGGCAGCAGCCCGCACACCTCGTCCAGGCAGTGCACCTGGGGGCGAGGGCATGGAGGTCAGTGCCCGGGACCTGGCTGGGTGAGCTGCCCTGACGTGGGGCACAGATGAGTGCCAGTGAGGCCAGCTCCAGTAGCCGCCATGCCTGGCCTCTTGTGCCCAGGCTCCATAAGGCCCCGCCTCACCTGGGAGCAGAGCGTCGCCTCTTCGTGGAAATAGCCATGCATGAATTCGCAGTACTCCCGAGTGGTGATCTCGCAGCTGGGGGACAGGGTGTGTGTCAGGGCCCCGAGCACCCACCCCTGCCCACCTCGACAGAGCCAGCGCCTCCTGGCCATAGCCGGCATCGCCGGTGGGAAAGCGGGGCCCCTCTGCAGAGACCCAGGCTCCGAGGAAAGCACCCCTTTGTCCTGCTCCCACCGCAGGTGGCCCGAGAGTGGACAAGGGAGGATGGCAGCCAGCACGGGGTGGGGGTGCGGGGGTGAAGCACAGGAGCTCCGGGGGGAGGGCCCACTGGCTCACCTGCCCTTGGTGCCAATGCAGCAGGGGCGGCCCTTGATCTGGCAGTCCATGTGCAAGAAGCCCGTGCGGTTGCTCCTGGCCTGCTCCGTGCAGATCTGCGGGGCGCCGACGCAGTGGGTCTGTGTGGCAGGACTCTCCTCCCCTCTCCCCCCTCCCCAGACCACTCTGCCCGGATACTCACTGGCCACTTGGTAATGTCATCGGGCCAGATGTGGGCACCGCTGGAGGCTGGCTCCTCACAGGTTCTGGAGGCAGAGGTCAGAGGGGCCAAAATGAGGGGCTGTGGTACCCCTTGCCTGCCACACCCATCCACCAATGTCCCTGTGGGTGGCACAGAAAACTCCATCCTTAACTCCATCTTCCCAGCAGCCTGGCTGAGGGCTACCCTGGGACTGCACCTGGGGTCCTGGTGGCACACAGCCCCTGACATCCGCTTCAGGCCCAGGTCAGATTTGTCCATGGGGAGCCCCGTGTCATCCTGCCACTTGACAAAAGTAGCCAAAGTTTCCTGGAGGACAGAGGCGGGCTGGTCATGCCAGGACAGGGCCATACCCATGGAAGCGGTTGGGGCTTCCAGGATGAAGGCTCTTCCCTGGTTTCCCAGTGCCCGGGCCCATCTCTCAGACCTCACCCCTGGAGACCCGACTGTCACTTGTTTGGGCTGGGGAGGCGGCATCCTCCCTGCATGGGGACCCTCCCCCAAGGTCTGGGTGAGCAGCAGGGCACAGGGCCCCACCGAGCAGTCCTTCCGCTGGGTCTGGATGCAGCCCGAGTGGTCATTCTGGACGCAGCAGCCCGAGTCCCGTTCCAGGTCTCGCTCCCGCAACACCAGCTGCTCGATCTGCTCATCCTTCCGGATGCAGGGTGAGAACTTGGCTCCCAGGTGGATCAGGTCGATCTAGGGGAGCGGGGAGGGAGAGAGCTTGGACCCAGACCGGCCACTCTCTTGAGTCTCCCCTGAGGAGGGGGCTACTGGGCAAGCTGACCCCCTCCCTGCCCAGTGGGGGAGACAGGGCCCAGGGCTCCCTGCTGAGATCCTCTCCCCTGGGCCCTCACCGAGCTGGGGCCGATCCAGAAGTTCTCCTGCTGGAGGTACTTCACGCTCTCGTACACACCTTTGTTCCTGAGTACCTGGCGTGGAGATGGAAGGGCGGGAGGGGAGGTCGGGGGTTCCATCCCAGGGTCGGGCCCCCTGAAGAGCCCAGCACGCCCTCCCACCCGGGCCAGGTCGTTGCTATGGAAGACATTTGGTGGCCCACAATGCTGAGGCCTCTCGGGGGGCTGGGACCTCCAGGGTAGAGCCCCGCTTCCACAGCCCGACTCACCAGCTGGGTGGTGACATGCTGGGCGAAGCCCACGGGTGCGATGCCGTACGTGCAGATCACCAGCAGCGTGATGATGATGTGGACGAATGTCAGCCAGTAGGTGAAGTAGGGCCTGCGGCCGGGGCCTGAATCAGTGCCCTGCCACTTAGCTCACACCTGCTCCCTGCTACTTGTCCCTCACCAGTGACTTCCAAAGGCACCTCTGCATGCCCCTCTCCCGGGCTGAGATCGTTGGACAGCTTCCCACTGCCCTTGGGATCCAGTCTAACATCGGCCCTCCTGCAGGTTGCAGGCCCTGCTGTGCCCACCCTCCTCCCAAGCCTCCTTCCCCTCCTCAAGTGGTTCCTTGCAGCCCCAGGGCCTTTGCACAAGCTGCTTCCTTTGTCAGGGACGCTCTTCCCATTTCTCTTCAGCCAGCTAACTGCCACTCACCCTGAAGGCACCCCCCGCCAGCTGTTCACTCCCACTCTCTGTGTCCCCCTCCTCAGGACACTTGCCACGCATGTTGTTACTGGGTTTTTTGTAACTTGGGGTGCAATGTCTACTGGGTCCCTGCCAACTGTCCACTCTGTGAGAACTGCCCTTCCCCAATTCGCTGGCTTCCTCCAAGGTCTTTGCACGTGTCTTCCCCCACAGTCCCCTCACTCATGGTCACAGCTGCTAACTGTCCTTCTGACCCACCCAGCCTTCCCTGCTCTGGTCTGTTGCGGCTCTGTCTCCGGGCCTGTGAGCTGGCACTCAGGGAATGCTTGCAGAGACTGCCACCTGGGAGCCCAAAAGCAGGGAGGGTGGAGAAGAGGCGGCGGGGGTCCCAGGATGGCGCCCTGCCCGCTCACCGGTGGCTGTCGAAGCTCTCCAGCTGTCGCTGCACGGTGCTGCTGATGCTGCGGCGGTAGCTGCGGTTCAGCCAGTTGCCTACCACGCCTAGGCCATAATGCCGCTTCTGCCGGTCGAAGGCAAAGTGCTTCACCTTGGAGGCGATGCGCTTGCCACGCTTGGCCGCTGGCACGGGAGCATGGCCATGCTCTTTCCTGCTGGTGATAGTGGCTCTCAGCCCAATGCCCACCTCACACAACCCAGGAGGGACTTGTGGTCTGGGGGGCACGAGGCTCTAGGGAGCCCTTTCCTGGCCACGCCACCTTCCACCTCCTGCAGGAGGGGCTGCCCAGAACTCACAGAGAGACCTGCACCCCGCCGGGGGAGACAGGTGAGGCCGAGCGTGGGATCCCCCGGAAGCATCTGGCAGAGAGTGGGGGAGACTCAAACACATCGTCGGGCATGGAATTCATTTCTTCCTGGGGTGGCGGAGGAGTAGGGGGCACAAAGAGAGACAGTGTGAGGAGTCACTGCCCCAACACTGCCCCCCGCAGTGCCAATTTGAGGGCAGGAGAGGGCAGGACAGGCAGACTCTCCGGGAGGGAAGGGAAAGGCTCAGGTGTGTTGGCTCTGGGGGGACTTTCCTGGCCGGCCTCCTGCCTCACCCCCAGGTCCGTGCTCTGCCCGAAAGGAGCTGCACACCCCAACCCACCAAGGGGCCTTTGGATCTCAGGGGCTCCTGGCAGGGAACAGTCACAGCCAGGCTACCTCTCCTCGCTCCCAGGCCACCCTGTCCCCCTGCCTCGAGGGCCCACACCCCGTGCTTGCCTTACTAAAAAACGAGGCATCAAATGTGTCCACCCCGTCGACCGCATCCTCTTCCAGGAAGCTGGGGTAGGCGAAGCTGCGCTTGACCACCCGGCACCGCTGTCCGGCGGCATCCAGCACCGAGCGCCCCTGTGTGCGGGGCAGAGGCACGGGCGTCAGGCCCAGGTCAGGCACCCCCGACACCAAGGAATCATCCAGCCCACCCTCCTGGGGATGGCGCCTCGGGAGGTGGGACCCTGCCCAGCAGGGTCAAGGCACCAGCGTTTCCACAGCCCCAGCCACGTCGTCCCTTCCCCACGGTTTGCTGCTGCCTTCTCCCTGGCAACCTCCTGCCCTCTGGCTCGGCAGGGGGCACCCGACCACTGATCCTGCCCCTTGTTCTGAGACTATGGCTGTCCCCCCCAGTCCTGGCCTCAGCATGGCGCACTAGGCCCCGTCCGCCTTTCTGAGCCCAACCTCTGCCACTGTAACGAAAACCAGGAGGAAGCACCTACTGCTCCCCAAAGTGCCACGCCCCTCCTACCTCTAGGCCTTTTAAAAAAATTATTGATCTTAAAGAGAGAGGGAGGGGGAGAGGGAGAGGGAGATGGAAAGGGAGAGAAACATCGATCCACTTTTCCACCATGCAGGCATTCACTGGTTGGCCCCTGCCTGTGCCCTGGCCTGGGACCGAACCCATAGCCTTGGTACATCGGGTTGACACTCCAACCACCTGAGCTGCTGGACCAGGGCTCCGGGCCTTTGCACAGCCTGTCTCCTCTGCAGAGAATGCTGTTCCCTTCTTTCCCTCTCTTACTTTTCTGGGCTCAGCTAAGGTGACTTCTCTGACATCAGCTCTTCTCCTGGCTGAGGTCGGGTAGCAGCCCCTCTGGAGAGACCCTGCACTCATCACACTGAATGGTGATGTCCACCCTCACCTGGGCTGGGGGGCCCTCCCAGGGCAGTGACACTGGCCCGTCTCCACCTGCAGCCCCTGCCCAGCGAACCTGGGTGATGAGTGGTGAGTGCGGGCTTCACTTCTGCTTCCCCAGCCTCTGCATTGGGGCCAACAGTCTCCCAAACCAGGCATATGGCAGGGGCGCCGGAGGGAACTGAGGCTGGGACTGGGCCCCTCTCTCTGACCCAGGTCGCAGGCCCTGAGCACAGAGGGGGGTCTGGGGTGAGGGAGGGAGGCACCTCACCTTGAGGAGGGCAGAGGCAGCTCGGAGGCTCATGTGGGCCACAGATATCCTCTTCCTGCGGGGCAGGTGGGAGTGGCCAGAGCGGACACTGGTGAAGGAGGTGAGGGACAGGACGCCAGGCGTCAGCGGCGGGTGCGGGGCGTGGGGCCGGTCCACCTCGTCAGGGTGGCGGAACGCCCGGCCTCGGGCCAGTGGGTCCACGATCTGGAAAGGAGGGAGGTGAGCAGAACCCAAGGCCCGAGCAATGTCACCTGCCGCCCCCGCAAGACCCAAGGAAGCCCACCTTGGGCATCTTGCAGGGCTTTGGAGACTCGGTGCCCTGGAAGGAAGGCATGTCCTGGCTGGGGAGCTCCAGCTCGCGCTGGCATGAGGGCTTGAGGCGACCGTAGCGCACGCTGCAGTGGTGCAGGCTCCTGCGCTGCCAGTGCTGCCGCGCCAGCTCCCAGTCGCCGCTGACCCCAAACCACTGCGCGGTGCCCCTGCGACAGAGGCAGCGGGGTGCGTGGGCACAGGTCAGCTTTTGCTGGGCCCCTGGTTTGGTACCCAAAGGCCAGATAAAGTGCAGAGCATGAGGAGCTGGGCGGGGACAGCACCTCAGAGCCACTGAACAGAAATGGTCCACCCCCCACTCCTAGAACGCCCCAGAATCCACCTATGACTCTGGGCCACGCCCATATCCCCGGGGCCTCGGCTCCCTCCAGCCCCATAACATGTTCGCCTCTGCAGGGAGGAGCTGCTCACTAACGCCGGCCTACACCTTCTACAAGCGGGACCCAGGGAGGAGCCCTGGGAAACCGCAGGGCCGCCTTCAGTGGGGGGCGGGGCGGGGCCGGGCAGGCGCACGCTCACTTGCGGATGCTCTGAGACAGGGAGGCCTGGCGGCGGAAGCCTGGCCGCTTCTCGAAGCCCTCCTGCCATCGTCCCCGTGGCTCCTGGAGGCTGACACTCGTCATGTAGGCTGGATTCCTGGGCCGCTGTGAGGAGGCGGGAGGAAGCAGAGGGTGGGCGTGCGCTGGCGCAGTGACTTCACGGAGCCCAGGTCCCGGGCTGTGCCTTCTTGGGCCCCCAACTTGAACACCCTGGAACAAACTCAACCCCAATCTACCTACACCCACGAGCTGCTTTGATTTTGAATGTAAAATCACCATTTTGTAATGTTTTTCAGAAAGCCCTAGCACGCGTTTCCCTACTCCTTGTTCTGTGCTCCCCCGTCACGCCGTGGCGTCCTGGCCTGTTTCTGTGCGTCTGAAAGAGCCCCCGGGATGAGCGGGCGGTGCCAACACAGGCCCCTTTATGCAGCAGGCTGCGCAGGAGCCCACGCGTTTGGAGCCCGTTTTCAATGAGCTCTTTATGGACCAATGGTCCAGCCTGTTGGACATGTTGATTCATTTCTATTCTCGGAGAAGCAGGCACTGGCAGGTCAGGCTGCTGATGCTCAGACGCATGGGGCCCCTGCACCCAAATCCCAGACAGCCCATGCCCCTCGCCCCTCGGAAGGGCCTGGGCAAGGAGACGGAAACAGCCAGGTCCCAGGTGGGACCAACAAGGCCGTCCTCAGGAGCAGCGTTCCCTTTTTTCCTGGACCCCCATGAGATGGAGTGCTGGCTCCCTGTGTGTGATGTTTGGGGCACGGAGGGAAGGGGCAGGCCTGAGTCGGGGGCCACACAGATAGCTGTGCTCAGACCGAAGGGGCCTCCCTCCTCCAGGAAGTGAAACTGCCTGAGATGTGTGATGTGGGCACATCTGTCACCTGTGGTAGGGCACAGCCCCCAGGCCACCCCTTACCGGGGGCAGCATGCTAGTCTGCTCATCAGGGGCAGGGGTCTCGAGTGGCGGGATGGTGATGGACAGGTTGGGTGGCTTCCGGCTCTGCAGGCGGCTGCTGGACACAGAGGAGACGCTCTCGCCATTCTTGTCTGCAGAGGCCATGGCGGGCAGGGGGACAGGACAGCTGGAAAAGAGACACAGGGGGAGGGGCACAGGTGTGTTGAGACCTGGATGGCACATGGGGATGCATGTGCCCTGACTGGGAATCGATTCAGCAACCTTTGGGTTCGCAGGCTGGTGCTTGATCCACTGAGCCACACCAGCCAGGGCCAGAAGTTGTTTCTAACCTAACTCCAGACCCTGAACCACGTGGCAGAGGCTGAATCTGGCTGAGTGGGTATGGCAAGGTCTGTGTCTGTCCCCGTTCATTTGCATTCCAGACCAGTAGGGTCTGGGAAGTCCACCCCCCACCCCCCCGACCCCCCCGGCCCCAGTCCATTTCTGGTCTCAGCTCAGGCAGGGCAAACACACAGAGAGGGGCAGGGGCCAAGGATGGGGTGGGGGGGCTGCAGAGATCTTGGCTGCCAGGGGACCAAGCCCTGCCTTTGTCCCTGGGGCAGGGCTCAGGGGAGGACAAGGAGGCCAGGGAGCAATCTGGCACACCGGACCACTAACAGCACCCCCACCCCCGCACCCCCACACACTGCTCTGTTCTCAGAGGAGTCCCTGGGCTGGGAGGGGGGAGTGGTGGCTCAAACTAGAAAGCCACCTGTCCCTGCTGCTCGTGATGCCTGGTTCCTTTTTCAGAGGTAACTGAAACTGCCACGTGTCTGGTACTTTTTTCTTTTCGTGGAGGAAAAACATTCTATGTTAATGATAAAAGCGGTATCGTGCTCACTTTTTTGCCCAAATTTTTGAGCAAAAAGTAAGGATGCGTGTTACACATGAGTATAATGATTACATACCACGGGTGTAATAATCCCGTGTGTAGTGCACACAAAGTCACGGGTGTGCATTACACACAGGGACGCATCATACATGGCAAAGTACGGTACATGTTCACTACAAGAAAGAAAGAAGACTCAGGAGACTATAGAAAGCAGACCGTGAATTGGCCAACCGTCCTCTGGCAAGGAGCTGTGTGCCTGTTCTTCCACATGCCCCTCTGCACCTGGAACAGGACCCAGGTACCTATTTTACACACACTCACACCTCTTCTCCTACGGTGTGCACACCTTCCTGCCAACACGCACAGGCAGATCTACCTTATCTTGCCCGGCGATGGCGAAGATCTCACTGAGTGGACTGGCCCAAGATTTACTTTCCTGGGTCGCAGGGTGGTGGTTACATAGGCCGAGTGCAGGACGTCAGACCCATGCTCACTGGTAACGGAAGCCCTGCCCGTGCCGTATGCTTGCCCAAGTGTGACCGCAGGACCAAGTTCTGGAAGTGGGACTGCTGGGTTGGAGAGTGAGTGTGTCTTGAATTTCAACGACCTTGCCAAATGGTCCTGCCATCTGGGTAAACTCACCCCAGGCTCCAACCCCCACTTCCCCTTTGATTCCACCGGAATTAGCACCCCCTGCCTACTCTGTGCTCTCCTCACCACTCACTCTGCCCTGTGACCTCTTTCTCACCCAAATCATTAGCTTTTTCCTCATCCCACCTCCCAAGGGTTCTGGGGCAGGTTTGGTCCCTCCTGGCCTCACAGAAGGCCAGAGACTTCACTGCCATCTTCCGAGGAGGGTGTGCCAACCCTCGGTGTGCACAGGCTAGGGCGAGAGTCACATGGGAGCCACCCGGCCAAAGGACGTGGGGCCAAGCTGTGGGACGACAGCGCAATGCAGCGGCCACGTGCGTTCCAAATCTGTCCATCTCTACCCGGTGCCCACCACAGTCACCATCTTCTGTCGCTGGAAGCATCCCAGCGACCTCCTGACTCATCTACATGCTGCCCTCGGGCCCCTACCCCTGTGACCATTCTCCACACGGCAGAAGTCGCCTTTTTAAAAGCACAATCATGCCATGTCACTACCAGCTCACATGGTCCCAGCATTTCCGGTTCTCACCTAAAATCAAGTCCAGACTCTCACTGGGAGCTCGGAGCCCTGCGTGGCTGTCTCCTCCTTACCCACCCACCAGGCTGCTGTGAGCCCCTCACTGTCTCCTGCCTCCCCAGCTCTGTGGGAGGTACTGGAGGGCGGGGTCAAGAGCACAGACTGGCACCTGCAGCCGGGGCCTGACCCACACATAGGCCTGCACTTGACCACGGCCACCACATCCTCACCACAATGTGGGGGGTAATCTGCTCCCCAAGCATCAAATGAGTGGACCTGACAGACACGCAGGCAGCACGTCCACATGGAGCCTGTTGGGGAACGTCTGTGGCGGTGCGTCCATCAGGCACAAAGGGGGACACGGCCCACACATGCGCACGAGATGCGCGGCCGCCACACCCTTCACCGGGCACTCAGGCACTAGAAGGAGTGGAGTGCCTTGGGGGTGTTGTGCCTGGTGACAGAGCCACACGGAGACCACAAGCTACAGGAGTTCCTTCAGAGAAAAGCCCCAACAGGCCAATCTAGAGACAGAAAGATGAGCTCTTGCTCAGGGCGGGGGGGTGGGGGTGACAGCTGAAGGATGTGGGGATGAAAATGTCCCGAAGCTGACTGTGAGGACGGCTCTACCCACCTGCGACGTACTAAACCCACTGGATGGCACACTCATTTGGAGGGATGAGCTGTATGTGAATTACATCTCAATAATGCTGTTTATAAGACGTCTCAAGCCCTGGCTGGTGTGGCTCAGTGGATTGAGCGCCGGCCTGTGAACCAAAGGGTCACTGGTTCAACTCCCAGTCAGGGCACCTGCCTGGGTTGCAGGCCAGGTCCCCAGTATGGGGCATGAGAAAGGCAACCACACAATGATATTTCTCTCTCTCTTCCTCCCTTCCCCTCTCTAAGAAGAAATAAAATCGTAAAAAACTCCATAAATGTCAGGCCTCTGCAGTGCTGGTCCCTCCATCCCCAGATCAGACCGTCACACAACAAAGTAGGCAGCAGCTCCTTTTCATCATTCCGGTCCCCAGCTTGGGTGCCACCTCCTCCAAGGAGCCCTCTGTAACTGCCTGAAGCAGTCGCCTTGTATTCATGGTCACCTCTGCACTGTCCAAAGACTGCTGGCCCACAGGTGTCGGCCCTCAGTAGCCAGGGCCGTGGGCCCAGCCTCCCCGCCACCAGCTTCCTACCTTCAGGGTCTGGGCTCAGCTCTGGGCTTCCTGGGTCTGTTGCAGGGGCCTTTAGAGCATGCTCCAGTCCTTTCCTCTCTGCACAGGTGCTCTGGGGTCAGGCTTCTGCTGTGTGGAGAGGTGGATGCATACAGAGACAGATGGGAAGATGGACAGGCGGCTCCATCAAGCAGGGTGACAGCTGCCTTGTGCTCACAGCCCACAGGCCTGCATGGAAGGAAGGGCAGGTCCAAGGGGTGCTGTCAGGACCTCAGTTTCCTCACCTGTAAAGTGAGGATAATTCTCCTGGGGCCTCAAGGCTGAGGGACTAAAGGAGGTATGTCCCCCGCTCCCTGGAGTAAGGGTCTCTGATGGGGGTGCGCTGGGCGCCTCAGAGTGCCAGATGGCCAGCGGCTCTAGCCTCAGGGTGGTCACCTACAAACCCCCACTCCGGGTGGGGAACCCCCAATCAAGTGGGTCTTTTGTTTCAACAGCACTTTACTAGAAACACTTAACTTCAAAGACCTGGGAACTGCTGGCTGTCTTCTAAGATTTCTTTTCAGTGTGAACAAGCCACGTACCTAAGATAGTGCTCAAATGACCCACTGTGGCTGTTGTTTCGGTTCGTTAGGTAAGTCACTGAGATGAAATCCACCCGGCAGAAAATCGAGCATTTAAAAGGGAAGAACTTGGGGGCGTCCCCTTTGTCTTTGAGAAGTCCTGCAGGTGCTTGGCCTGCAAGGCACACAGCAGGCCGCCCTGACGCAGAACCCCGAGGGCTACCGGGGGGCAGGGTCAGGTCCTGAGGTGCACCGGGCCTTGCAGGACCTTCCTGTGCAAACCCGTCCTCCACGGGAAGGGTGCGGACTTTACCGGGTTTCCCTCTTGTGGGCAGGGCATGGAGGCTGAGAGGCACTAAGCAACTTGCCCAAGACCACACAGCCAGGAAAGGGGGCGGCTGGGACTGAAGTCGCTGTAGCGCCGAGGCCTGAGGTCTCCTGGGGAAACCGCTGCCCACCCCGACCCTCCCTAAACCTGGGGTACAGTCAGGGCTGGATAGCCCCATCAGGTAGACAGAGCGGAGAGTTCTACTCCCAGGGAAACTCGGTCAGCGTCTGAGCTGTTTGCAAACTCTGTTCTGCACAGGCCTGGACACCCAGAGGTGCCCGAGGAACTGCCACGGGGTGAACTAGAGGCTGGGGGTGGGTCTGGGTGCCCCCGAGTCCACAGGGCAGCACCCCTTTTGCTTTACATATTGGATCGGGGCCTTTGGTTGCCTAAGTCCCCCAACTACAGCTGAGAGGAACCCTGGGTGTGGAGGGGCCCTGGAGAGCAGCTGAGGCAAAGCTGGGGGCTCGGGGCACTTCCTGTCTCTTTAGGCCAAATGACCCAAGCTGCCTTCTACACCCGAGTGTTCGGGGTTCTGACCCCATAGGCCCCAGGGCAGAGGGCCTCAGAGTCCCTCTGGACTCCTCAGAGTCCCGGGAGCCATGTGATGATGCCACTCCGAGCCCACTCTAGGGACAGCTCCACAACAATAGCCTCATCTGGGGCCCCTGCATGGAAACCTCCCCCACTTGGCCTCCTCTGGGACCAGGGTGCAGAGCAAGGGCGTCGGGCTAGCACTATCCTGGGAAATTGGCCCCAGGAATGGAGGCTGGGGTGAGCGTGGGGCTGCCAGGCCTGATCTCTGGTAAGGTCACCAAACAGGCAGGACCCCTCTGGAACTCAGAGCTGACCACACCCCCTGTGAGTCAGCACCTCTTGCTTTTCAAAACCTGTCCCCACACCCCAACAGACACACCATCTCTCTTACCTGAGGCCCTGAACCTGGCATGCCCAGCTCCACCTCGGCTGCCTGGCCAACGCCTACCTGCTGCTTTAAGGAAGAAATGCTACCTTCTCCAGAAAGTCTTCCCTGTCACCACCAGACGTAATCAACCACTTTTTCACCTGCTCTCTCTTAGCATCCTGCAGAGATGAGCCCACATGTACGTGTCCCCACGGCCACAGTTAGCGCCATGCATAGCTCACCGAAGAGAAGGTAGGTGGGAGGGTGGGCACACGCAGGTGGGCAGTCCACACCCACCCTGGGCCGACACTCTCACCCCCCAATTCTGCAACCAGCCCCGGAAGCAGCCTCCTCCGGAAGGCCCCGCTGAGTGCTGCCTGTCCCACCTCAGCTCCATGAGTGGGGCTGAGGATGGAGGATGCTGTTCCAGGATGGGTCCCCGATGGACCTCCTGCTGCCCCATCTGCCGCACAGCCCAGACACCCCAGTCACTGCCCATCCCAAGGCCGTCCCATCCCTGCTGGGACCCTGGCCCAGGACCCACTGTGCTGCTGGCATTGGCACAGGCTGAAGGATTGGGCAACCCTGGGCATCCCCAGAAGTGGCCTGGGCCTAGACAGCAGAGGCAGGGGCGAGGGCACTTTTCTGGGGAGGGTGTGGTACCTAGGGGAGCCACCTTCCCCATCTTCAAAGAGCAGTGCGAGCCTTGGCCTGGAAGCACCCCTCCCAACCTGGCTCCTTCTCTGTTAAGCGAGGGAGTTGGATAAGGTGAAGGGCCAGCTTTGACACCCAGGAAGCCCACACATCTAGTATAAAAACACTTTTCCCCAGCTCCTGTCCACCATGGCAGGGTAGGGGGGACAGGCTGCCTGAGCCCAGCCCCGCCCTGAGGGCTCCGGGAGGGAGGGTGAGGGGTGTCAGCACTGGGGTGGTCATACCCACTCTGGATGCCTGCATAACCCGAGTGTAGGGCAGGGAGGAGCCCGAGACTGGGCAGAAAAAGGGCTAGTGCTTCCGGAGTGCCTCCTCAGCACTTACCTCCTGGCCCCAGAAGTGCTGGCTCACTGCAGGAAGTTATGACATCCTGGGAGCAGGCTTCCTCCCGGTCCGGTCACATCTGCTGCTCTGGGAGCCCCTGGCACGCCACAGTGCCCAGCCCACGAGTGGGGCTGGGTGGGAGTCTGAGGGACTGCCCCGCCTGGCTAAGCCACTGCCGCCTGCCTTGGCTGGACCCCCACCTTGGTGGGGCGTCCCCCCAAAAGGGCCTCAGCCCCAGCCCCAGAGCAGTTAGGAGACCCCAAAGGGGCCTGGGTAGAGGGCAGGGCCTTAGGGTGGGGTCCAGCAGGGGTGGGGGTGGGGCAGACCCACAGAAAAAGTGAGGTGCAGCATTCAAATCATCCTGAGGTACCATGGGCTGAGGCGCCCCACTCTACCCAGTCAGCAGCCCTGCCACCGTCACACCCAGGAGCCTGAGGCCAGCAAGTGGCGGCCAGGACCTGGCACCTGTGACACAGCTGTAGACTCAGGACCCGCCTGCTGATGCGGAGGGAGAAGCCGGTTCCCCCACAAAGGGTGGGGCTGGGCACTGCCAGGTAAGCCCTGTCCCAACACAGAGCAGGGCACACGAAGTGTTCCTCAGGGATGGGGGAAGTCCCTGAGGGCACCACTGTGCCTTCCAGGCAGGGTGCTGGGGGGAACACTCCAACCCCCCAGTCTGCCAGCCTGCCCCCGGTTCCACCAGCACCAAGGAAACGGACTCCGGTGCTCTCCCTCTCGCTCTACCTGCTGGCCATCAACGCACACTAGCAGGTTCTGGAAGACTCCCTGGCCTCGATGACCGGGGGCGGGGGGGGGGGGGCCTCCAGAGCCCCCAGCCCCCAAAGACTTTAGGAGCCAGCCGCAGCTCCCAGACAGAAGCCAGCGACGAACAGGAGGGCGCAAAGTGTCTGTGACCACGAATGGGGACCTAAGGGGTGTGCCAGCCCTCCCGAGAGGAGGCAGATCTTTATTCACCACGAGGTGTGACCAGGAAGTTTAAGGGACCTCCAGCAGGGATGCAGAAGTCACTTCCAGCTGGCCCTCGCTCCCAGCTATGAGCAAGTGGGCGGGCCTGAGGGCAGGGGGGCTGGGCCTCCCGCAGGTCCCCTGCTGACTCACAGGATGACAGGGGGAGGGGGCAAGGAAGTGGCCCATCTCCCTGCTTCCCTGCCACAGAAACCGAAACTCGATTTTCCCTCCCACAGCCCTTCTGGGAACCAGTCGTTTTTAGAAAGCAGTGAAGAGGAAGCCGGGCCCTCCCCGCTGTGCAACCCCCACAAAACCCCTGCTTCTGCTAACCTGGGGGGGGGGGTGGCTCCCGCCCCCTGCCCATCTCCCTGCCCTGGCGAGAGGGTGTGGTGACAGGAGCACGGGTGTGAAGGCGGAGGAGGGCCCAGAGACAGCCCTTGGGAAGACGGCAAACAGTCCCAGCTAGAGGCTGAAACCCTATCATCAGCGTCAGAGTCCGCAAGGGAGGAAAGGGCCTCTCTGTGTCCCTCCCTCCTGGCTGGCACCCACATCCCCAGAGGGGCCCATCTGCAGGCACAAAGGGAGCCCCTGAATGAGGACAGGGTCTTCTGCCCTGCTGCCCCCATCGGAGAGGAAAAATGGAACCACCTGCGGTCTGTGCCCCCACCCCCACCTCCCACGGGGAGAGGCCCCACTCACCACCGACACCCTGCCCAGAGAGCCCCTAGGTCCTCTGTCCCCTTTGCAGGCTCTGCTCAAACTCAGTTCAGAAGAGAAAGAACTGGAGAGGCAGGTTCGGGGACTTGGGGACCCACTGGCTTGTCCCATCAGATCCCAGGTTCTGAGTTCCCCGTGACCCAGTCGGAATGGCTTGGGTGGCAGGGCCGACCACTGACCCAGGAAGTGGGTGCTGGGTTCTGGCATGCTGCCAAGAGCAGAGGGAGCACAGGGGGCTGCCATGACCGTACAGCAGTATGGACCCCGGGGTCACACGGCACCCCCCATCAGGCTTCCTTGGGGTGATGCAGCCACTGGCAGCACATGGGGTGGGTACCACGGGAAGTAACAGTGTCACCAGGTGCTGGGCACAGTGCTGGGCCCTGCCCACGAGAGTGCCCTCCCTGGGGCCCCTCTGGGACTCTAGAAGCTGCTGGTCAACACAGATAAGGGGACAGCAGCTGAGCAGGATCACAGGTGCCTGGCTGGAGGCCTGGGACAGTGCCCTTCTGCACAGGTGGGTGGGGGGGCAACATCGACCCCCACAGCTCAGGGCCTCAGGGAGAAGGCGGCCCTCAGGCCGGGACCTCCCGCTGGTGGTGGCATGTTCCACCCCAGCCATGCTGCCTGCCCCATACCAGCACTGCTGGGAAGGGGAAGGGCCTGGCCCTTTTGGGCTGACACCAGGGAACAGGAGGGTTCCTGGAGAGGGGGCATGCAGCCCGCTGGGCCCCGCACACCGGACTCAGCCCTAAACACTCACAGACCTGCCTCTCTCGGGATCTCAGAGCGCCAGGGCTTGGGTTTGTGCTGGTCCTTGGAACCGGCAGAGGCCTGCACGTGCTCAGTGGTGTGGGGGAAAGTGGGGTGCCATACAGGTAGGGGAACAGGGGAGGCCCGCTTCACTCCTGCTGGGGGCCCCAACTCCCAGGTGTGACCAGGCTGTTTCTAGACACGACCACCCTTGGTACCATGGTAGAACCCACCCATCTTCTATCCCCTTCCTGGCAGCCTGGCTCCAGACAGCGAAAACACCATCCAACTGGGGAGACAGTCTTAGGCTCTGCCCTAAATGCTGTGTGATCTTGGACAAGCCAGCTGGCATCTCTGAGCCTCAGTCTGTTTATGCTTAAAAAGCTGAGTAGCTTTCCAGAAGTCTGAAATCTTGGCGCCTTTTTACCATTAGCCAGGGCTTTCCCTGGAGGCCCACACAGCTGAGGGACAAAGTCTTTTACAGACAGGTAAGCACCTGACCCAGGCCTTCCAGCCAGAAGTCTGGCCCTGGACCATCACACGCTCATTCAGGGCACTGGGTGCCCCTCAGCAAGCAGGAAACATGACAGGCAAACACTTTTCAGCTCGTAAATAGTCATTGAAGAGCTAATGAACCTGACTTTCCAGAACTCTGCCCTGGGGCTTGCTGGTTCCGTTCTGTGGAAGAGGCTGCCCCAGCCCTTGGCTGCCAGAGCTTCAGGCCACTAGGACACTCTACCCAGGCCACTCACACCAGGCGGGCTTGCAAAGCCACCTACGCATCACCCTGCAAACCAGAAGGGCACCAGTGAGATCCCCAGTCAGGGCACATGCCTGGGTTATAGCGGCCACGTTCCCAGTTGGGGCGAGAGAGAGGCAACCAATCCATGTTTCTCTCCCTTTCCGTAAGCCACCTACCCAAAGGCTCCATAGTCAGGAGGTGGTGGGGCCCACATCCTGCAACCTCCTGTCACCCTCAGAAAAGTGGCCACAGAAGAGGCCTGGAGTGGTGACTCTGAGTCCAGGTCCGGCCAGTCCTGGGAGCTTGGGCCTGTGATTCATGAGCCCCACCCACACCCTCAAGCAGAACCCACATGCCTATTCCCTGGGTGGCACCTCTCAGTTTATCAAAAGGCTTTCCCATTCCTCATCTGTCCTTATCTCATTATCTTCCTTGGCTGATAATGAATTTTGGTTCCGAGTCCTGCTCCAGCAGAACCCCTACCTTCTCCCCCAGGCCTTCTGGGGCCACACCAGCGGCACAGCCTGGGAAGAGCTATCTGGACGGGGAGGTGCTTGTTGCCGGGCGTCGGAAGCAGGACCCTCTATGGGTGCTCGTGGCCCAGGCTCCAGGGCCACATGCGGGAAGCAGAGGAGGGCACCACGATTCTGGGCGCCTGCCCTGCACTGGGCCCCAGAGGCAGAGAGGCAGGCCACCGCCTCCCTGACGTCCCTGCTCCCACACACACACCACTGTGACACATGGGCAGGAAAACCCCAGGGGGGGGGCAGTTCACAGCCCGATCTTGGCTGAAACCTCAGTTCCCTTGGCCTTCGGGGCACTGCAGCCCCCCGCCTCGCCCCTGACCGACCACGAGGTGCGGGCTCAGCACCCCTGGCCTGTGCCAAGGGCACACAGACACGCCCCTAACTGCCACACCGCTATCCTGATGGCCCCCTTGCCATGCACCCAGTGTGGCCGGGCACCGGCCCAAGGCTCTCTGAGAACCCTGCCAGAGGGCTCACAGCAACCCTCCCTCACAGACTGCTGTTACCCACTGCACAGCCGGGTAAACTGAGGCATGGACTATTTAATTGACCCCCATCCTACTGACTGCTCTCCTAGACCACTGTGCCACCGGCCTCAGTGGTCAGCGTTGCATGTCACCCCTTCCCACCGCTGCCCCCACCCTCCAGGCCAGTGTCCCAGGCCGGCCCACCGAGCTCCCACCACTTTCCTAGGGGGCCCAGAGAGTCCTTCCCTCCGGCAGCTTTGGAATCGCCGATGACCAGGGTCTGGGCTGCTCCCTGGATAAGTTTCCTGAACGAGGGAATGGGGACATGGTGGCTCTCTGAAATTCCCTGAATTTCTCTTCCTGCCTAACTCCTCCAGGGAGGAGACAGGAACTTTATGGGCAGCCTGGAGGACACTGCTTCCTGGCTTGTGTCCTGGGAGCTGCCTTGCCTGGCAGCCTCCCTGCCCTGGTCCCCAGGCCAGGTCAGCCTGCACTCTGGGAGGGTGCTGCTGTCCCTGCCACCCCTCCCCCAGCCTGGCTCAGCAGGATAGGAAACTGGGAGCAGACGTGTGAGCTCACCCTGGAAATCCCCACGGGTGGCCAGGGCAATAATGAGGTCTCCTCCAAAGTGGGTGGCACAGGGACCAATGGGGACATGTGGGGGTAGAAGCAGCGGGAGAGCACATCTCCCCTGATATTGCACCGTGGGTGGGGGTGGGGCGCCAGGGTCACCTCATTCCACCACTGCTCACCCAGACCCCAGGGGAAGCACCCAGTCACTTGGATGTGAGCAGGTCTGGGCACGCAGACACACCCCACCCTCACTTCTTCCTGCTCTCGGCTGGGGGCTCGTCTGGGGCAGAACTTACACAGCAAGTTGGCAGGAGCCCTGTGGCGAGGCCACGGCAGTGTCCAGAGCTCTGGCCGCAGTAAAAACACCACCCCGACCCAGACTCAGGCCCCCGTGGCCTCTGCAGTGCATTTGAGGTGTGATTTATCTCTGGTTAGAGGGGCTTGTGAGACACCAGGTATAGCTGCAGCTCAGAAGTGAGCGAGCCAGGTAGACATCACCTGGTGGTCGGTTCCCGGGCAGGTGGCACAAGGATTTAGGGCTGGGCCTGGGAAAGGGCAGCCCAGGTTCAACATGGGGCTCTGCCGCTTACTCTGGAGCAGCTCCGTGCACGTGTGGGTGCTGCTTCGTGTTCCGAGAGGCACAGCACCAACGGAGGCCACCACCGTGTGGCTTCTTGTTTTACTGAAAAGATGTTCGTCTCACTCCAGCATTTTAAAGTTAAAAGACAAAAACAGCCCTGTGACTGAGCGCCAGCCTTCGAACCAAAGGGTTGTTGGTTCGATTCCCAGTCAGGGTATATGCCTGGGTTGCAGGCCAGGTTTTGGGTAGGGGGCGTGCGAGAGGCAACCACACATTGATGTTTCTTTCCCTCTCTTTCTCCCTCCCTTCCTCTCTCTCTAAAAATAAATAAATAAAATCTTAAAAAAGAAATAAAGTTAAAAGACAAAAACAAACAAAAACACCAAACATACAAAATGGGATAGTCAAGCCAGAAATGGCCACCTGCCTTCTTGACCTGCCAGGGTTCCAGGGTCCAGAAGTGAACATGACAAGGGGCAGTGGATCCTGCCAAGAAACGGGAAGGAGGGCGGTGGGGTGGGGTACCCTGCCCTCATGGCAGCCACCCACCCCATCCCCCCAAACTGGGAGCACATTCCTTGAGCCCAACTCCGTCAATTCAGAGTCCTCCCTACCAGGGTCCCCCTGCCCTGTGGCTCAGCTAACAACACCACGAGCGTGCCTTGCTCTCCCGCCCCAGGCTCTGGTCTGACCACACTGGAACGTTTTGTTGCAGGAGAGGAGCAGCTGGGGAGCCACTAGGAATTAGAAACCTTGCATTATCCCTTGGGTGTGATATTCCCAATGTAAATACTGGGGGAGTTAGGTGTGAGTTTAGAAGGGAAAATTCCAGCAGATCACATGGCATCAGCAATCCGGCTCTGGCAAAATCTATGAGAACAGAGCTCACTCCCAGGGGACACCTGGGCTCCTGCGCAGGAGGCTGCCCAAGCAGCGAAGTAACCGAGGACTGTCCCTGCCCCTGGTCTCAGCTCCTCCCCATGGCCCCCAGACCTACTTCCCGCAGGGCCCATAGTTTGAGCAGGAAGAGGCAAGGCTATGGCACCAAAGGCAGACTCTCTCACTGGGGGAGTAACTGCCCTCACGACTCCTCTTACCTCTTATCTCATTTAGGTTTGTTCCAAGTTCCTCTCCAAACCCCTGGGGAAACTGAGGAGGGGGGAGGAGGGGCAAGTCAATAAGTACAGGGATACCTTGGAGATATTGTGGGTTTGGATCCAGGCTACTGCAATAAAGCAAGTCATAATCTTTTTTTTTACTGGTGGAGGGTCTAGCCTTCAATTTATTTCTTAAAAAAAAGTGCAACATCTGTGAAGCGCATTAAAGCCAATCACAATAAAACGAGGAATGCCTGTTTCTTGATGGACCCGGTGCTGCGAACCAGCACTACTCACGTTCTGAGATGAGGATCCTTTGTTGTGGGGGTTGTCTCGGGATGGGAGGGTGTTTAGCAGCACCCCTGGCCTGCACCCACTGGATGGGAAACGGCAACAACACTCAGCCCCTTCCCTGGGCTGTGACAACCAGGGCTTATTTAGACCTTGCCAAATATCCTCTGGCCAATGAAACCACCCCCTCTGGCTGAGAGCCACAAGCTTCACTTGTCACTTCTCCCTGTGCCCTCCCTATGGAGAGTGACAGAAACGGAACACAGATGCTGGAGTCATCATTTCACCCACAAATGTCACAGATGGGGTCCTAATCTAGCTAACCATTTGGGAAACCAGGCAGTCCACGTGCGCAGTCAAGCCCTCAGCCACCCCAACCCTGCAGTCCGCTCCCTTAGTCTTCAGCCCACTTAGGCGGAGGCTGAGACCTGGGCTCCCCCTCTGCTCTGGGGTGAGGGGCCTATGCCCCCTAGGAGACATTTCCTTCTAATCCAAAAATGAGGGGCTAACCTTTTCAAGGCCCCTCAGTCCATAAGTCAAGTCGCTTGTGTCCCATCTCCGAGCTCCAGTCCAGCCTCCCACACCTGTTTCCACCTTGGCAAGAGCTGCTCAGCCCAGAGAGAGGGGAGGGAAGGATCCGAATTCCAGGACCCACTGGTACTAAGGCGTAACTGCCTGGTGCTGCCCTGGGGCAGTCCCCTCTCTTCCTCCCCGGGCTTTAAACTTCTGCCCAATCGTCTTGCCACCGCATCGGGTGACCCTTGGCCCAGTGATCCCTTGGGCGTCTAGTCCGAGCTGAGTACCGGACGCCGCCAGACCTGGTCCCGCAGCCCGGTCCGAACCTAGCCCCGACCTCTGACGTCTGGCTTGCCCACGTGGGGCCCGAGAGCTCCGCAGGGCGGGCACCCTTGCCAGCCTCGCACCGCCGCCCCAGGGCGGGCTCAGAGGCGACCCCTCGCACCCTTCTGGCACCTGAGGCCCTGCGGCGAAGAGGCCGGCCCCGCTGGTCGCCCGTGCTCACCTCCCTGCGGCCCCAAGTCCCCGGGACGCAGCTCCGAGGCGCGCAGCTGGGCCGTGGCTCCTGGGGGCGGGACCCCGACGCCCCGCCTCTTCCCTACCTGCGCGCGGGCGGCGGGGCGGGGCCGGGCTCCGGGGGCGGGGCCGGACCCCTGGGGGCGGGGCCGGACCCCTGGGGGCGGGGCCGGACCCCTGGGGGCGGGGCCGGACCCCTGGGGGCGGGGCTCCCGTCGGCCCAAACCGGCCCGCCGGGCGCGCTGTGGCTCCGTGGGCTGGCACAGCCCCGCCACGCTCCGCCCAGTGGGGGCCCAGCCCGGGCAGAGCCCTGTTTTCCGCCGGAGCTGGTGTCTTCCGGGCGCCGTTTTCCCCTCGCAATCTCACACCCCGCATTGTCTAGGTCTGAACTGCCATCACCGCGTCACCCCCAGGAAAACCCGCCCCAGGAACGGCCACCTCCCGTTGCCCTCCGTCCAGCGCCCTCATTCTCAGGCCGGACGGGCCTGCCCCCGCGAACCTGGGGGCCCTCACCCTTTCCTTGCAACACATTTGCAGAATCCCGACTACTGCAGATCCCGCGGCAGCTCCCGCCTCCGGGAAGCCTTCCCTGACCTCGGCCGCCGCGGCTCAGCCCCACCACGTCGAGCCGCCGCCCTCGGAGGCCCCTTCGAGGCTGAGGCCGGATCTTGCTCAACTTCCCTCGCCCTCGCCCTCGCCCGCCCCTGGCGAGCAGGCGCTGACTACAGCGTGCGGAGTGTCTGCTGCAGGGGCCAGCTCGCAGCCCTCGCTGGGTGCTGCGTAGGCAGAACCTTGGCTCCCAAGAGTGCCTGCAGTGGATGCGGGCAGGAGGTTCGGCGGCTGCAGCCAGGCCAGCCACCCTGGGCCTGGCCCCTCCGAGGCGGTTATTAATTTGCAAAGGAGCGAAGCCCGCCTGGCCTTCTCAAGGGGCGTGAAAACCACCCGTGAAACAGGCTTAGCGTTGTTAGCTAACGGGATCCTCAGCAGAGGCAGTGGGGACTCTGGACCCAGAAGTCCTAGTTCAGATGCTGCCCCCGCCACTTACCACCTGGGTGGCCTCAGACAAATCCTTGGACAAATCACTTCCGCGGCCTCTGCTTCCTACTCTGTGAAATGAGGTAAGAATAGGCCTAGCCTCTTAAGAAGCCCCTTGAAGGGCAAGTGGCTGGAGCTCATAACTGTTAGCAGGTGCTATTGCTACTGTTGCTATAATTGTTGCTGTTGTTGAGGCAATCTTTCCTGCCCTCCACCCTGGGGAAGCTCCTCCCTCCAGCCTTGCTGACACACACAGTCGTGAAGGAGTGTGTGTTGGGGCGCCCCTTCCTCAGGAAAGGGGGAAAAGAGGGAGAGGAACATAAATGTGAGAGACAAACATCCGTTGGTTGCCTCTCACGTGCGCCCCCCGCTCTACCAGGCATGTGCCCTGACCGGAATCCAACTTTCGACCTTTCACTTTGTGGGTCATGCCCAATCACCTGGCTGCTATCACCGCACCCTTCCCTTGCAGGAGCAGAGCTTCAGGAGAGACTCAGGCCTGGGGGGAGAGGGTCTGGGCCTTTGGGGACCTGTTGGTCTCAGAGGCAGGTCAAAACCCTGGCTGTTCACAGAGCTTCTGAGGCCACTTCCCCCCCGTTTATCAATGATCTGAGCGGAGTGGGAGGTTAGGAGATAGAGAAGGGGAACTGTCCAGAGAAAGGCATGTCTCCCAGGCCTTGGGGAGGGCCAGAGCAAATGCTGGGGGGGAGGGTGCAGTGGGACGTGCGTGCAAAGTGCTGGCACTCTGTAGGGGAGGTCACAGGCCCTGTAACAGGAAGGAGACGGGTGGCCAGCCACTCAGGCCCTTCTACGATAACGTTCTAGGGATGAGAGACCTGGGGCCCAGGCACCCACAAGGGGAGCAGCAGAGGTCTGAACCCTGTCACAGTCTGACTTTCAACTCTAGCAAACGCTCCAGGCACCTGTGCTGTGCGGTCGCCCCTAGAGCTCCCCGGAGGGGTGGGGTTCGTGCTGGTGGTCCGGGGCAGGGGTCTGTCCCGCAGAACCATGGCACCCTGCTCAGAGATGGCACGCATGGGTGCTTGTCACAGCCTTGGCTGCAGTGACAAGTGCCTGTCCAGTGGGCGGGGAAGGTGTTGAATGGATCAGGGGAGTGATTTGTGGTGGTGTCGCACAGCTGTGAGAAGCAGGGAGGCCACGCTCTGTGCTGCATGGAATACGTCCAAGAGACACGAAGGGAAAAGAGCAATGTGAATGTTTAGTGTAATTCCATTTGCCTGTGTTCAGAGAAACATACGTGTGTGTGCTGGTAGATCCACAGAAACCTTCTGGAGATGTGTTCATGGAGTAACCCTGCGTGGGGGGAGGGGAGTTGTAGGGTGGAGAGGAGACAGAGACCTATTTATTTATTTATTTATTTATTTATTTGAAAGAGGGGGAGGGAGGGAGAAAGAGAGGGAGAGAAACATCAATTGGTTGCCTCTCGCACCCCCGACTGGGGACCTGGCCCCCAACCCAGGTATGTGCCCTGACCGGGAATTGAACCAGCGATCTTTCAGTTCACAGGTTGGCACTCAATCCACTGAGCCCCACACCAGCCAGGGCCAGAGGCCTACTTTTTATATCACAAAATGTGTGTGTATTACTTTCCTAACTTACAGAAAAACACAGTTTAAACTTTTGTTTTAAATGGGCATAAAGGGGAGGGTCTTGACAAGTGGGGCTGAGGAATTGGGTTCAGGTGGGAAAAAAAAGATCAGAGACACAGAGGAGCGAGGTCATGGTAGGGAAAATTCTGGGCCCCTGGTTTGGCTGTGTCACAGAAGGTGCCAGAAGGATGGTGGGCAACAAGCCTGGGAAGGCAGGTGGGCTCATGCTGGAGGCTCATGCTCTCAGGATCAGATGTTTCTGTTAATATTTTATCCTGTAAGCAATGGGGGCGTTTTCCTGCTGGGAAATTACACCTGAGATTTTGTGTAGCCCTGTTTGAAAAGTGAGTCCTCGGATGTGATTACAAGAGTTATCGTTGGTAGCAAACCTGCAAAGGTAGGCGGGGGCCGGCTGGGCAGGTGAGACCACTGCCAGGAAGTGGGGGGGGGGGCAGTAACCCCGTAACACTCAGATCGAGAGGATGAGACACCATGACCCTCGGGAGAAAAGGGGAAAGGGAACTGGAAGTCATAAGTTAGGGGGAAAAAAAGAGAGAGGGGGCTCCACTAACAGACCTTGGAAGGAGATCCCTGTGTTTGTCCAAGGGAGTCAAGTATGAGGGGTCCTGTGTTAGCTGAGACTTTAAAATTTGAGAACATGACCCTGGGCGGTGTGGCTCAGTGGGCTGAGTGCGGGCTGTAAACCAAAGGGTCACTGGCTTGATTCCCAGTCTAGCGCACATGCCTGGACTGTGGGCCAGGTCCCCAGAGGGGCTACGTGAGAGGCGACCACACACATTGATGTTTCTCTCCCTCTCTTTCTCTCTCCCTTCCCCTCTGTAAAAATAAATAAATAAATAAATAAATAAAATCTTTAAAATAAATAAAACAAAATTTGAGAACACGGGATGGCATTCCACTGAGTGAAGGGATGCTGATGTGCTTGGCGAGCCTCAGGTTTAGGTCTGTGCCCGAGGCCACACAGCTGGGCCCACCCTCTTTCCAGGCTTTGTGGACCCTAACCCAATTTCAGAAGGGTCATTCCCGCTGTGCTTAGGATGGATTGGTTTGGGCAAAGGAGGGCAGGCCAGTGAAGAGGCTACTTTAAGGGTCCGAGGGAGTGGGACACGGGGGTGAGGGGCAGCGGAGCAGCATGGAAGGGACAGGTGAGGAAGGGACAAATCCCTTGTCGCTAGAATTTGGCCAATACAAGACTCCAGATGTCCTCTCCATCTATGCTCTGGGGGGTTGGTCCCTCACTCACGGGCTCCAGAGGGCAAAGGCAGGAAAGAGTCTGTTTGGGTGGAGTAAAATTGAGGGGTTTTCAGAAGGGAACCAGTATCTCTCTCTTGCCTGTCCGAGCTGGTATTGATGGTGCAGAGTCGCCACCTCGTGGCTAAAAGGGGTACTGCGCCGAAGAACCCTGCCTGGGGTCAAGGGAGATTTGGAAACGCCACGATTCCTCCCGCTCACTCTCTTCCGGCTTTCTCACCAGAAAACCTGGCTGTCCTGCCCAGAGGTTACTGTGCAAGGCCCCGAGCACACACTTCAGAGGGCTTGTGAGTGTGAGAAGTGAGATGCCAAAGCCTATGCAATTCTTGTCCCTGACACCCTGCCTGCCTTTCAGGACAAGGAGCCCAGGAAGGGGTGCCAGTGAGCCTCTATTTGGGTGCAACTGTGCTCCAAGACCCCAGGCATCCTGAGAACTGCCTGCCACCCAGAGGAAACGCTGGGGGGAGGGGGGGGCAACCAGTGTCCAGGCTGATGTGGTCAGACCCCTGGGGCTCAGGGTACACACTTTTGTGCTGTCTTCTGTGCCCTCCCTACCTCCCTCCCAGCAGCCTGCTCCCCACACATGGGCTGTTCTCAGCCCTGTATCAGCCTTCCTCTGGATCACCCTGTTCTTAGCCAGGGCATGCTCGTTCCCACTGGCCGTCGGGAATAATTCCGACTTGGAATGTCATCCCTGAGCCCATGTCCCCTCCTGCTTCCCAGCTGCAGTCATCCTGCTGACCCCCACCCTGGGGGAGGACCAAGTGGCCTGGGGGAAGGGCACTGGCTTTGGTGGCAAACACTCAAGTATACCCCACTCACCTCTTATTGGCTGCCTGAAGTGTGACATTAGGCAATTTATCTCATCTTGAGGTAGGAGCACACCCCACCCTTGAGGCCCCACCCAGAAGCCATAACCCTAAAGATCAGCAGATTCGATGACATCCGTGTTGCAGACGCCTGTGCCAGCCAGGGTGCCCCAGACGAAGTGGGCAGCTGAGTAAATTTCCAGTCAATGTCCTCGACGGGTTGAGATCTGGAAACTGGACACAAGATCCTACGATTCAATTTTAAAATGACAAAATAATCTAAAAGAACATTGGACGAAGGCTCAGAACAGATGACTCACAGAAAAATAAATGAAAATAGCCCGTGGATCTAGGAGAAGATGAATACAGAGAAATAGAGCAGTTAGGGAAAGTAAGTTAAAACTCAGATGAGCCTGGCGCGCAGACCTCACCGCAGGCGCCGGGCTCCCCGGAGAAGCGGCTGGCTCCGGGCCTGGGCCGGGGAAAGTGCTCGGGGAACCTGGGACATCTTGTTTGTGGCAGAAAGCAAGGAGGCTTTTAAAGATTAATGGGGTCATCTCAAAAAGACACAGGAACCATCTGGAAAGGACTCCCACTGGCCTTATGGAACAATTTGAGCATCAAAAAGAAAAATGATTGTGGGTGACGGGAAAACATTGGAATCACGAAAAGTCATGTGTTCCTGAGAAAACCAAACAGGAGAAATCCAGACGAACTCGTGGGACCCCCTTGAGTCGTTTATTAAACCAATATCTTGCTTTGAAAATTGATGAGTGAGCCCTGGCTGGTGTGGCTCGGTGGATTGAGTGCCAGCCTGTGAACTAAAGGGTCACCGGTTCAATTCCCAGTCAGGGCACGTGCCTGGGTTGTGGGCAGGGTCCCTAGTGGGGGACTCACGAGAGGCAACCACACATTGATGTTTCTCTCCCTCTCTTTCTCCCTCCCTTCCCTTCTCTCTAAAATAAGTAAATAAAGTTAAAAAATAAAATAAAATTGGTGAATGAGGGAGAGACTCAAGCATTGTGTGCATTATGCATGGGATTATTATTCCCCATTATTATCCCCATGATCTGTGATCATTATATCCATGTATAATGAGCATCCTTATTTTTCCCTAAAAATTTTGGGTAAAAAATGTGCATTATACACGGCACAACCTGGCAGTTATTTATGGCTGTCTAACCAATTACTCCAAAGCTCGGCTGCTTGAGACAACGGTTTATTTATGATCTCGCAGTTTCTGTGGGTCAGGGATCTGGGCGGGGCTTAGCCAGGTTTATGATCGAGCTGTTGGCAGGGCCTATGGTTGATATCTCAAGGCCCGGTAAGGGGAGGATCCGCTTCCAAGTTCACTGGCAGGTTCCTTGCTGACTGTTGCCCAGAGGTGGGGCCTGCTTCGTGGGCGTGGGACCTGGACAGGCACGTGGGGACTGTGCTCAGAGGGACTGTGCTGGGTTTAATGCTCTGCTGTCTGTAATACCTTTATCTCTGGCTTGTGTTCTGTGGATGAAGCCCAACGGGACGAGGGAGTGTGCACGTGAGCAGAGAGGTTCACCACCTACGTGTCTGCCATCTGTCCGCCATCGTTCCTTGGGTCTCCACTGTTCTGGAGCTTTCGAGGCCCTGTGAGGGCTGAGTTCTGAGCGACCCCTGCTGGGTGGGAGTTCAGTGAGATTCCAGGTGAGTACCAGGCTTCCATATAGGCCACAGGCGGCACACACAAGGCCCGCGGGCTGAATCCGGCCCTCCACCTTGTTTTATCCAGCCCAGCACCTTGTTTCTACCCGGTGGTCAAGCACCTTGCCCTTAGTTAAGGAGCAGTTACATTTATACCATCCTAAAATCACATTCGGCCCTTTGAAGGCAACTGCAAGGCCGATGTGGCCCCCGGCGAACGTGAGTTTGACACCCCTGATCTAGGGTCTTGGTAGATTCGAAAAGTGAAACAGAAACAGCTGAGTAGCCTGCAGCCTCGTCCCACCGCTCTGGTAAGAGTGCCAATCCCAGCAGGCCCAAGCTACGAGGTACTGATGGTGCGAGGTTAACAATTCTGAATTCTGCCGATGAGCTAAGCGTTTTCGTGTTAGCATGTGAGATCTGGCACCGCCCAACATAAACAGTGAAATTCGTGCTAATAATTTAACATTCCGTCTCAAAGTCCATGACATTAATAAATGAAATCAAATGGCAAAGAGAAAACACCACGAGAACTCAAAGGAGACCAGAGAGGAAAGGAAAAAGTTTGTAATAGGGACAAAAGTCCCTTTCTCAGGCCCGCTTTCCCGGAGGTGTCTGGACCCCAGGAAGCATGACTGACCCTAAGGGTTTATGAGCCTTTATCCTCAGGACTAGAAAGTTACTGGAAGCTCCCTGAAGGTGCAGAGTCTCTTGGGACCTTGTGAAATGGGACGTGCCAGACCACAAAGGACCACCGGACCCTGCACCCAAAGAGAGCATCGAAACAAGCTGCAGCCTCCCCAAAACATCCGGCCCTACAACCGCCCTGTGACCCCTGGGGGCCGGCGCAGGGGAGACGCCTATCTCCGCACTCAGCCCTGTCCCTCCCTTGGGAAAGTAAAAATAAACCCTTTACTCTCTGTGCCTTCTCCTCTTTGTGGATTCTTTCACAGCCCCCATCACCGACCCCCCTCACTGTTTGTATTTGGTGCCTTTGATGACACCCTTGCCCTGGTTTTGAAACCAGGGCCCGCACCTCTGTTCCCACTGGCCCCTGGGAAGGCGGTTGCCGGAGCCAGCGGCCACCTCCCTCCTTTATCTGCTGCCTGTGCGGACCCTGCACACAGCAGCTGCAGCACGCGCGGGTCTGGCAGAGGCACGGGGAGTTTGTATTTTTTCTTTTTTCCCCAATTTGCCTGCAATGATCATATATTGCTTTTACGATCGTACAAAATCCCTATGCTATCTTTAAAGCCATGTATAAAAATGTAAAGCGTTATACAATTTTTAATGCATACAAAAGACATCTGGAAGATTGGGACAGGGTGATGGATTACAAGTGACTTCTCTCCTAAATGTTATGAAACGCAGCTGAAAAAAAATTTTTTATCACAAAATTGTTTTTAGCAATTCACAGCATTGTGTGTTCCGTCTGTGGACTTAGACAAAGTCAAGGGCGCCCTCTGCCACCCACCAGCTGCAGGGAGCATGCCTCCCTCTCCATGTGGCCCATCCATTTGGAGGACCCAGGGCCAGGCCTGCAGTTATGCAGGACCCCTCTCCAGGGACTTGCTGCTCCCCAGCACCCCGAGGGAGAAAGGGTCAAAGATTCTCCAGTTCAGCTGAGGCCCCCCTGATCTCCTCCACTAGACCTGACTTTTGGACTTCTATGTCCGTTCATGGGCATTGCCCAATTTCAGCTGGTTTAGCTAGAATCCCCCATTGGGTTCTTTTTGTTTTTCCTTTTGAGATTTCTATTTATTTATTTTTAGAGAGAGGGGAAGGGAGGGAGAGAGGGAAAGGTCAGTGTGTGGTTGCCTCTGGAGCACCCCCTACTGGGGACCTGGCCCGCAACACAGGCGTGTGCCCTGAGTTAGCAGGTGGGCCCTCAGTCCACTGAGTCACACCAGCTGAATCCCCCCCATGGGGTTCTTTATCCGCTCCCCTCAAGGTGATGTCTGACCCACCCCTGGTCAGCCTTCAGCCAGAATCCTGTTAGGTTGGTTTAGGCAGAATCCCCTCCTCCCTGGTGTTTCCCGGTAGTAACCTTCCACCCACCGCCCACCCCAACTCCTTGGCTGTAAATACCCCCCACCCCCGCCCTGCCCAGGCTGTGTGGGAGTTGAGCCCACTTCTGTGCTGAGGTCTCCTTTCCCCGTTACCGCAGCCCTGAGTAAACCCGGCCCTCACGCTTTAACCACTGTCCTACTCTAGTTTGTCTTTAACAAGTCACCCTAGGCAGGCGCTGGCTGCTCTCACTTCAAGTTCATGGCACACATCTCAGGAATCACAGTCCCTTCCCTTCCCTTAGTAAACCCACCCCCACCCTACGCCAACCCCCCTGGGTACCTCCCACCCACCCACGGGCTTCTCAGGCAATGACCTTGACTCACACTTCAGGGAGCAGCAGCCAGCCAGGGCACGCCCACGCAGGCCCTCTCAGGCCTCCAGGAAATGCTCCCCTGGCAGCTTCCAGGGTTTTGTCCCAGCTCCTGCCCCTTTGTGGGCTCTTCCCTTGACCTCTGACCTCAGGGTCAAGAGCCCCAGAGCTCCGGCCTGCCCTTCCTCTGTTCCCACACAATCTCTGCCCAGCAACCTCATCCAGACCCAAATTCAAGTCCCAGCTCTGACGGCACCACCACGCATTTCACGTGGACAAGGAAAGACTCTTGATGTTCTCCCGTCCAGGCCTGCCCTTCCCTGGCCATTTCCCCACAGCACAGGGCCACTCCGGCCGCCAAGGGAAGCAGACAGAACAAAACCCTTGCAGGCATCCCCAGCTGTCTTCTCTGTCACCCCGGCCCCCAATTCACCGATAAGTCCTGCTGGGACAACTTCAAAAAGTAATGCTGACTCCTACCTCCCGAAACCTCCACTGACCCCTGAGTCACAGCTTCCTCCCTCCCCCACTGCCACTCTGCCCCCACTGCCACCACCCACACAGCCACCAAGCTGTGCTTGTGAAGCCGGTGGGTCACCTCTCAACTCTCTCCCAGCGAGACTCACGAATCAAAACTTTAAACAAAAGCTGTTGTTTGTTTTAATGAGCTTCCGTGGCTGTTGTGTGCCCAGCTGAGTTCGTTCATAAGTGTTGACAAAGGCAAGCCAGCAGCCTGGTCGTGGTGGGGTTTTATACATGGGCTTTCGTTCTTTTATTAGAGCATTTATGAAATTTTCCACTTGGCTCAAAATACAGGAGGCCAATTTTCATAAGTATGAAAAACGGGGCTTACAGTTTTTCTTTCAGCCTCAAGCTCTGTTATGGAGCTACCTCCTCTGTAGGAGGGAGGTGGAGGGCGCCCCCCTCATCCCGGAGTTAGGAAAGAGGGGAGGTCAGGTCGCCTGCAGCACGGGCGGCGGCTTCCTGGGTGAGGGCCTCACCACGGCCGACAGGGGGCGCTGTGGGACCGCCGGGTTGGGAAGGAGCGGCAGACTCCGCTCCCCCATTCCTGACACCCCCTCGCTCACAGCCTGAGCACGCCAGGGGGAGCTGACCCAGTTGCTCAGCTGGTAGAGCACAGAACAAAACCCCAGACAGAGAGTGCTCACCTACGCTGTAGCCCCCGCACCCAGCCTGCAGCCCACTCAGGGACACCTGGGCCCTGGCCAGCACCAACACTGGCCCTGGGCGGGCCCCCACCCTGCAAGCCTCATGCCTCGCTCTGGTCTGGGGTGAATCATTAGTGGCCAGTGTGCTCTCCCTAGAGGGTGGGAAGGGGGGAGAACATTTCTCAAGAGCTACATTCCAGAATGATCCCAGTTTTGTCTAGTTCAGAGGCCCCTTCCCCACTCTGAAGTGAACCGAAGTGAAATTGGGGAGAGGATCTTTCTTCCCAGAGACTATCCCCCAGCCCGACTGCTGATGCCCCTCTGTCCCAGTCCCCCTGGCCTGGCCCCTACGCAGTCTGGCTCTGGTTCAGCCTCTGCTCACCTGCCCCCAGGACCTGGCCAGGCTCCTGGGTTGCTTCTACTCCCCTTCCCCTGCCCTCTGTCCCCTGACATCACCCTGTTTGTTGGCCTCCCTTCCTCCTCTGTCAGTGCTCCTGGCTCATTTCAGCCCAGGGCACCTTTCTTTCCCCCTATTTCCATCTGTTGCCTCCGGTGGCCAGGCAGCCAGTTGCTCTGCTGAGCACCCCCAGGTCCCCAGAGCAGGGGCACCTGTTTGGAAAGGTGGCCTCGTGTTCGCTCTCATTTCGATTACAGGTGACTGCGGCCCGAGTGACCTGCCCAAGGTCACGCAGCAACAGGAGGCAGTCTGACCCCGAGCCTGGCGCTCCGTCTGGCTTGGCCTCCCTGGAAAGGCTTTGCCCACGCTGTCCTCTCCCTCTGCACTGGTGTCTCAGTTCACGCGGCTCGCTCTTGGCCCATGTGCTGGTTTTGCTTTCTAAGAGTGGTACTTATTTGTTCTTTGCATTTCTGTCGCATACCTCTGCTGTGCCAGGCCCAGGAGGTGAAGGCACAGACTACGCAGGGAGTTCCCGGCCTGGGAGACAAGCCTCTTCCGGTGTGTCTGCAGTCTTCCCAGGCAGCCGGCAGCCCTCCCAAGGGGCAGAGGCTGCTTCCTGCCCTGCCTGCAGCCCCCTCCAGGGGTGGTGACCTTCTGGTCCCTCCTCCAGGGGTTGATGCTGCTGACCACTGCCTCCATCCTGCATGGGAGAGGGGCAGGCCCAGTGCGAGACTGTGGGGTGCAGGAGAGAGGGCTCGGGAAGGGGGCCTGGTTGCTGAGAGCCCAAGGGAGGTGCTGAGATTTAAGACGAGGAGTGCACTTCCTTCCTCCAACACCCAAGGGCCCACCCGCCACAGGAAGCTTGAGCATTGGGCAGCGGCAGCCACTCTAGGAGAGAGCCCCTCACTGGGACAGTGGGACAGCGGGCCCTTCTTTCTGAGCATCTTTTCCTGGATTCCCCTCTCACTTATCCTGTCCTTGCCGGGGAGGAGATTTCCAGAACAAAAGATCAAAGCCCCCTAAGTTTTTCAAACAAGCACAAACAACCTTCCTGCACCCCCCCAACAGTCCAGCTTCCAGTCTCCTGCCCAGTGCTCCCAGTTAAACAGGCCAGGGCCCCCAACTCGGACAGGTCCACGACCAGCCAAGGCTGACACACAGTTTTGGGGGCAGGGGGGCTTCCAAGACAAAGTCCCGAGCCCTGAAGTACGGCGGGTGTGGAGACAGAAGCAAGGGCCAGATGGCAGGAAGAGAGCGAGTGCGCACAGACACAGGAAGAGGAGCCTGTTTAATGACACGGCTGGGTCCCCGCACGGATGTCAGGAGCTACAAAAGGAGGGCAGGCAGTTACACGGACGGCTGCACAAGGATGGGACAGGAGGGGACACAGGCACAACAGTCACAGCAGCAACACATCCTTGAGGACGATACATGTGACCAAGGGGCACACACCGGGAGTCCTCCCCAGCCACTTGGACCCAGCCCGCAGCCAGGAGGGCAGGGGAGGGTGGCCCTGGGCTCCCAGAGCTCCAGGCTGAGATGGAGGCATCTGGTCCTGTCATCATCGTCCCTCATCCCTCTGCGGCTGTCTTAGTGACAGAAGCAGATGGGGCTGGCATTGGAGGTTTTTGTTTTTCTTTTACCATGGCCCCTCCCCCAGCATATCCATCCTGTCCAGCACTTCTGGCCCCTCTGTCTGCCCTTGCCCGTTTTGGATCGAGGCAGGGAGTCACACACATCCTCGAGTGCGGCGTGAAGGCGGGCAGGACCGAACCCTCCTCTCCTAGAAGTGGAGGGCAGGGGTGGGCGGAGCCGCTGCTTCCCATGTGCCTCTGGGTCCCGCAGATACACGTTATAGATGTGTCTGTATATATTTATATAGATTGTATATAGAATCTACCTGTGTATATGGTGGGTGCTGTGCGTGATAGTCTAGAGAGGCAATGTGGAGACCCGCATGCTGGCCGGGCAGATAGAAGCAGGGCACGCAGACCTGGCCCCGCTTCCTGCCAGCTGCTCAGCTAGGTCTCTAATGGTTAGTAGAAAAGCTAAGAAGAGTGGGCCTGGCTCTTCAAGGAGGAGGGGTCCCCCACCCCCACAGGCCACCCGCCGCCCAGTGGGTCAGCATCCAGTGCCACCTCCCGGCGGCTCGAGGCGGGCTGTAGCCGAGGCAGAGGCCTCTTTCCAGGAAGACGAGTCAGGGGTTCCTCCAGCTTCCTTGGCACCCAGAAATGGAGGGTCAAGGAGGGTCTTCAGAACTCGGCCTTCTGCTCAAGGTGCTGCCAGGGAGGGGGGAAGATGGCAGGGACCCTACGGCCCCGAAGAGGGCAGCACGGCCGGTGGGCTGTGGACGAGAGACAGGAGATGGAGGTGACGGGTCACAAGGGGTGCAGACTGGGACCAGGGGCCGTGGGGGGTGGAGGAGAGGCGTCAGGGGACACAGGGCAGGACACTGCTGAGCCCTGGCGTGACACAAGTGAAAGCAGCCCAGGAAGCCCGAGTTCTTGTCCCCCTGCCGCTGGGAGCCTGCGGTGTGACCCGGGGCAAGGCGGCCAGCCCCGGGGAAGCCCAGATCCTTTTCTCCACCACGCAAGTGCCTGCCTGGCACCGGGACGATCGAGAGCCATTAGCTGTGGGAAACTGCGTCACAGACTGCGAAGACCCACACAGATGTGTGCGCTCCACTATTGATGGGGACACGTGAGCTCTCTGGTCGGCCGCCCTGGCCCCTCTGGCCACCCATCTGCACTCACCACCCCACCCCCCGCCTCCGCACCCACAAACACGCACACACGCCCTTGAGTGGAGACAGCTCAATAAACAGTGGTGTCTGGCCCACCCCTGGTCCCTGATAAGAAGAATTGGATGGAGCCTTCTAGAACCCTGCCCTGTCCCTCCCTCCCACACTCCGACTCATTGGGGTCTTGGCAGAGGTTGAGCCTGTAGGCCCCGGCCAGGGAAACATGCCTCTTTGGGGGCCAGAGGTGGGGGGAGGGTATGCAAAGGGACGAGGGGACAATCCCCACAACTTCGCAGCTGGGGAGAGGTCAGCCCAAAGGCCAGGGCCCGGCCCCTCTCCCTGCAGCCATCCCCGCTCAGTCTACAAGGAGGACCGGGCAGACGAGGATATTCTGGCAGTTTCCTAATTCTTGGGGCTTTGGTGAAATTTAAGTCCCAGGGGTCCAGCTGGGGCAAGAGAGGGGACGGGCCAGGGCTTAGTGTCTGGAACCCCATCCATGTGTTTCTGATTCACTGGGGCCCGAGCGGGCCAGCTCCCTCTCTCTCTTCAGCCCCTCTCGGCCCCAGGAAAAAAAGCCCTTTTCTCTAGAAGCAGGAAGTCTTGTCTCCTGGCAGTAAACAAACTCATCTCTAGAGGCAGAGCCTGCCCGGGGAGAGGCGTGGGAGGGCAAGCCCCCACCTCTACCAACCCTCTGGCCCCTCTGGCTGCCCCGCAGCAGCCTGGGCCCTGCACGTGCCTCCCAGGGCAGGTACAACTCTGCTGCTGCCCATCCCCCCGGGGTCTGGGGCAGAACAGGGCCCAGCTGTGCACATCTGGAGCGGCTGTAGCCTGCAGTTCGGAGGGCTCCGCTCTCCTGGGTGGTGTGATGCGGGTGGGGGCCAGTGCGGTCAGTGGAGGGATGGGCTGTTGGAGGCCCGGCCTCCCGAGGCTGCCCCCCGGGGACCTTCTCTGCAGAGCTGCGCCCACCGGGAGGCCTGTGAGCAAGAAGCCCAGAGGCCCACGGGCCAGCTCAGATGGAGCCCAGGGAGCAGGCGCTGCCTTTTCCATGGGAAACTGCTGGGAATGTTTCTCTGCAATGCGTGTCCTGAGCTGCTGGCTGACCCCTGCTTCCCATTCCCGCCTCTGCTCCTGCCTCCGCCTCTGCACGGGGCTCCCAGAGCCGGCCGCCCCTGGGGGCCCGGGGAGGCCGGAGTGTTCCCAGCCGCCACGTCTGGGGGCTAGCCCTCCCCTTGTGCTCCACGTCATCTGGAGTCACGGAGGCCGGCCACCCTTCTTGGGCCACCTCCCAGGCCCTCACCCCAGTACCCGGAACCTGGCCTCCAGGGCCAGGCCAGAAGTAAACACCCCTGCTGGTGCGTGCGCAGGAGAGTGACACCCACACAGGCCCCGGGCCTGGCCCTGCAGGCGCCTGTGCACGGGGCCTCGTGACTCTCTTGGCTCCAACCTCGGAGAGCTAGAGGTGGGAGAGAGTGCTGGTCAGCTCTACGTGAAAACAGCCCCACGTGACCAGTGCCTAGGGAGGAAGTGGCCGGGACCACCTGGCAGCCTCTGGGCTCCACCAGCCAGCCTTCCTGGCAGGGCCCCTCAGCCACTCTCTTGGGGCGCTCTGAGAACGCCCCTGCTCTGGCGGGCTGGGGGGATTTGTTGGGGGCTCACAGTTCTGCGCAAGCAGGAGTAGAGGCCTGGGCTTGAGCGGTCTTTTCCTATCGTGCCTGTCCCCAGATCCAGCCTCCTGGAAGCGCCCCTGCCTAGCGGTCAGCCCCGGGTCCCGGGAGACACGGGAAGCCAGGGGACAGGGGAGGACGTGGCAGGGAGGTGGCGTGTCTCACGTGGTGGTGTTGGGGACCTGCTGTACCCAGCCCACTTCCTTGTAGGCAGCGGTCACGTGGCTGTAGATGAGGACACGCAGCTTGCCCCAGGCTCTCTGTGTCTCGGGCGGGAAGTCGTTGGCAAATTCCTCAGCAATCACCTCCAGAATGACCCCAGAGAGGATCTGGAGGCAAAGGGAAGAAGGGAGGTAAACTCCTGGGTGCTCTGCCACCCCTGCAGCTCCCCACCCATGCCCTTCCCCTCCCCCCCTTGCCTGGGTGGTTGTTCACGGCCCAACAGCCGGCAGCTTTAGAACTAGACACCCCAAGATCCGGCCCCCCATCCTGCCATCCCTCCCTGTCATGGCCTGTGGGTGGAAGAGCCTGGGTGGACCAGGAGGCCACCTCCGCAGCTCCAGTGAGCTGCTCCGGAGTCTGCAGGTGGCATGTGGACCCTGGGGGTCTCTGGAGCAAGTGGGGCAGGGGGGGTGCCAACACACCTTGAAGTACATGGGCTCCACCTTGTGCTTGAGGGCGTGGGCTTTGCCCACCAGAGCGAGCACGGAGGACACCTTCTCAGGGTCGTGCAGGTTCTCCACGACGGTGTTGAGGGCCCCCATTACCCGGCAGGCGTGCTTCCGCAGCTGGGGGCTGCGCTCCATCTCCAGGGGCTCCTCCATGTGCCTGAACTGGCTGAAGTACTGCTTGGCAGATGGGAAGTTCACAAAGAACCTGGCGGGGGTGGGGGGTGGGTGCTGAAGCAGAGCTGCCTCAGGCTGCCCCTGCAAAGTGGCCAGGACATGTGGGGTATGGGCTGGGCTGGGAGGGGAGGGATGGAACCCACCCCAGTAATTGTCTTCACCGCCCAGTGAGCCGTCCCTCAAACGCAGACCCTGCTCTGGTCCAGTGGGCTTACATGCAGCCCCCTACTTCTATCCCGGTCATTTCTATCGGCCAGACTTGCTCGGGCTGGCAGCTTTGCCTCTGCCTTCCTTGCTCCTGGCCTCCTTTTCAAACCTTACACGCCCTTCAAGAACTGCTCCGGTCATAGCTGAGAGGGTGAGAGGTTTCAGTTTGGAATCACCGGCCAGTGTGACCTCAGGCAAGTGATTTTCTGAGCCTCAGTCTCCTCATCTGTGAAATGGGCATCATCGTTCCCGTCTCGGAGTTGTGGTGAGGAGACGCTGCGTGTGGAGCCCTCAGCACAGTGTGGGCACTGGGGACTCAGCAGGTGCTGGCGGGAAGGGTGACCAAGCTGGAGCACTCTTTGCCGACAGAGTAAAGCGGGACAAAGGGGCTCAGGCCTCCCAGCCAACAAGGGAAGGGACGAGACTCCGGCCTTCGCCTCCCAGCTCTGTCTCTTCCCTCCCTCTTCAGCCCGAAGTGAATATCGATCGGCTCTCTGATGTAATTACAGAGAACGATGGACTTCACCTGCCTGGTACTGTCCTGTGATTACTTCTTGCCTGGACGACTTGCCGTTCCAGCAAGCTGTGCCCTCCCTGGAGCAGACCCCAGGTCCCCGCCGGCCCCAGCCCCTCGCCTCTCTGGTTTGTCTCAGACCCTCCCCCACTTCATCATGCCACCCTCATGCTCTGACACAGTGGGTGGCTTCCCACTGCTCACGGGTCAAAGTCAAAAGTCCCTAACCTGCCATTCCGGCCTTCCGACAAACTGACCGCCCACGGACGCGTCTGCACCTGCTTCTCCACCACCACGTGCACTTCCCTATGCCCGAGCCTTCTTCCCCCAGCCCAGCAGCTCCACTCAGCGTGGGCCAAAGTCCTCGGGTGTGCTAGCTTCCTTCCCACACAGGGAGCGCCTCCCACGCCAGACTTTCCTCTCCCCGGGTGCCCGGGCTGGCCCAGGACCACTGCTTTCCCCTCAAGGCCACAAGTGGGTTCCCTGCCACCTGTTACTGGGCGCCACAGCCCATAGGCAGAGCCAGGGTCTCCCACACCCCGGGGTCCATCACCTTAGCCCAGGGCCTTGCGGTCTGCAGGAAGACGCTGGCAACCGGGGCTGGACATCATGGGAGGGGTGTCACAACCTCAGTCAGAACTTACATAACAGAGTCGCAGCCTCAGAAAACACATGGAATGTCTTGGGTCTGCTTTTCCAGGTTGTTTCATATTTTGGACCCCTTTGTGATCGGAGAGCTGATAATTTGCCAAACCAGCCCTCAGGCCAGAGGTGAACTCTCAGACTGAAGAGCTAGAACAGATGCAGGAAGGGCAGCTGGCCCAGGTCATCCGGGCTGGGGGAAGCTGCTGATGGCAGGGGAGTGACCAGGGCATGTCTACAGAAGTGGGACAGGGGTCCCTCCCTGCTCCCAACTACAGACGTGCTGGTGAGGGCAATGGAGGCAAGGAGTCTGAAAGTGCGTCGGAGGTTTTCTGGAGGAGCATTATGACGGAGGGCGAGTGGGAACAACCCCATCTGTAGGTGAGGGCTTCAGACTCTGGGGCTTTACATCTCGAAGAAGTACCGGTTTCTATTTGTCTGGCTCGTTGTGATGTGCAGAGCATCTCCACCTATTTCACTGAATTACCACAGCTACGCAGTTATTACACCCATTTTACTGAGGGGGAGCTACTGGAAAATGTTTATTGAGCATTTACTATCTGATCTCATGAATCCTTGCAATAGCCTCCTGAGCTTTGGGCCCTGTTTTATCTCTGCTGTCTGCGTTAGGAACTGATGCCCACGGTGGCCCAGTGGGGCTGGTGGTAGGGCCGGGAAGAGGCCTGGCAGTCCCTGCTTCGACAGTTTCCCCCACTGCAGTGTGGTGGCGGCGGCAGGGGGTGGCCTGGGACCCAGGTTCGTCTCCAGCCTCAACACCCAGCACCAGATTACGACCCTGAGGACTGACAGTGGGGGAGCCCCTCTTCTGCATCAGGGGAGTTTAGGGGCCACGGGCTCTGCCCCTTCGTCCCAGCTCTGCTCCCCAGCCCCTCTGTCTTTTCTCCCAGCCTTCCCACCCAGACCTGTGCTTCTGGGAGCAGCCAGCCCTGGGGAGTTTCTCAGCTCTCAGGGGTGGCCAGCCTTCCAGGGGAGCCTGCAGGGCACTGGTCTGAGTGTCAGGGGAAGGCAGCAGAGTGCCCGCCGGGAGGGCAGCCTTCCTGGGGTGTGGGTGTTCCCTCTCTGCCCCTGTCTCCTCCACAGCAGGCAGGGGAGGTGTGGGGTCTGGCTCAGATCCCCAGGCAGCTCCTCCACTGTTGCCAGTGCTGTGGATGCAACTCCTGGGGTGTGCTGGGGGGTGGGGGGCACCTCTGGCCTCAGCCCAGGGGGGAGGGGGAGGGGGAGAGCAATGGTCAGAGGGCTGGTGTCCCAGGCGCTCACTGGAGCCTGCCCTGGTGGATTTTTGTGGGAAGATAGGAGGGTTGTGACAAAACTGAGGGCCACGGGATCTGGGGGGAGTGCTTTGGGACACCTGAGAAGCTTATCAGTCTTACCCTTACTGCCCTTTAACTGCTCCCCCCGCCCCACTGGCCAGATCCTGGGGCAGAGAGCAGAAGGGGAAAACAGAACAGAAGGCCAGTGGGACATGGGCTGGCAGGGCTGAGCTGGGCTGGCCTAGGCGTTGGTCAACACAGAAGTGGGCCCCGGTGGAGCATGGCAGGGGTGACAGCAGGCCAGGTAATGACTGTTGTCCCAGGCCTCCCTCTGAGTATGGGCACCTTGGCGAACACCTCCCCCAGCTCAGCTCTGACCCCCTAAGAGTTGGGAATGAGGCACTAGAAGGGTTCAGGGACAGAAGGAAACCTTTCCGAGGGCTCAGACTCTTCAGAAACAGCTCATCTCTCAGGGTTCAGTTCCTTCCTCTGCACGCCCCCGTTTCTGGGGAGGCCGGGTGGTACCCCAGGAGCCGGATCTGGGACCCATCCCCTACATGTTCTCACTGGCAAATGGCAGGAGGTGGCGTAAAGAATTTCCAGGGTGTGTCCTGGGGACTCTGTCTCATTCCTCTTGGTGGCCCCTGGGTGCGTGGTGCGTCCCAAGGTCCGGTGGACCCTGTGCCCGCACAGGGCTGAGGGCAGCCCTCCTGGGAGGCAGTCTGCGCACCCCGGACGCCTCTGCCCGCCGCATGCCATGTGGGCAATCTGCGTCTCTGAGTGTCTGACGGCTTCGGGGCCTGCAATCCCCTCCTAGCTTCCCCACCACTCTCAGGAGCTGCCAAAAAAGCTGCCCCTTCCTCAGGAACCCTCCTCCAACTCCTCAGGAGTGCTTCTTCCTCTTTTCCCTCCAAAATCTGTTTCTTCGTTGCAATCAGGGCATGTCAATATGGAGCTGGGTAGGTCCTAGGTTTGGGGGAGGCAGATGGGAGAGAGTGTGGAGGAGCAAGAGGAGCCAGAGCCGGGGCCAGGACCCGGAGCCAGGCGTGCACTTCGGCTGTCCTTTGCAGAGCAAGGTTTCACCCCATCTTCACGTAGTAACACTGCCCTGCTCTGTCCAAGATTTGGTGGCTTCCCCTGCCAAGGACGGGTTGCCGGGTGCCTGTGGCCTTGGGCCCTCCTGCTGCCGTCGCCCCCAGGGACCAGCACTTGTGGGAAGTGAGCACAGATCTGTAGCTGCAGCCTGTTACCAGCTTGTGGGGCTTGGGGACAGTTTCTCTATAGGAATGGTGGGAGCACTAGCGTGTATGTGGGTGAAGAACAGTATGAATGTGTATGGGGGTCCCTCCTGGGCATGTGGTGCCTGAATGGCCCCTGAGCCCAAGACACATGGCCCTTCCTCACCAGGTCGTGGGTTCAGAGTGGGCACCCTGTCTCCTGTAGCTTCTCCCTCTCCCTGCACAGAAACTCAGCAGGGACAGTATCCTAGGGGACTCTGCTTCTCCACTCACCTGTGCCTCACCTGGGAGCTCCCTGCTGGCCCACTCTCTCGTGGCAGGAAGGGGCTGCGGGGGAAACTGGACCGCAGCCTCTGTTCCTTCTGACCTCTATTTTCTTGCTCTTTGCTCTGCTCTTCCATGAGGCTCTGAATTCTTTTGAGGGGTTGAGCGGATCAAGGGCTCTGCTCCCCTTTGTCCTCCTCACAGGCTGAGCCTCAGTTCTCCCTTCTCTAAAATGGGGAGCCCCCACTGAAGCCCCCCTTCAAGGACTGGGGGAACGTGTGTCTATAGCAGCTCGGCTGGGAGGCGGGGGCCACGGGCGAGGGGGGGCACGACTGGCTGAGCCTGGAGTTCTGAGGCCAGGGAGAGGAGGGGGACCGGGTGCCCTTCTTCTGCATCTGCTCCCTAGTTCCCGGTGAGCCCCGAGCCCAGGGCCAGGTGGGGGCTCAGTCAGAGCTTTGCCTACCCAAAGCGCCCCATGCTCCCGACACACGCCCGCCCGACCCCAATCGCATCTGGGGAGGTGGCGCCGGAGCTCGGACCCGGGCCGAGCCCGCCTCTGCCCGGAGCCGCTGCTGGTTTCCCTCCCCCGGGCCCGGCAGGGCTGGGGCGACACCTACCTCACCAGGATGGCCACCCCCACGTCCTCGCAGTTGGCATAGAGCCGGGCCCACGTAGCCTGCACCGCCTTCCTCTCCGCCTCGGACAGCTCCTCGCTCCGCTCCCTGCGCTCGATCTCCATCTCGCCCGGCACTTTCTCCATGGGCAGCACCAAGCCCAGCCCGGCTTCGCTCGGCTGCGGCGGGGCGCGGGGAGCCGGGGCCGGCTGCGTGCGCGGCGGGCGGGCGAGGGGTAGAGCGCGCCGTAGGGCGGGAGCGTGTCTGTGCGCGCCGCGCGCGCGTGTGTGTCTGTGTGTGTGTGTGTGTGTGTGTGTGTGTGTGTGTCCGTCTGCGCGCAGGGTATATGTGCGGGGGGCGGGGGACCGTGAGCGGGGGGCGGAGATGTGGTCTGACGGAAAAATGTGAAGGAAAAAAACAAATTCGCTCCAAACCCCTAACCCCGTGTGCCTGAGCCAATTTCTGCAAGGTGAAAGCTGGACAGGGTGGGGGCGACGGGCCAGCACTCGCCCACCCTCCTGCAGGGACCCCACGGAGTTTGACCGCGGGGCGGGGCTGAGACGTGGGCGTGGCGGCTGTGCTGGGGGGTCCCGGGAGGAGGAGGGGCGGTCACGCGGCGCGGGGCGGTGCGGGCGCTCAGGAGTGCGCCCCGGCGGGTGCGGGTCAGGGGGCCCCCGCGGCCTCGCTCGCGTTGCTGTCGGTGTCCGGACGCGTGCGTGTGTGCACCCTTCAGGCTGCGGGAAACTGCCTCAAAGTCATAGACTTCCAGGCGTTTGCGGTGTGGTCGCCTGCCGAAGGGGTGGACGCGAGCCTCTCCGGCGGCACCGCGGTTCCATCTGAGCTCCCGCTGGCTCCTGTCCTCTCCTGAGCTGGCCCCTGGGGCCGGTGGCGCTGCTCCCGGAGTTCTGGACCCGGGGCAATGGACGGTTAGGATGGGGTCGTCTCCCTGTCCCAGGGCCTGATGAGGGGATAGGGGACCGCTGTCAAACTTGAACGCCAGAGGCCAGTGGCCCCTTTCCTTCTGTCCAGCACCCCCTGCCCCTCTATAAATACCCGTGTCCTGGGAAAGAGGTCCCTGGCGGCTCATTAATGACATAGGCAGGCAACAACCAGGCACTGCCCGGAACTCTTGCCCTGGCCAGGCAAAGTCTGCAGGAGAGGCCGCAGGCCTGGACAAAGCAGGCTCTGGAGGGGCAGGAAGTCTTGGGGAGGCCTGGACTGCTGGAGACATCTCCATCACCACGGCCCCTATTACGAAGGGCTCTGAGGTGGAGGGGACAAATTCTTGTCCTGGAGGCCCTACTCAGGGACATGTGAGTGCTGCTGGGCCAGAGGTGGGGACTGTGCCTCTGAGAGCCCCAGGGTTCCCACCCTGCAAGCTGCTGTTCGGTCCTGGGACAGCCAGGTCCCGTCTCTGACTCCCAGCGGAAGACCGATGCCAGACCCGGCCGCAGCAGCGGCTCCTCTGCACCATGTGACTACACATTCCGGGTGTGTCCAGTTCCCCAAGGCTCCCTGGTGACCGTGCCCTTCTCAAGACTGTGTCCCACTGCTCAAGGATTGCAAGAGGTCGGCTCTCCTCGTCAGCTTTGGTTTATGTGTCTATTTTAAAATTCACATTTCAAAGTAGCAAGCCCAAGTACAGTCGCAGCTCTGGCCCCCTCTGGACCTCGGGGTTCAGGGGCTTCCCTGGGATCCTGAGCCCGTAGCCCGTGGACGTGCCTTCTCTCAGACCCATGTCCTCACTTTGGTCCCCGCTGCCTTGCCTCCTGCCTCTTACCGGCCTCGGCCAAGGCAGAGCCCTCTGCGCTGGGCCACCTCCCTGGGTTCCGACAGCCTCCCAAAGCCCGCGCAGTGGCCCTCCCAGTGCGGCCCCAGCCCTTTCACAGGGATGTGGAAAGAAAGTAGAAGAAATCTTGCGTGGGTTTGTTTCCATCTCATCCTTTACAAGTTTTCCATGTGTCTCTGGGGCAGGGCCGTGCTTAGTGGCAGAGGACAGTTTTTCAGTGGATGCGTACGTAGATCTGTCTGTCCAGTGCACATTTCGGCTCTGCCTTCTGCTGCCGAGGGGACACAATCAGAGGCGTTCGGGGAGGGCAGTGCAGAGGGTGGCACAGAGCCGCTTAGCCAGCCCTTCACTCCTTACCCTTCTGGCTTCATCATCTGCTGCTCCTCCGCTCTTCCCCTCCCCTCGCCACCTCCCCTGTGACATCTCCGCCCTGGCTCCCCTCAGCTTCCAGGTGCTGGAACGTGCCCTGTGCTTTCACAGCCTGCCGCCCTGGCGCGTCTTCCTCCAGCGCCTGCAAATTCACATGTCCCCAGCTCCTCTTGGAAGCTTCCCCTGATGCTTACAACTCCCAAAGCGCCCAGTGGGTGCCTTTAATCACCTGTGTCACTCTAACGTGGCTACTGTTTAACTTGCCAGAGCCTTTGTCTGGACTACACGCCTCTGGAGGGCCATGCCCACGTCCTAGTCTATCTATATCTAGAAGAGACTGAGGTCAACTGGCCCTGCCCTGGGGGCACAACCTGGGCCCAGGCAGGTTAGTCAGTCTCCACAAGGTCAGGTCTGCTGATCCTAGTAATCAGCTTGAAGCTTCTAATCCATCAGTGGCAGGAGCCTCGGGTTGCGCGGCAGTGGCTCGGGAGGGCTGGCAGGGGCCACCTTGGCCTTCTCCTGCGGACTCCATCTGGGAGGGGATGGGGCGGCCGAGCCATGTGTACCACCCTCCTCCTGCTCGGCACCTTGGCTATGCTCTGGCGCCGGCGATTCGCCAACCGGGTCCAACCGTGAGAAACTGACTGGGCCGCCGGTGGGGTGGGAGGAAACTGCTTGGCTGAGCTGAAGGTGGGCAGGGGCTGCCTGGATCTCCAGGGAGGCTGGAGGGGTTTGCAAGGACTCCCCTCAGAGTAGGGGATTTGGAGCTCTTTAAAGACATTGGCCGTTGCCTCCAGTCCCACAGCCCAATGAGGCTGGGCCCTGGGGAGAAGCAGGAGAGGGGTCTGGGGTCTGGCCCACAGCTCTTCCTGCCTGTTCTTCCCTCCCACAGAGAGCCCAGCGAAGCCGAAGTCGATGGGGCAGTTGCAGGCAGCAGCCTGGACACAGACCCCCAGTCCTCTGGCAGGTAAGGCAGAGGACAGTCTGGACAAAGGAGGGAGGGTGCTGCCAAGGTGGCTGCCGCTGTCCCTTGTCCCTGTCTGCCTGGGGACGCACATGGATGTGCGTGCGCTTGCTCTGTCTGATGGCCCCTCGCCCCCCCCCGCCCCACACCTGGTGGGCAGGCTCAGTGTCTGTGTGATCCAGTTGGGAACCGGAGCCCCCAGCCTTTCCCCTGGACCAGAGCTGCTCAGCTTTGCTTGTCTGAGAGGCTGGTTCCCAGGGTCCCTTCTGTAGCGGGCTCAGGGGGGTTGGAGAGGGGGGATGAGGCAGAAGCAGCTCTGCCGGCTTTGCCTGCCTTCCCGTCCCCTCCCTCTCCCGCTGCCCCCGCCCAGCTTCAGCGGCTCCGCTGCCTGAGCCTCCAGCAGGATTCGCTGTCCAGTCCCCAATAGAAGGCGCAGGAGGAGCATGACATCATCAGCACTGGGTGTCATTGGCTGGGCAGCCCCCTAGGGCAGGCTGCTGTCTCCAGTGGCCAGAAACTTAACTCTTCCCTGGGCAGAAGCCATGTGGTCCTTGCAGGGGGTGAAGTTCGGGGCACTTCCGGACCTTTCCTTTCCTGTGTGACCAGTGTCCTTTGGTGGTAGGGGCTCCTAGGTCCATCAAAACAGAGAAAAGTCAACAGATGTTTGTTCATAACATGCTATTTGAAAGACTCCTTTGCGCCCGTGGACCCACTGAGTGTGGCAGGCCTATCTGAAGAGTGACGTTCTCTCCTGCAGAAGCATCTACTGGCCCCTGGCACTGCTTCTCCCTCTCCCAGTGAGGCAGAAATCGTGGTGCCCGTGGGCTCCTGGGCCCCTGGAGGAAGGGTGTCTCCCCCCGGGGCTCAGGCGGCGGAGACAGTCAGCCGGCATGCGTACCTGCGCAGCCCACATCTCTTTCGGGCTGTGGGGTCCACCTGCCGAGTGCCCCTTGGTGGCAGGGAGGCCTGGCAAGCGGAGAGGACTTGGGTCTTTATGTCTCGGCCCCATCCCCCGGTTCCGATGTCAGAAGGCCCACTGCGGAGTGCTAGGTGTGTGTGGGCAAAAGAGGCATTTGTGTGACACTCTCGTGGATGCCGAGGCCAGCTGAGGTGGCCGTGGCAGGGCCTGATTAGTATGGCTGTTGGACCGGGCTGCCGTGTATAAAGTGACCGTCACCGGGCCTCACGCATGGAGGCCCTCAGATGCTGCCTGGTCCTCGCGGCGGAGCCTGGGTCTGGAGTTGGGCAGAGCTGGAATGCCGCTCCTGTGGCGCTGCCTGAGCGTCTGGGCAAACTGCAGCCTCTGCCTTTGTCTGTGAACCGGAAGCAAGGCCCGTGGCAGCGAGCTGCTGTGCGGCTGACACGGGAGAGCACGTGGCACGGGGGCGCTGCTCTGCGAATGCCGCCCGCCTGCTGTCCGGGTCGTTACCTCACGCTTGACCAGGGCTCTACCCTTCCTCCCCCAGGGCTTTCTCGTCAGGGCCTCCCTCGGCGTCTCCATCTCCATAGCAGTGGCCGAGGGCTGGCAGGATGAGGGCCCCTATCTGACGAATGGCAGAGAGAACCGAGAGACAGGGGCACCCAAGTCACTTGCTCAAGGTCATCCATCCAATTTGTGGCTGATGTGGGGCCAACAGGCCCCTCACGTCGGGCGGCCTCTCTCCTCTCTGTGAAATGGGCCTGGGCCTCCTGTTGGGAGAGGAAAGGCCCAACCTGGCACCGTCCGGCCAGGCCTGACCTCGTGTGACCTGGCTGGAAGGGAGACTTTGGGACCTAGACAACTGGAAAAATTGATCCAACATCCAACCCCTCCTGCTCCTGCTGATGGTGGCTGCCACGGAGGGCTGGCCTGGGGGGCGGGAGGGGTGAACTTTCTGCTCTCCAGTTCTCCAGCTGGTTCCTTGGGTGTCCTGCCCCTCCACGTCCATGGGACAAACCTCAGACTCTCCCCACGTGGCTCTGGTCCATTCTGCCCTCCCTCTGCCGGGGCCCGGGGTGAGACCAGGCGGACCACCTCCTTGGAGCAGACTGGTGCCCCGTGCTCTCGGGTGACGCAGCGCCATGGTGTGGGCGGCAAGGGCCTTGCTGTTGGCTGTGACACACTAGCTCATCCTTGAGGACATGTCGGATGTCACAAGACTTCGGTCTCCCACGAAAACTGTGACTGAGGAGCACATAGATGCACAGCAGAACTTGCTTGGGAGCTTTCCCCGGCATTTCTCAGAGAACAGGCCCTCCCTCCCGTCCCTGACTCCCGTGCGTCTCTCTGTTTAGGAAGATAGCGCCTCTGGAGGAAGCCCTTACCTCTTGGGTCAGGCCGCTGTGGCAGGTAGGCCGGTGCACGCCTTGCAGGGCTGGTGCCGGGCTGGGGCCGGGGAAGGAAGGGGGTACAGGCCTGGCCACGTGGGAGCAGAGCAGGCCATGTTCGCCTTGTGGCCATCGCCGGGGCTGAGGGCAGGTGGGTGGACTCCCTCACCAGCTCCCCCTGGAACCTGTGTGTCCGACCCCAGGTGTCGGGGGTCAGTGTCAAGAGCACCATGTGGGATCTTGACAGGAAAGGGGCGCTCTGGGGTGTCCACTCGGTAGTGCAGGCCCCTGCCCTGGCGTGGGAGAAAGTGCTGTCCAGTTTGGTTTTCCGTGTCAGCTCGGGGCCTGGTTTGCCCCCGCCAGGCCTGGCATGGTGGGGGGTGGAGGTGCAGAGATGCTCACTGCTCTGGGACGGGCTCCCTTCTTGGGGCTCCTGGGACCCTCTGAGGCAGGCCCAGGAGCGGGGCTCAGCAGGGTCCCCTCGGTGAACTCTGCAGCCCGCAGCCCAGGCTGGGGCAGGACCAGGGGGAGACTCCCGTTTACCAAGGAAGGGCTCCTGTTGGCGTGCTAACTTACTCCTCGAGGTGCCACAGACACCGCTCATGCTGTCAGCCGCAGTTTAAAAATGAGGAAACACACAAGAGAGGCCAACTGATTAGCCCAGCCACGGCTAGCGCGTGAGTGGGGGACCCGGGGCTCCCACGGAGGCCTCCCTGTAGGCACCTGGAAGTTCGCAGCCACTCCGTGCGGGAAGGGGTTTCCTGGCCTGGCCGCCTCCCTGGCAGCTCAGGGGCCACACTGTTAGGCCGCCCTGTGGTCCAGGGTTGTGTGGTGTCAGTTTGCTGCGGTGGCACTCACTTCCTGTGGCCTATGCCTCTCCCGGGACCCCAGAGACCCCCCTCCCCCCCACGCTCACTGGCTGCTCTGCCGAAACGATCAATAAGACATGCAGTTGGGTCTGTGACTCGTGTGCCTGCAGCTAGATGGAAGCCACCCCCAGCTGTCCTCCCAGAGTTTTCCGAGCGCGCGTGCATGCGCATGTGTGTGTGCATGTGTACTTCCCAACGGGCAGTAGAATGTGGGAAGGGAAAAGGCGTGACACTTGTTTTTGTCAGCCTGCTGACGGCTCAGGAACTGTGGAGGCCTCCTTTGCCCCCAGCTGCTCCGCCGTTTCTCTCTTCACAGTCGTGCCCGATCCGGAGCAGAGATAAAAGCAGATTTCCGCTTCTGCTCCCTGGGATCCAGGCACAGACCCTGCAGGCAGCTGCTCCCGACTGTCTCCTGCAGCCATTCATCTTCCAAAGCGCTCCCCCCACCACCCGCAACAGGCGAGCATCTCGCCTCCCCTCGCAGCCCCCACTGCCCCCCAGCTGCCAGGTCTCCGCCTGGCTGGCCTCTGCCCCTGACTTGGTGGAGGCAGGAGACGGAGGGGCTCTCTAGGCAGCAGCGCCTCCCCTCTGAAGGGGAGGAAGGGAAGGGGAAGAGACCGAGAGGACCACACTGAAGCCACGGGGGAGGGGCTGCTGGTCCTGCAGAGAGCCTGGCAGTTCCCTGGGAGCCTCCGAAGTAGGGCAGGTGGAGGCAGGGGAAGGAGCTCTGTGCTGGGGCCGCGTCAGAACCCCACTGCCCACCTGACAGGGGCCCTGAGTCCGAGCCACCTGTCTCTGCTCTTGTCAGCCTGTCTCTCTCCTGGGAGGCACCAGCCTTCCTGGTGATGGGCTGTCAGGCGGAGGGCCAGAGGGCACGGTTCCCAGACTGTCTGTGTTCCCTGATCCCATCTTTGCATCCAGTCTCTGATCTATTGGCCCGGTTCCTGTCACTTCAGCCTGGTCTCTGCTCTCTGCCATTTCCAAGTTGCCTGTCTCCTTCCACTGGTTGGAGGAACTGCCAGGCCAAGGTCAGCTAGCTGTACTGGGGCAGGCTCACAGCCCAGACACACAGCCACAAGGTGATGCCCCTTTGCAGCCGTGTTCTAGGAACCTACTCGGGAGATGGTGGTTCCTCCAGGGATCCATTTGGGATTAAGGGAGGGAAGGAGAGGCAGGGACTGGGGGCGATGGGGGGATGCGCCTGCCCAGGCTGGGAGGCTGCTGCCCTGACAGCTGGCCTTGTGGGCTGGGAGGGAGGGGCTGTCTCCTCCAGGCTGCAGGCTGCTGGGGGGAGCGGGTTGTTTACACCTTTCCCCCACACGGAGCCCACGCTGGCTCGCTCGCTCGCCTCCCCTGCGGGGCCCTGCCAGCCTGGCCTGTCTGCACTGTCTGCGCAGCGAGTGGCCTCCCTCGGCCTAGAACTCCTCTAGTAGGCTGCCCAGGGCCGAGCGCCCCTCCTCAGCCTGCTGTCTCCTGTCACGCGGGTTGGTGTGAAGCCCATGGCGGGCGGGTGGGGGTGGATGCAATGTCCCCAAGGGGCTGAGTCCCTCTCTCCTCCCATTTCCTTGGAAAGAGCCACTGCTTGGAAATGGGAGCAGGAAAGCCCGCGTGCTCGATAGACTGACCGAAATGGGAAGGAGGGATTGAGGGCACGTGGAGAGACAGCTGGGGTGGAGAGCGGGGTCGCCCCCGTCCCAGAGGCGTCCTATGGGTTAAATTAGGTGACGCGTGTCAAGCACACAGCACACAAAGCGTTCAGCACATGTGAGCCCGTGCGACTGTCCATGCCCTGTCCGTTGTTGAGCGATCGGTAATCTCGACAATCCGCAGGCTCAGAACAGCTGGGGCCGCTCGCCCCTCACCCCACGGCCCCTCCTGCCCTCTTTCCACACGCCCACCGCTGGGGGGAGGGGAAATTCTGAAGCAAATGAGAGGGCGGCAGAGGGTGCAGCTGCTGGGTGGGAGGCACCTAGGAAGACCCAGCGCCCAGTGTGAGAGCTCCACATGGCCTCTGTGAGCCCAGACCCCCGTCCCAACCTGCAGTTGGGGGTCTCGACCTGGACACCTCCCCAGCAACTGGCTCTGCTTCCGGGCAGGAATCTGAGCCCCAGAGAAGCCAGGAGGCGGCTGCCCTGGTGCTCCCGTCCTCCTCTGAATGCTAATCTCACCACCAGCGGGAGCCTGAGTGACAGGGAGAAGGCTGCTCAGAGCTGCCGGGCCGCCGAGGGCAGCAGCCCGGGCTAGGGAGGTGATGCTCTAGGCCACTTCTGTGTCTGGGACTTGGTTGCTGCCAATCTCCCCTGGAGACTGGAGCATGACCAGAGAGCCGATGAGGTGGCAGGAAGAGCAAGGGACAAGGGAAGCAGCCGTAGCAGCTGCTGCTGCCCTATGTCACCCTAGGGTGCAGATGCCACCTCAGGGAGTCCCTGCCCTTTCCAGACGTGTGCAAGTGGGCAGGAGGGCCCTGGAGGAGGGTAGGTAGCTGAGGCCCTGGTCCACAATGGGATGGGTATGCGCCTGACCTGAGGCGGGCACGAGGGCATGGGAGCAGGGTACCCCGCTGGTCCCGCAGGCTCCCAGCATCCCTCGGCAGGGTCCTCACTGTTGGGAAGAAGCCCAAGACCCTGAGCTAGAGGAAAGTGATGCTTCTTTGGGAGCCTCAAAAGGAGAATGGCCGAGTGGTTTACATTAATATAGTGACAATGATTACTGCTAATATTACTAATAATGGCTGACATGTCTCAAACACTTATGAAGTGGTAGGGCTTTACTTATAAGCACTGTCCTGTTTATGGGGCAGGGACCACTGTCTTCCTCATTTACCCAGGAAGGAAAGTGAAGTTCACAGGGTTTGCTCAAGGTCACTCACAGCTAGTGGTGAGGCCAGGACCACTAGCTTCGTGGCAACGTGATGCCAAAGCTCGTGAAGCTGTTGGGACACAAAGGACCTGAGTCTAGAGTTGAGTGTGACCAGTCCACCAGGGCCCAGGAGTGAGAGCTGGGGCCCCACCTTGGGTGACACCGCTGCAGGTGGCCAGGCAGGGTTGGCAGGGTTATGCCCATGGTGCTCCCTTTGGGGGCTCATCATTTAAGGGCAGGCCAGACCCAGGCAGACCAGACTCGGAGACCATGAAGGACTGTCCTTGCCTGCCAGTGAGGGGAGAGAGGCAGCTGCTGCTCTGGACCTGTCATGCCCCTCAGGGAGGAAGCAGTGGCCAGGCAGGGATGGCGATGAGGTCATCACTCACAGGCTCTCTGTTGCCTCCTTCAGCTCCAGGGAGGGGGGCTGGGGGGGGGGAGCTTGAGAGACAGGCTTTGTGTTGCAGGGGAAGAAGCAGGGTGTGGGGATGGGGGTGGGTGGGGGCAGCTTCAGAGGGTTCCCCTGCCTTAAGCTGGAAGCAAGGCCTTGCACCCAGGGACTGGAGACCCTCTCTGTGGGGTACACACGCCCCCTAGTGGGGGTTAAGACTAGAGGGTGGCTGAGAAAAAAGTTGAGGATTTCCTGAGGACCATGACCCATGAGCCGGGAGGAATGGTCAGTCCTGGCTGTACGTGGACACACACACACATGTACATGCCTAATACCATATGCATGAGCCAGCTGACCTAAGCATTAAGAGATTATTTAGTTTGTTTCTCCCACTGGTGCATGTGTCAGGAGCCACAGTGTGTGCTTAGGGAGTGTGTTGGGGGCGTGGGGCGACAGCGAGGGAAGAGGCAGTGCCTGCCCTCCAGGTAGTCCAGCAGAAAGATGCCCACATGGGAAGCCCAGTTCTGCCCGCTCAGCCTCTGCCTGGTCATGTGACCATTCCTTCTCTGGACCTCAGTTTCTCCATCTAACTAGTATGTGTTGAACCCAGGTGGGCTGGCGCCAAGGATGGAAAGAAGTGACGGCCATCTTCAGGAAGAGGACCGTCTGGTAATACGAAGGGGGTGGGCCTCTGGGGGCCCCACAGAGTTGCCCCATCAAAGGAGACTTCAGTGGACTGTCTGGAGGTGCGGGGACCTGCCCACTCAGCCAGCACTTGGAGTGCCTGGGTGCCGGCGTCTGTGGGTGCAAAATGAATGAAGACTTCTTTCCACAGACAGCCAGAGTTCTGGGCAAAGTGCAAGAAACAGACACCTGACAACAGGCAGCACGCAGGACGGCGGCCCGTGACCGCCTAAGTGTCTGTCCCGGACAGCTGCTGCCTGTGGCTCGGGGTCTGGGGGGCACCCAAGGGCCCACAGGGCTCACTGAGGTGAGGAGAGGACATCAGCGCGGCGTTCCTAAGGATGCACACAGATCCCTGGGGCCCGAAAACAGATGCCACGAAGGTGGCTTGGTAGACAAAGGAGGGACCTCTCAACAGGCTACAGAAGGCAACAACCATAAAAGAAAAATGATTAATTGGACTTTGTCAAAATTCTTGGAAAGACTGGGAGAAAACATTTGTCAAGGGAATAGCTGAGGAAAGATCCGCATCCAGAACATATAATTAACTTTCACAACTTAGTATCAAAAAGACAGCCCGTAAAAAGGGGGAGGGTTTTAATAGTTCACAAAACAGTGTTTGCTCGGCCGATAAACACACAGCAAGACGCTCCCATGGTCAGTCATCGGGGAGCTGCAAACCAGGGGCGGCCAGGCCCCGCCGCCTGGGAGGCTAAGGATGGATGTGACAGGTGCTGACGAGGGGGCGGGGCCGCGGGATGCGTTGCTGGGGGAGCTCCGTGTTGCGTGTGGCGTGTGCCTGGGAAACAAGCCGGTTTGGCGACTTTACCCAGGAGGAAGGACAATTCGTGTTCACGAAAAGATCTCTACGAAAATGTTCACAGCAGCTCCTTTAATGACAGCTCTCACGTGGAAGCAGCCCGAATGGGCAGCAACGTGTGAATGGGTGAGCGAGCTCTGGTATGTTCACATGATGGAATAATGGTCAGAAATGAAAGGAAACACACCACTGATGTCAGCCGCAGCGTGGATAATTGAGAAGAGCCAGGCATGAAAGAACACCCACTGTCCGAATCCATTTACGTGGAGTTCTAGCACAGGCCAAACTAATCCACAGTGACAGGAAGCAGATCAGTGGTCGCCTGGGGCTGCGGTTGGAGGTGGACACTGGCTGTCACCCGGCACGGAGGAGCTCTCTGGAGTAACATGTCCTAAATTGTGACTCTGGTTGTGGTTACATGGGTGAATATATTTATTGGGCCATTGGAGTGTACATTTTATTTTTTAAAAAAGATTTTATTTATTTAATTTTAGAGGAAGGGAGGGAGGAAGAGGAGAGAAGCATCAATGTGTGGTTGTCATATCAGCCAGGGCTAGACTGTACACTTTAAATGGATGTACTTTACTGTGTGTAAATTATACCTCAATAAAGACAACTTAAAGAGTTAAAAAGAGCCTGGGCTGGTGTGACTCAGTGGACTGAGTGCCAGCCTGCGAACCAAAGGGTTGCCGGTTCAATTCCCAGTCAGGGCACGTACCTGGGTTGCAGGCCAGGTCCCCAGTAGGGGGCGTGAGAGAGGCAACTGTATCTTTCACACATCCATGTTTTTCTCCCTTTCTCCCTCCCTTAAAATAAGAAAATTTAAACAGTCATCATTTATAATCAGGAAAAAAAAAGACGTGAAAAGAAAACACGAGAATGAAGCTCTGACCCTTACCTTGCTCACGGTCTGGTGGGAAGGCAGACAGGAAAACAACCGTAAAGGAGTGCGTACTAGAAGTATGTTCAAACAACGGGAGTTCCGCTTATCACGTGCTTCCCTTGTGCCAGGCCCGCGCACGACCCTGAGAGTCCCGAGAGGTTCCGATGCCCGTCCTCCTCAGGTGGCAGAGCAGAAAGGGGGGCTTGGGGAGAGGGGCAGTCACTTGCCCAGGTTTGCTCAGCTAGAATCACCAGGGCTGGGCTTGCCTCCAGGCCGGCCTGGCTGCATAGCATGTGCTAGACCGACCTGCTGCAGAACACCGAGGAAAGAGCCTGGGACCGTCCCAGCATCTCAGGTAAGACTGCGCGGAGGAGGCACGGAAGTGTGAGTTGGGATTTGCTAAGCAGAGAAGAGGATGAGGGGAAGGAAATTTCAAGGCCAAGGCAACCGACCACATGGGCAAAGGCTGTGCAGAGCTGTGAGAGGGCAGCTCAGAAAAGAGCAGAATGTGACACAGTCTTCAAGTCCATTTATTTCTAAAAAATCCATTAGTGAAACACATTCCAGGGTCACAGTGTGTTTTTTCAGGGAACTCAGCTTGGTGGTTAAGGCCACGGGTTTTGGGGCTGGATTGTCTGAGTTTGGCTCTCCTGGCTTCGACTTACCACTTCCCCCGTGTTCACTCTGGCTTCCTCAGGTGCAAAATGGGGGGGAAACAACAGGGCAGTTGTGAGAGGCAAATGAACCCCACATAAAAGGCGCTCCAAGCCGTCAAGTTTATACACTGAGCATGTGCAGCTTTTCGTGTGTCAACCAGATCGCAATGAAGGGGTTTCAGAAAAAGGTGCCTCGGGGGTGCCTGGCCGGGAGCAAACACCTAAGATACATATTTGCTGCTGAATGTGAAAATATGTGTCTCTGAGTTGAAACAAAAGGTCTGAAGGCAGAGCGCTTCAGGACTGGCTATTTCAGTGGTTCCGAAGCCTCGGGCTCTCTTCTTCCACTCTGCCATGCCAGACCTTCGGCTCCTGCTTTGACGCAAGCCTCATGACGCAATGTGGCTGCGGTGGTCTCAGCATCACATCTTCACCATGTCCCAAAGTCGGAAGAGGGGATTTGTAAAAAAGATTTTATCTATTTATTTATTTTTAGAGAGAAGGTAAGGGAGGGAGAAAGAGAGGAAGAGAAACATCAATGCATGGTTGCCTCTCGCGTGCTCTGTACTAGGGACCTGGCCCGCAACCCAGGCCTGTGTCCTGACTGGGAATTGAACCAGCAACCCTTTGGTTCCCAGGCCCGCACTCAATCTACTGAGCTACACCAGCCAGGGCAATTCTTTTTTTTTTTTTTAAAGAAAACTTCCCCACACTTGGCAGACCTGCATTGCAGACCTTCTAAAACAATTACTAGCCAAGGAAACATTTATCCTTGGGTCTGGTGCAGGCTAATCCAGCTTCACCCCTTCCGGCTGGGGAGGAGCATGCCTCCCCTGAAGCATTTGGCCTGTTCAGTTTGTGAGGAGGAGGGAGAACAGCTGTGGGATTGTCAACTCACAGTGCCTGCCACACAGATGTCACTGTCCCCGATGTAAGCAGGCAGCTGCTTGGGGTATACCTGCCCTCCTTCACGTTCTCACTGATAAAATTAAAGATTCCTTTCCGGGCTGAGAAATTGATCACAACATGCCACAGACTCTGCTTTCTCTTACTGCGGGTCTGGGATGCTGCGTCGTAGGCCCCGGTGGTGAGGGGACCTCGATGAGCCGACCACCCGAGCACAGCAGCCTGCGGGCTGGGCTCTCCCTGGCACTCCGGCTCCTGCCCTGTGACCTGCTGCTGTCACTGACCACTGTGCAGCTCTTCCCATGCCACCACACACCTACACTCAGCTGAATAATAGCTATGTTGCAATTCCACCAGGTGTGAAACTCAAACATCCTAGGCCGCACCAGCAGCTGAATGCGGGTGAATCACAGCGACCTTAACACATGGTCTCACGCTCGGAGCCCTTGGTGCTCATTCTCGAACCCTGACGCGTTCTTCAAGGCGTCCCCCGGTTATTCCTGGATCGTCTGCGCAGGGTACCTGAGAGGTGCTCCGGCACAAGGCCTCTCATGGCACTTCGTCCCGGCCTTTCTCACCACTGCCCAGCAGCCTGTGACACCTGCAATGGCTGTGAGCCTGCTGCTCTCCCACTACGCGCCCTGCCAGGGGTGCGAGCTACACGGTGGCCCTTCTTGAGCTGTGAAGAATGGCCCTCACTGCACACTGGCAACTAATCTGGGACCCAAGGCAGCCCTGCTTGGGAACACCCAGAGCCGAACAGGTGTTCAGCCTCAGCTCCCGCAGCCCCTCACCCGCACTCTTCCAGCCAGAAAGTGGCTCAGAACACAGAAAGACGTGCCCATCATTCCCCCTTTCAAGGTTATCTCTAATTCCATCCCTAACTATGGCAGCAAACACACAAAGACCTTCTTCCCTCCCCTTTCCACTTCCCCCAAACCAAAATCCCTTATACAGAAGGTCAATTTACATACAGGGTCCGGCACAAATAATGGCCCTGGTGTATTACATAAAAATCTTGTATTACAAAATCATAAGCATGGAATTCTGTAACATAACAATATCATCCTCCAGCACACCATACGAGACTTTAGGTGAAATGTTCAAATGAAAACTATAAATTATTACACCCATATTATTGCCCTGCCAACCATGCTAGAGCAGGCGTTATTTCTGCAGCACCCCGTATAAGCACGACGCAGCGCAACTTTGTGGTGAAAGCACGGGCTCTGCAGGCTGAGCTCACCGCCTGACTCCAGCCCCTCATCTGTAACGTGGGGGTGGTGACAGCACAGGTCACAGCGCCGTGGGGAGGATTAAACGACCGTACAAAGTGCTCAAGCGGTGAGTGGCGCCTAGTGAGCTACGAAATCAGCTACCATCACCATTTTGCCTGCGCAGGTTGCTTGCCCTCTTCCGCCCAGTTCCGCCAGGGCTTTGGGCACATTCCACACTTAGAATTTCTTCCTTGCGTCTGAAGTGAAAGGGGCTGAGTTGGCAGGGAGAGAGCCCACTCTCTTCTCTCGGTGTAATAGAAAAGTCACCCTTTCAAGGGTAAGACAGAGAAACCTAGTGACCCATTTCACAAGATGGAAGTGGCTGCTAAGAGAGTTAATGATTATTTGTGGAGTACTCCCGGTGAGCAGAGAGGCAGCGGAATACCAAGTAGGCACTGGGAGGAAATTAAAAAGAAAAAATAGTGATAATTAAAAGAGGCTTCTCCTGCCTTGAAGTGTTCACAATCAAATTAAGGGAGTCAAATGTAAACAAACGCGGGAACTTGGAAACAAGCACCTGCTCCGTGCGACCGCACGCATGCAGCCCGATCCAGACCAAGTACCCCGGGAGCATCGCTGAGGAGCGGCAGGGGGAGAGGGCAGTGCAGAAGAGGCTGTGCGGTCCTGCAGACTGAAACCGATTTCCAGAACGGTGCAGGTTCTGGCCCTGGCTCTAGTTGTTTGGCCCTGTTGTTGTTTCCAAAATGAAGCCAGGGTGGCTGCCTGAAAAAGAGCACTCAGAAGTACCCGTGGGTGTTACATTACTCTCTGTTCTTTTTCATAACGTAATTATTTTTCCTTCCCAGCATCAGAGCCACACACCGGCCGCGGGGCCTGCGACGCGAGGCTCGCCCCCGGGTTCAGGGGAATTCAGAGCCGCCCGGCTCCCCGCTCTCGGGCGCCCCCTGTCGCCCTGGCCTCGCCACTCGCCTGGACCTGAACAGCGGCTGAGCGGGACGTGCAACGATTCTCCGGGAACCTCGCTCGCGGTCATTAAAGCAACCAATCACCCCAGAGGACCCCGCCCTACCCCGCATGAAACCCACAGAGCAACTGCGAAGAAATCCAGCCATGACTCAGTTTCCTCACGGGTCCCCCTCGGGAGGCCCTCTCGAACTTTCTGCGCTCCCCTTTTCCTCCCAGTCCCGGCCAAGAACAGGCTGCGCACTCGGTAGCTAAAGCGACAGTCCACCTGCATTTTCTAACGGCCGCGGCCCTTCACAAAGCAGGCCTCCCAGCCCCGGCCCTCTGCTGCCCCTCGTGGTGGCCACCACCTTACCCGATTCCACAGTCGCGCCGAAAATGCGGCTACCCCCCGCGACCCCTCTGTAGACTACATTTCCCATCACCCTTTTCTTAACATCGCGAGAGTTCCAGCGAGACTGCAGGGAGGACTTGCGCGCCTGCGCGGCTGCGTTCTCTCTCTGAGATCGGCCGCGTGGCTGAGAGCCATGGCGTCGTCAATCCCGGTCCAGCGCGGCGAGCAGCCTCAGGCCTTTGGCAGGTGGGAAAATGAGGACTCCCTTGGGTGCTAGCACACTTGGTCTCTTCTTTTCTGAGGCGAAATGGTGACGATGAACCGGTAACCCAATTTACAGGGTGGTTGGGAGAATTAGCTAAAATACTGGATGAGAAAGCGCTTTGCAAACGGCGCGAGCTTTTACGATTGAAGGGAGAGATCTCAAGCTCCACCTATGGCGTCGAAGGGCACCACCTCGGGGAGAGAGATCCTTCGTATCTACACAACCTCCTGCTCCGCACAGCCACGTGTGGGTTGACCTGGCAGCCCCAGCGGCCCTTGAGGGTCACCTGGGGCTGCCCGAGGCGGGCTGACGGTGGCAGTTCGGAATTCACATCTCGAGAGCGGCAACATCTCAACACTTGACTTCCTCCTGGGTGTACCTTGGGAACGGCCCCAATCAGTTTTTATTAAATTCCACAGCAACCAGTGGGTCTGTAGACTGAAAAGCCATATTTTTACAACGAACCTTACATGCTCACTTTTTTCTTCCCCACAGGCCTGCCTTTGGCATGTGCAGAGATAGCAGCAGACCTGCGGGTTGAAGCTTCAAAATAATGAATGGGGCCCGGAAATGAGTAAGAATGGGTGGGTGGGCACCAAAACCGAGAAAGCCGAGATGGTGTGCAGGCCTGTCACATACAGAGGCCTGATACTTTGTTCTGGAGTTGAGTTCAATTCTGTGAACAAATGTTGGCATAAATGTAGCATCCAGAAATGAGGGTCTCTGCCAGTGTGACCTGGGGGCCACTAGGTGTCACTGTTTCAACCCCAAATGGATACCCCTGCATACAGGGTGAAAGGGAACCTTGGAAAATGAGTTTTGGTTGCCTGGGATTTAGAAATGTTACAGGTTGAGCTGAGGATGATTGAAAGTTATCCCTGTCTGAAAGGACATCTTTTGTGAAGAGTCCTGACTTGCTGAGGCTCAGCTTTTTTAAATCCCAGTCTTGAGAGGAAATACCTTAAGGTTGTTTCTATTAGAATGAAAAGTATGTTTTGCATATTTCTCTTTTAGGTTAAAGATGTTGGCTGTGAACTTTGAAAAAAGTCCCATGAAAACTGTCATCATCCTAAGATGGTGAGCATAAGGGTCTTCACGATGAGATTTCTGTAAATGGTAAGATTTTAGCTCCTCACGGACTTGGGTTGGGCGTGACCTCTCTCAGTTTGGAGTGCAAGATTCCGGAGATGTGTGGGCCCCGCAGGACTGTTCCTGCCCGGACCAGGGAGGTAGTAAGGAACTCTGGTGCTAGGCTCCTTGCCAGGCAGTCTCACAAACAGTATTTCTTACAGCTACTGCTGGGTTGGATTAGACCAGCAGTTCTCAGCGGGGGGCAGAGGGTGTTACTGAGATCTCACAGCGGCTGCTGAGTGTCCCGCCATGCACGAGCCAGCTCCTCCCACAAAGAACTGTACATCGGAAATGCTGGTAGAGCTGAGGTTGAAACCCTTTGTTAGACTAATGAGTGATCTGGACTCTCCGCCTCCAGATAACCTCACCAGAGCCTTATTTTTTAAGTCATTTTATTTATTTTTTATTTTTTATGCTCACCCAAGGGCATGCTCATTGATCTTAGAGAGAGGGGAAGGAGAGAGGGAGAGGAAGAGAAACATTGATTATTGGTTGCCTCTTATACGCACCACGACCAGGGACCAAACCCACGACCTAGGCAGGTGCCCTGACCAGGAATCGAACCTGCAGCCTTTCAGTTTATGAGACAACGCTCCAACCCATTGAGCCATATGGCCAAGGTGATTGGATCTATTTTTAGCTTGGCTTTTTATTGCATAAAGATTGTAGCACTGGCTATTTTTAAGTAGCTCTCAGGGCAGATCATAATCCTCTGTCCTAAAAACTTGAAAGCCGCGTGCTTGCTCTACAGGGTCATTTTGTACGTGGAGACGAGTGAGAGGGAGGTGACCTTGTGTGTCATTGCCTCTTGGCATCAGGCGCCCTCTGCGCTGGCCTCCCATAGGCTTGCTGAAAGGGGTAATGCACCCCACCGACACTGGAAGGACTGGAATGTGCGCCCCGTAGTCAGCCGTAGGACACGCGGTGCTGGGGAGGCGCTGCTTCAAAAAGGGCGGGAACTGTCCGCAGGTCAGGTCTGGGGCGCTGGGTACGTCTAGTGCTAGATACGGTCAGTTTTTGCCCTTGAGGGAAAGTACATTCTTGTAAAGTAGACAAGATAGAAATAGAATGGGAGTGCTCATGAGGGAAATAAAGCAGAATTTGGTAAAAACATAAACCCAGCAGTCTGCTCGTGCTGTGGATGCGGTGCAGTGGGCGGGGGGAGCTGAGTCTGCGATGATGTAAAGTTATCCCTGTCTGAAGGCAGAGAAAGGCCTTTCGGTGTGGAGTTTGGATGTCTGAGACTCGGTTTCCCAAGTTTGCTCCTAAATAGAAAATTTAGGCTTGATCTGAAAGCGAGTAACTTGAGAGATACCTGCATATTATCTTGAATAGATTTTTCTTTTGTAATTTCCCCTTGCCAGGGACAGTCACAGCCTTGGTTTCTGAGGCTGAAACGGACCCTGCGGAAGACACCGACCAGCAGTAAGTAGCGTCCTGTCAGCTGCCCTGCGCCCGAGGGGGGATTTTTCTCGTGGATGTAACAAGACTTTCCCAACAGGCTCAGAGGGGGGTGTGTTTGGCCTCCTTGCCCTGGGCTGGGGGTTGTGCTGAGTGGCGAGGAGATGAGTGCTTTTGTCGCCTTTGTTAGGCGTCTGCAGTGAGGCGCAGAACTGAACTGCTTTGCCTGAAGCAAGTGAGACAGTCCCTCTCCCGTCATTTGTGAGTTTTGTTTCCGTCTTGCACGTCCCTAAGAAGCCCCGCACACCTGTGATGGTCAGTTACCCGTCTGAAAGCTGCACTGAGGGAGAACCACCAGTTCTGAGGCTTAAGGGTTTGGCCCTGTGCTGTCTGAGTTCGGGCTTCAGGAGGGATCTAGTTGAATGGACTCCAGAGGGAACTGTGGACACCCTGCTGAGACCCCAGTGATGTGGCTGCCCTGTCACACCTTCTGCCCTTTGATTCATTTCTCTGAGGGTACAGGCTATAGGAGGTGGCAGAAGTGGGCAAGTGGCTCGGATTTGGTGTAGGCTCTTACCGTGGAATGAAAAAGTGCTTGTCACATATTTCAGAAGACAAGTGAGCCCTTTGAAGCAGATGAGAGTGTAGACTGGACGCCAGCTGGGCAGAGCGAGAATACTCAGGGCTTCTGGGTGATTGCCTTTGCCCACGTGCCGACCTTCGGGAAGAAGGGCGGCCCGTGGCACTAGCAGAGCTGTTCGCTTTCCAGGTGCCTTGTTGACCCCAGGGAGCTCTCCTGAGGTTGATGGGAGCTTGTCTCAACGGCATGGCTGGCCTGGGGCTTCCTGGGCAGCAGAGGGCTGGGTTGCCTGGCATGTGGGCAGGGAAGTAGTGAAGTAGCTCTGGACAGGGTGGGCATCTGGCTTGTTCCTGTTTAAAGGCCAGGCTTGAAGTGGGCATAGATTGCCGATTGAAATCGGGGTGTGTGTGCGCTTTTTATATTTAAGGTTACCTGTTTGTTGGGTCACTGAGGAAGCTGTACTTGGAGTGAGACTTAATGAGCCTGAAAACTGGCCCTAGCAGCTTACAGTCCAACAAACTGAAAGGGCGTGTTAGCAAGTGGGAAGTCTACGGAAGTTTTACATCCAGAGCGGGGTGAACATAGATGTCCCCGGCGCTTCATGGTCACTTACAAACCACGGCCACGCCTTCCCTTTCCCCCAGCACCGTCTGGAAAACAGGCTTCCTGGGCACCTCGGCGCCTCACCAGCCCACGTGGAACTCGCTGAATTGCACCCGCTGTGCCCTCAAAATACACAGAGGTGCATTGGGTGCTGTGAGTGCCTCTGGTTGCTTGTTCTCTGAATTATCTGGTGCACTGTGCTTAGCCTTTGGTGTTGAGGCACTTCGTTGGCTGCCATGTCAGGTGTTTCTCCTTTGCTTTTACAGGTGCTCTCCCGCCGTGCTGGATGGGGTCCGCACAGCCTCCGGGCCAAGTGTCCGTGCCTCTAAAGTGATCCCCCCAAAGGAGAATCAGAGGTCTTTGGACTTCATTGTCAAAAATAGCCAAATAGCCCTGCTAGTATGGCCCAGTGGATTGAGCGCTGGCCTGCAAACCAAAGGGTTGCTGGTTCGATTCTCAGTCAGGGCACGTGCCTGGGTTGTGGGCCAGGTCTCCAGTGGGGGATACATGAGAGGCAAGCACACATGGATGTTTCTCTCCCTCTTTCTTCCTCCCTTCCCCTCTTCTCTTTCAAAAAATAAATAAAATCTTTAAAAATAAAAAGAAAGCCAAATTTGAGTGACAGTGAGTTTATCCCAGAAAATCTTGGGCAGCTAGTAAAAGTGGGGTCTGGGAGACCTGGGTCTCGCTCAGGCACTGCGGGGCTGCAGTGGTGGCAGGGTGCTGTGTGGGAACGGGTGCTCACCCTAGAACACGGTTCTCAGTGGGTTCCTGTTTAAGTCAGTGTCTTGGACTTAGAAGCACAAATAAATCGTTTTTTAAATGACTAGCGTTGTGGATCTCAGATTGAGACCCACAAAAAAAACACTACTGTGATTCAGTACACATCTTTAGATAAACGAAAGTTTCACAGAATAAGAATTGGGGTTAACACGTGCACAAGGCACAATCAGGTGTTGGGGATTTTTTGTCTCCCACTAAGTTGATGTTATGCCCCTTCAGTGGGTTGCCACCAGCAAATAGAACTATCACTTCTCAAATCTGGATTGACAGAGGTTCTGATAACTACAGAGTGATGGGAATGGGGGAATGGTCAAGTATTGTGGACAAAAAGGGGGTCCTGGCAGCAGGAAGCTGTGGCTTCCTCCAGTAGCTGCTGGAGTATTAAAGCCGAAGGTGTCCCTTCTGTTCGTCACATCTCTGAATTTCTCAAGTAGCATTTAGATGCTAGTGTCAGAGCCCAGCCCTCCTGTCACACCTGCTGATGGGATCGCCCTCCCATCCCGGAAGCCAGGTCCTGGGCCTCGGAGCAGTGTGGATGGATGCCCCCCCAGGGGAGGCTCCTGCTGGCCAGCCTTGTGGGGAGCTGCCCTGCCCCCCACACCCTTTGCAAAAGCTACTCGGCATCAAGGCAGCGACTCCCAGGGTTCAAGGGCTGTATGGCGGCGGCGTGGCTTCCAGTAGAAGCCCACGTGCTGTGTAAAGTGAAACTGCCTGTCAATTACGTGCTAGTCCTTGCAGCTGTGGTGTGCAGTACCTGATAAGGAGGGTTCCTCACCCTCACCTGGTGGAGGGTTAGCACTCTATCACTAAGGAAATTCCCCCTGGGGCAGGCAGCCTTCCATGCCCTTGGCCCCAGCCAAACACCAGAACTTCCCCATGGTGCCCAAATTCTCAGAACGACCTCCCTGCCATGCCCTTGCGTGGCATACCACAACCCCCAGTGCACAGAAAAGTGAAACGGTTGTCCATCATTTATGCAAATTACCTAGTTTCCAATTACATTCTGCCTTCGGTGCTTCATCACGGGGCGGGTGTAAGTCTGCCAGGTTCTCAGGAAGGTGAAGACGTGTCCTTGAGTTGCCTTGGCGTCTGCGTGGGGCCCTGCGTGCCAGGGGGAGGGTCTTGGTGACGTCTGGTCGAGTGCCCCACTTCTTCAAGTTGCTTAGCCCTGCCTGCCGGCCTTGAGGCTTGGCTCTGAGGTATGGCTGTCCCTTTCTGATGAGGGTGACAGTCACATCTTTGGAGTGTTGTCTTCAGTTTTAAATTTGGCGGAGCAGCCCATTTTCCCTTGCCCCAGGTTGGAGTGTCTGTCTGGGAGCCAGAGAGGAGTCTTCTTGGATGAGCCAAGGACAAGATGGGGCATTTCACAATGAACAGGATTCGGTGACAGTCACGAATCCACTTCTAAGTGTCATCAGCAGGGAAGGAGTGGGTCTAGGTTTGCCCTCACACGCTGAAAGGACAAGGTGGCGCTTCGGCTTCTTTGAAGGGAACTTGGCATCCAGCTCTGTGAGGACAGAGGGCTCGGTGACCCAGGTCAGCGCTGGTACAGCCGAAGGATGCCAGCTGCGTGCAGGTCCCTCCACAGGGCCGCTTCCAGGGACAGGTCGTGGTTCGCATAGAATATCAGTGGCTTCTTTACTCGTTCGAAGTAGTGGTCAGAAAATTTCCAGTAGTTGCTCGTGATGAATCCATAGGCACTAACCTGGACAGAGATCGTCACCGAGTCAGCATTTACTGAGCTACTGTGTGGCCCCTCAGGCACAGTGACATGAATTCAGGAAGGCACGCTCCCCCCGCCCCCGCCGCCACGTTCGTCCACGTTAAGGTGCAGGTGCACAACAGTTTAATTCATGAACATCCAGCCCCATGTGCTCTTTACACTTATTTTCTCACCACTTTACCACTATTCTCTCCATTTTACAGACAGGGGAACAGGCTCAGGTCACCAAATGTGTCCTGAGGGGCAGGCTGAGTTTTGAACCCACATCTGGGGCTCTAAAGACATGATCACCAGGAATCTCAAGATGGCGGCAGAACCCCGTTACTACCAGTCCCCCGTGCCACTGGTGGCTGCAGACTGAGTCTCCTGCTTCAAAACGGAAAAGGTGCAGGGCCAGCATCGTGGAGTGGCTGGCTCTAGTGTGGGTCACGGCCTCTCCGTGTCACCTTTCCCTGAGGCACATGTGGGCATCTTCCGGGGATTGTGTGCGGAAGGCTAACCCTGCTGTCCCACCCCACTTCTAGAATGTCCTCATAAAAGGGTGTCCCTGCCCAGTTCTGTTGAGAAGGCTTTGCTTTCGGAAGAGCCATTTGACAATGTGAGCCTTAAACATCAGAGAGAGTGGCCTCCCTGGAGACAAGGGAGCAAAGGAAGTGTTGGGGCAGGCGGCACTGGGGGGAAGGCTGGCCTGGGGGCTGTCCTACAAAGGACCCTGGATATTGGGTGTGGTGGTCCCTCCGGCAGCTGAGGAAGCCTTTTCCCACAGGACGGAAGCCCAGGCAGGTCTGGGAGTGACAGGCCTGCAGGGATCTCAGGAATCAAATCAGATGTCATTCACACCTGTCCTCGGCTGTTGTGGCTCCCTGAGAGAGAAGACCTCTTACCTGGTCACAGGTGTGTAAAGCTGTCAACAGCATGAGGGCCCCAGTACTAGGCATATATAGGTCTCCGAAATTTGTGTTCATGAGCTTAGATTTCAAAAACCTGGAGGCAAAAGGCATCAGCACTTAGGTCTCACACACTGGTTTGATGGTTGGGCCGTTACCACTTTACAGCGACTGGTTCAAAAAGGCCAGAAAAGCTCTGGCCCTCCTACTCCAGTCAGATCCCTACCTGGGGAGAAAACCCAGGGAGCTCTGACATGGAACAGCCTTCAGTTGAGAGGCGTCCAGGAGAACCACAGGTAGGGTCCTGTGTTCTCTCCCTTTGAGAAGCTGACTCTGCTGCAGCTGCCTGTGCTCAGCCCCGGGCTACTGAGCAACCCCAGGGTACGGGGCACTGAGACCCAAGTTTCTCTCTATCGCAGACTTGGCCAAACACAACCACATGTGAGGGACAGGATGCACAGACCCCGTGGCTAGACCCACTGGTGAGGGGGGTGCCTGTGTGTGCACACGGGGGGTCCAGAAGTGAGGCCACAGTGTGGTAACCGCGGGCCCGGGCCTCAGCCCAGGGTTCACGTCCAAGCTTCTTGGACAAACCTGGCCTCAGCCCACATCTCCCTCTGTTGCCTGGGACTCCCCTTGGCCCCCGGGGTGACCTGCACCCCTCACCTGCTCTTGGGATGCTGGCCTCTGGGCTGCAGCAGGGTTTCCCTACCTACTGGGCACTATGGACATTTGAAAGGGCCAGGTCATTCAGGACCATCCACCCCACCCTGGAGAACCACTGGCCGGAGGGACAGGGAAATGAGGTTGGGCCCTGTTCTCCCAGCTCCTCCGGCGCCCCGGTGGGCCCGCTGTGCTTGGGCCCAAAGATGAGGGCAAGACTACTTCCAGCCCTGTTGCTACCCTGCACCTTGTGCTACCCCCACACCCGGCCGGCTGGGGCCTTTGTAAACGTCCCTGGTGAGTAAACCCCCCAGCTCTGCGGACGACCCTGTCTCTCATGTTGCCGGTGACTGACGTATGGCCACCTCCATGGAGGTACTCAGGTAGTAAATGGGCCAATATTAAGGGCCTGGCGGCCCCCCTGACACACGGCTCGGGCCCTGGGGGTGCAGTGTGTGGCCACGGAGGGGAGACCTGCAGTGCTGGGGGGCGCGGGGCTGTGCTTTCCGGGAGCACCCCACCCCGACCACCCACCTCTCGGTCAGGTAGCTGATGAAGTCTGGATGGAGTAGCTTGAATTTATGGGCAGAGGCTTCCGGTCCAAAATAGGTCTGCGGCCTATTTGGAGAAGAAGTGCACAGAGCGGCTCAGGCTGTCGTAGTGGCCCTGGGTGGGCGAGGCGAAGGAGAAGCCGCTGTACCGGCGGCGGGGCACGTTGCGGTAGGGGCGCGGCTGCGAGTAGTAGCGTGAGAAGGGCGTGTAGAAGGTGGCCGGCAGCACCGTGGGCGCCACGGGCGGCTTGCCGCCCACCAGCACCTCCAAGGGCGGCGAGTAGGTGAGCGAGGACGGGGGCGCGAGCAGGGCGGGCGGAGTCCGGTAGGAGCAGCGGAGCGGCGGGAGCGGGGGCGGGGGCGGCAGGAGGGGAAAGTAGAGGGAATCGGGGGGCGCCCGGCGCTCTTGCTGGCGCTGGGAGGGCGCTGGGAACAGGGGCAGTGGCGCTGTCGGGGGCTGGAAGTAGGGGGGCTCCTTCAGGAAGCGGGGCACGTAGGGGGTGATGTAGGCTGGGATGCCCGGGATGCACCCGATGTAGGAGGCCGAGGTGGCGGGGCTCTGTAAGGGGGACTTGGCGAGGGGCGTGTTGGGCGACTGGGAAGAGTTTCGAGAGACCGATTTCAAGCCGGATTGGGAGGGAGATTTGGAGGCGGGCGGCGTGGGGTTTGGGGCAGGCCCTCGAGGCACATGTTGGACTTGAGGGCTGGGGGACACGGAGGAAGCCCGGGAGGAGGGCTGTGAGGTGGTCGGGGTGGGAGGGTGAGAGGAGGGGCGGGAGGCGGGCCCCCGGCTGGGGGGTGGGGAAGGGGCGGAGCCACCCGAGCCGGGATGGGGCAGCTGGTTGGCAGGGCTGCTGGTGTGGTTGGTTCTGGACTGGGAGGGGGACTGGGTAGGAGATGGATTAGGGGTCTGGGAAGGGGAGGTCATTGGTGTCGGCAGGCTTCTCTGCATCCGATGTCCCTGAGCCGGCCTCCTCAAGAGCCCAGCCCGGGCCCATGTCACAAAGCCCACCCTCATAACCAGCTGCACCATTGTGAGCAATTGTTGGGTGATCACAAGGCGGGGCGGGGGCGGGGCGCAGGGCCGGGTTGTGGGTGCGGGCCTGGCCTTTGAGGGGTTAACCCCTAAGGACCCTCTTAGAGGCTGTTCTTCCAAGAGACTGGCAGGGAGCAGAGAGATAGGAGGGCTGGTCATTGTGTGGCCAGGGGTGGCAATGTCTAAGGACCTGACTCAGGGACGCAAGATTGTCCCAGCACCACTGGGAGAACGATGGGCTGAGGGCCAGGACGTGGTGCAAGAGAGCTGGACACAGGCCTGCTGCCTGGGAAGGTGGGGGCCGAGACAGAGTGCCCTTTGTTCCCATGGCACAGGGTGCTGGGCCCACATCGCCTGCTGTCTCATTTCATGTGCACAGTCTGGGAAGGGTGCCTGCCAGGGGCGTGGCATGGACACAGGCCCTGGGCGCTCAGCAGGACAGCAGACCCAGCTGGGGACAGCCCCTGGGAATGCTGCCGCTGGAAGGCTGGATTGGTGCTGGGGACAGCAGCCTGAAGCTGAGGAGCCAGGCATGCTTGCTCCATTCAGAAAAGTGGCCCCTCCAACTCACAGCCAAGCTGATCAGGACGGTTCCCTGGGCTTCCTGGAGGCGGCAGAAGGGAGCACCCTCCCCCAAAGCTCCTGAGCACTGGGAGATTTTCTTGCTGCCATCACCCACCTTTCGTACCTGACAGAGGGTCTCAGGAGCAAAGGGAGGTGCCCCGCCCCGGCTTGGCTGCTCACCTGTCCCCTTCATCAGGGCCCTTGCGGACAGGCTCACCCAGAATGGCTGCCCTCAGCATCACGTAGTCGCGGAGGTCCGAGGGAATGAAGATGTAGCGCAGATCCTGTTGAGGTAACAGAGACACTGAACCCTGCGGGGCACAAGATCACATCTAACTCCTGCTCAGCAGTGACAGCCCTCCACCCAGTCCCGCTGTCACCCTGACGGGAGAATTTCCCACCTATGCCTGCAATTGCCATTCTCAGGTACTGCGGTGGCTTCAGGACCCGCTCACAAATTCTTTGGTGTTCTTCCCCTCCAGAGGGGAAGCTTACCCACCATGCCCTTGATTTCGGTCCAGACGATGACTAAGAAGAGTTTTTCTCAGAAACAGGAGAACAGCGATGGGGTGTGACTTCACCTTCTTGCTCTCTGGGATTGATCACTCTGGGTGAAGTCAGCTACCATGTCCTGAGGACACTCTGGTAGCCTCTAGAGCAGCCCATGTGACAAGGGCCTTTCCATAACTGCAGCCACCTGAGAGGCCCCGAGCCAAAACCCCTCTGCTAAGCTGCTTCCAAATTCCTGACACGCTGAAACTGTAAGATGGTAAAGCGACCGGGTTTGGGGGTGTTTCGCGACACAGCTCCGACAGGTGCTGTGGCCACATCAGAAATAAAGCCTCTCCGTTTGCTCTGTCCTGAGCCAAGAGAGGTTCTACAGTGAGGCCTGGATGCCCACACTCTGGCTAAGACACTCCTTAATTTCCTTTTCAGAGGAGGAAGCTTCTAGAAACCCTGCCCTGTTGAGCATCATGCAACCCCTTATCTGGGGATTTCCCTGACCCTACACACAGCACCCAGATCTCCTTAAGGGGAAGCATGTGATAGTGCCTGGGTGTGGCTGAAGGAGGCTGGAAGCTTCCTGCACAGGCTGCTGGGAGAAGTCGGGAGGCACACGCTACCATTCTGGTGGGTGGCGTGGGAGACTGGAAAGAACCCCAGGTTTGCGGCCCAGGGGGCCCAGCTCTTATTGATTCTAGCTGGGTGGTGGCCTTGGACACGCTGTCATCTGGAAATGGGCAGCTCTGGGAAAACGGGGCCATGCTGGAAACAGGCGGAGCCCTCAGCAAATGGCCTTCCCTTGCGTGCAGCTCTGGCGTGGGAGTGTGAACATGAACCCTGGCCCTGCTGCTGCTTTGCTGGGCACGGAGCACTGAGCCCTGGTCTCCTTGCCAGTGCAGTGGAGCTGACGTGGCACATGAGATTGCCTGCCACCCCATAAGCTCTCAGTAAATATTAGCCATTCACACTCCAGTGCCAAGTGGTGCGGGGCTGCTTGAAAGAGTGGGCATCCTTGCCCAGACCCTCCTCCTCAAAGGCTCCACCCCTGCACCCAGGATCCTGGCACAGCTCTGCACCCACTGGACTGGGGCTTGGGAGGCCTGTGGCTCCCCCCACGGAGGGGCTCCGGGAAGAATGCGCCCATCAGAGGCCTCACCTGTCCTTGTGGCACGGAGGTGAAGCCCAGCTTCCTGTAGGAGATGAGTGAGTTCTTCATCGTGTTCACGGTGAAACCGTAGAAGGAGGTCTTGGTGCCCACATCCTCCTCGAAGCCTTTGATCACAGCACCATTGAGTCTGGTCCGAACGGAGGCCGGTCAGCCTCTGGGCGGTCCCACCACGCTGTGCGTGCACTTCCATCCCCTGGGTAGGCTCCAGGGCGCCTGTCTCATACTTCTGCGGACCACTCCCTCTGCCCACAGCCGCGCCAGCACCCACTCCTCCAGACCTCAGGGGACCCCTGTGAGATGGGCACATGTGGCCCTGCTGTCCCTCCGAGGTCCCTGTGGCATGCGTGTTTGCATGTGCCCTCGTCCATGCCTGTCAGCCCATTATAACTGTGGAGCTGCCTAGTGCTGCTGCTGGCTGCCACCCAGGCCAATGAAGATGCTCTGCCCACCACTCCTCCCTGGCCCCTGCCCCGCGTACCTGAACACGTAGTCATGGGCATCGATGTTCAGACCCTGGCGGGAACCGTTTAGAATGCCTCCGTTACCCACCACGGCACACCGGATGCAGTCCTGCCGCAGCTTCCCGGAGCCAAACAGCTGGGTGCTCTCAGAACCGTTCAGAAGACTCAGGGTGGAGACGATGTCTGTGGGTACGGGGCAGGTGGGGCACTATGCCGACGCTGTCAGGGGTCATCAGGGACCTTCCCAAGACTTTCCGGTGCCCACCTCGCCTGAGGCTTGGCCCCAGCCCCTCCCAAGAGGCACAGAGGGTGGGAGGGGAATGCAGTGTCAGTGGGGCCATGAGAACGGAAAGGGGGACAGGGTTTGGCTGTGCCTGCAGGGACTCAAGGACTTGAATAACTGGCCCTCTGGAGACTATTCCAAAAGGAAATAACTGGAGCCATGTGGGGGGAGGGGTAGAACTAACGGGGAGGGGGATGGGGGTGGTTCCCACAGCAGCAAAGGTCAGCAGGCAGCTGGGGGCGCTGCAGCCCCCGTCTTCGGCCACCTTTGGACACTGGCACCTTGGTCTGTGATACCAGGGAGGCCCCAGGAGGGTGAGAGCTCTGGGGGAGGAGGGCAGCCGAGCCCTCTTGCTGGCCCTGTGGCGCTGTGGGGGGCAGGAAAGTAACACAGGAGTCGCACAGCTTGGGGGTCTTCCTGGGAGGAATGGGACGTGGGGGTCCTGCATTGTGGCGCTGTGAGGGCCAAAAGCAGGAGGAAGGGATGGGCTAAGGCCAGAAGGCTGGCCAAGAGGCCATGGCTGTGGGCTACCTTGGTGGGAGAGGCCCTGCCAGCCATAGGGGGCTTTGCGCTGGCTCAGGCTGTCCCACAGCTCCTGGGTGTAGAGGCCCCCGGAGAGCAGCACTGGCTTGGAGAAGTCAAACAGGCCCCGGAAGTGCGAGTGCTGATGAGCAGCCAGAACCAGAGTGTGTCCGCATGGCTGGCCCTGTGGGTGAGCAGAGGAGAGGGGGCTGAGCCTCCCAGGGGCTGCCCAGCCTTGAGGTCGGGCTGGGAGGGAAGAGCTGCCCTTCTCTCTCCAGACTTGGGGAGCAGAGGGCTTTCTGGTTTTACCCTGCCTGGGCCTTCTCCTGGACACCACACCTCTGCAGCCTGAGGGCCCTAGCCCCCTACTCCTGCACCTCACTCTTAGGGAAACTTGAGGCCATTTTCCCATGGATGGGTGAGGCCAGCCTGCCCTTCAGTGGAGGCGGTCCAGCCTGGGCTCTGGAATTGGCAGGCCTGCATCCGACTGCTAGCCCTGGAGGTCTTGGCTGTGGGGCTCGTGGGGACAGGGCTGCCAGGAGAGAGGGACAGTCTTCTAGGCAGAGTCTAGACTGGGTTCAGTAATGTCTTCCCAAAATTCACGTCTGCCCAGCACCTCGGAACGTGACCTTGGAAGGGCCTTGCAGGTGTGAGTGGTTAAGATGAGGTCATTCTGTATTCAGGTTGGCCTTCAGTGTCCTTCTAAGGAGGCCTTGTGATGGCAGAGGCAGAGGTTGGGTGCACAGCCAGGAGCCAAGGAGTGCCTGCAGCCACCAGAAGATGGGAGAGCCCAGGAAGGGTCCCCAGACAGCCCCACCGATACCTCGATTTCAGGCCTCTGGAACTGCGTGAGAACAAATGTCTCTTGTTTTAAGCCCCCTTTTGGCGATTTGTTCCAGCAGCCCTAGGAAAGGACATGCAGGCAGGGACCTTGAAGGAGGGGCCTGCGAAACAGGTCCCAGCCCTGCCCCCTGCGGCCTGGGCCGGGTCACTCTTATCATTGCAGGTGCTCTTTGTGAAGAGGCAGGTTTGATCAAAGGACAATGCAGGAAAGAGCTGTGTGTAGTCATTTCTGCTATCATGTGACACAGCAGCAAAACTGCAATCAAAGCCACAGGGCTCGTTGCTCCAAAACTTGGTCAGTGACACAGCAAACACGAGGGAACCCAAGGAGGACGGAAGCGCAGCTTTCGCACAGTCAGGGGTTCGAAACACAAGTGCGAGTAAGTACGGCAGGCGACCTTGGAAAAGACTCGCTCTGCGATGTGGGAGTGACTGGGAAGCGGTGGATGGGGCGTTCTCACACTTGGTGGGGCAGGTGGAGTGCGTGCGTGTGCGCATGCGCATGCAAACTGCATTTTCCGACCCGGCCCCCTTCAGCTCGGTGTGGTTTTCTGCGCGTAACCCAGTGTACTCGCTGACAAATGGCTCAGAAGCAAACATGAAATCTGTGTGATGCTCAAACTGTTTCCTACGAGATCAGTCTTGTTGCAACTTTGAAAACTGTTGGGACTTGGAAAATTCGTGCTTTCCAAGCCCGCGCTGGAGCAGGACAGGCCGCCGTATTCTCACTGCCACGCACGGTATCATCACGACGTTTCCCAGGGCCTCCTCTACGAGGCGCCAGGGCAAGAATTTCCAGGTCTTCGTATCTAGAAAGGCTGCTTCCCTTGGGCATTTGGCTGGCTTTTATCTCACGGGCCTGGTGGCCAAGTTTCCTCCCCCACTGTGGCCACCAGGAAGCTCAGAGACGGATATATGGCCTGCCTGACACCTTGTGGCACATCTTCCACGCGCTTGTCTGACATCGTGTTTTCCTTCACCGTTTATTTTACTCTATCTTATGTTTTTGCCTGGTGATGTGTATCTAAAAGCTACCTCAAATCCTCCTCTTAGGGGATGTCAGTGGGCATCATGGAGCAGTGCTGGGGGAAAGGACTTGAGTCACGTGAAGATGACCTGGGAGAGCATGTGTGCAATGCCGGCAGCCTCTCTTCTGCCTGCTGCCCAAGGGTCCTCCTGGCCTGTGGTGCTCCATGGTTCAGAGCTGGGTGATGAGGTCAGACCAGAGGCTTAAATCCCAGGGACTGCCTCTGTTCCCTGAGTGACCTGAGCCAAGGTACTCGGCCTCTCTGCGCTTCGTTTTGCTCACTCATGAAAGCCACCCAACAGGGCTGCCACGAGGCTTCCATCTGTGAACCCAGGGAAGGGGCTCAGCTGGCACGGAAGCCCATAGTCCCCATCGCCTGTTAGTTATGGGGCAGGGTCCGGAAGGTTCTTAAACCCTCAGGGCAAACCTGGGTCATCTTCCCAGGGTTTAGTGTTTATGGTGAGTAGCTTAAATGTGACTTTCGTAGTAAAACGATATTTGGAGGAGTAGAATGTCAAATTCACAGGCCTTTTAAAGGGGCTGGGGCTGGTGTGGCTCAGTAGATTGAGTGCCAGACTGTGAACTCAAAGGTTGCTGGTTTGATTCCCAGTCAGGGCATGTGCCTGGATTGTGGGCCAGGTCCCCAGTAGGGGTGCTCAAGAGGCAACTACACATTGATCTTTCTCTCCTTTTCTTTCTCCCTGCCTTCCCTTCTGTCTAAAATATATATATATATATATATAAAAATCACGGGACCTCCAAGAAATGTTCAGCTGGCTATACCCAGGGACCCTCCTGATTCGTCCTCTTCCATCCGGGTGCATCAAGCCCTAGCGGCCAGGGCTGAGGAGCCCTGTGGCTGCTCCACTGTTTGCTTCATTCTGGGGGGCAGGGGCAGGCTTCCAGAGAGCCCAGCAATCTCATGAGAATGTTCTCCTGTGTTTGCTCTTCTCTTTCCCCTCCTCCCCGCTAACTTGAGGATGCTCCAAAGTACCGAGTAGCCAACCACTGTACCTTTCTTGGTACCTTTCTTGTCCCCAAATTTGCGGCCTTGGGTCCAGAGAACGCCTGAGGTGCTGTGGTGCTCCTGGGGGAGAAGGCACAGGTCAAGCAGGGGTCGGATGCCCTGCGGAGACTTCTGCCTGACTCCCTTGGCTCCGGGAGCTGACAGAGCATCCGCTCCTTTGACCCGCCCGTTTCTAGGCTCTGATTCTTGCCCACGTCTCTCTTTCTTGGGCGCACAAAATGCTGCCACATAATTATCTTCTGACAAGCTGTATAAACCCAGAAATCAAGAGACCCTTTGGCAAGAGGCAGAAATGTGGAGTTTATAGGAACAGTGCTTGAAAGATTAAAATATAAAATAGGGAAGCTTGCCAGCCCCTTGTGACCATACAAGGGGTTTCCCTGCCAAGGCCGCAGAGTAGACATTGTGGCCAGCCCGGTTGACTCGGGCCGCTTCACCCTGGGCTCCTGCCCTGAGGGTCCTGGGAAAGGGCCTGGGTCTGACGCCTGACTCCCTGGGTTTGGATCCCGTGACCTCAGGAAGTTACTGAATTTCTCAGAACCCAAGTCCCCGCATCTGGAGAGCAGGGACAATCACATTATGTATCGTCCAGCTGTGGCGAGATTCAGAGGATCTATGTTATTTCCTATAAAAAGCGTCCTCTGACTAAATGTTCGTTACGGTTACCTAAAGAGAGAAAGAACTTCTTGGTGATAACCTCTGGGACAGTGTCCCTTCTGCTGGGAGGTAAGGGGCTAATGTGACTGCCCCACCCTTACCTCCCGGGTGCCTCCACCCCCATCTGGCACAGGGCAATGTGAAAGGGAGGAAGGAGTGGGGCCCTTGCCCACTCCAAAGGGTGTCAGGTTTCTCCCACACTCCGGTCCTCTCCCCAGCAGCCACAAGGGAGAAGGTGGGGAGGTTAGGGAAGGGCAGTTTGCAAGGGAAACAAAGGCCTTTGTTATTTGCTTCTGGGAGCTGAGACCGCTGAGTCACGAGTCTCTTCAGGTTTCTGTCAGACCCTGGAAGGGCAGGGCAGAGAGAGCAGGCATGATCCCTTCCCCTCAGACTGGCCAACGTCCACCCACAAAATCCTGTAGAACCTGTCCTTGAGCACACTAGAGCCCCCTCTGAGGGACCCAGAACCCACTCAGCCTGGAAACCCCTTGAGCTTTTGAAAAACGCCCAGGCCCAGACCCCACCCCGGGATTCTTAACTGATTGGCCTGGGCCTCTCCCCAGGTGATTTCAACCTGCAGCCACATAGGAACCTGACAGGGCCCTGCTCAGCAGGGCTGGATGGAGACAGGAGGGATAGAGTTGCAGGGGAGGTAATGGGGACCCCTCATTCAATTTTGCCACCCTGAACTCCCCCTGCCCCGTTTCAGGGAGGCCAGCTCACCTATAGGGTATCCTCAGTCCTCAGGGACTCCTCTGGGGGCTTCCAGACACATGTCTGGAGAGGCGGAAGGAGTGCGGGAAGAGCCAGCCACCTGAGCCCCTCTGGGAAGTTTCCCCAGCCCAGGACAAATGAGGAAGGACAATTTATATTTTTCATAAAATGGAATTTACTCAACTTAGATCAAATTCTTAGGAATCTTGGCTCTAAAATATCCTTTCTTTTACAAAATAATGTTGACAGCAGACAGTGACTGCCACCCTTTATCTATCTCCATCCTTCTATTAAAAAAAAACAACACTTTTTTTTTTTACAAGTCTAGAAATCCCCTTGCCTGGGAACTACTGATCCAGATTCTTCTGTGAGTAAAAATCTGCAATTAGAGACCCATGTCTTGGGCCAGAGACCTGGCCCCAGTGCCCTTGTCCCCTGGCCTCTCCAGGTGGCCAGGCAAGCCCATTTCTGGTCCCAGGTTGGGGAGGTCCCACAGCCTGCTCTCCCTTCCCAGAATGCCACCTCCCCCCTTGCTCCCCACCCCCAACCGGCCAAGTCCTGGCCTGCTTCCTGGGATTTAGCGATAGCACAAAAGTCGGGGAAACACCAAGGAAACGGACAGGTTCTGGGCTCTACTAGACTTTTTTAAAAATAAAAGATCTAAAAAAGCTTTGTTGAGGTATAATGGATGTTCAACGAACCACATATTTATAGTTGTATTTGATGCTTTCAAAGAACATTTAACTGTGTTTTAAAACGTCTTTACATAAAGTTGACAAGGATCCCCTTTCCTAATACCCTCGTCCCTGTCCAGTCTTTCTCCTTATGCAATTTCGGAGTACCAGGAGATTCCACAACTTCAGGTTATCACCCACGAGGCAGAGTGCCCTTTATTCTAAAGGGGCTGGACTCAATCAGTTGCAAGCTTATATTGTTTTGCAATTTTGGGTGCCCTTTGACCTTGTTCCCTGAGAGCAGACACTCATTTTGTTTTCATTCCCTTATACCTATAGCAAGGTTTAATGAGGACGGGCCGGTGGGAGAGCCTGGGCCCAGAGGCCTCTCCGCAGCGCTGTGAGTGCCCTTGCAGCCTCCCAGATGCAGACTGTGAGCCCGGCTCTGTCCGCCTTCCCCAAGTAAAGCTAAAACCTCGGGAGGCTTCTCCAGTAACGGGAACCACCACCGCCCAAAGGCGGGCTCTCAGGTTTCTCCTCGCGGGGCCCGCAGGAGAGGAAGGTGCACGGGGCAGGCTGGGCGAAGAAAACTTTGTAAAGGCCCGAATCCATCCCTGTTCCCAGGGCGGCCGCCTCTTTGTCCGATGGCGCCCAGACGGAGCTTATCAAATAAACAGAGCAAACAGCTGTGGGGAGAGGCAGCCGGCCGGGTAGGGCAGGGACGGGAGCGCATGGGCAAAGGCAACCTGTCACAGCAGAGCTGGGGATCCCGGCAAAGTTGGAACTGGGAGGCTTGGGTGCCGGCCACAAAAGTAGAGTCTGAAAAGGTGACATTACCAAGGGAGAGTTCCCGATAAAAACAGGACTGTTTATCGGACTCAGAGGAGCCAGCCAAATCTGGACTAGGCAGAGTGTTTCTAATCAGGGCTGGAGGGAATTAACCCACAAGGCGTCTCCAGCGGCTGGCGCAGGGCCGGCTAGGGGCGAGGTTCCCCGGGCAGCTCGAGTTTAGCGGCGGGGGTTGCAACGGCAGAGGGCCGCAGCCAGAGTCCCCGCTGGGAGTCTCCCCAAAGAGGCCAGCACGGAAGGCAGCCCGAGGGCCCTGGGCTGGGTGCTCTGCCCGTCCTCTGGGCCCTCCCGATTAGGTCCCTGGAGGCAGCCCCTACCTGGCTCCGGACCGGGGCCCCGGGTGCGGCTTCCCCACCGAGGAGAACAGGGCGAAGAGGATCCCCGAGCAGGAGGCCACAAGCAGGAGCAGCAGCCAGAAGAGAGGGTCGCGCGAGACCCCCATGCAGCCCCGCCGGCGGGCGCCCTGTCTCCCGCAGTCCCGGGGCAGAGGGGACAGGCCCTGAGGAGCGGGACGGCCTCCTGGAAGCGGCTGCTCTGCCCCGTCCGGCCCGCCCAGCCCTGCCCAGCCTAGCCTAGCCCAGCCCTGCCCTGCCCTCCCCTCCCCACACCGCCCTCCCTACCCCCACGGCGTTTCCCCGCCCGACTGCAGGCGGGCAGCGGAAGCCACAGCACCATCGGTGCACTGGGCACAGGAGTGTCGCCTGCAGCCCCGGAGCTGCCTGCGCCCCTCGGGCACTGCCATCTGCCAGGGGCCACTTGCACAGCCCGCACCCTCCCTGGAGCTCCCGCGGGCATCCAGCCTCGGGATGCCGAGTGCCTGGGGCTGGGCCGGGCTCTTTCCCATAAAGTCCAGGAAAGGCACGTGCCGTCTGGGGGCCCGTGAGGGCTGCGGGGCGCCCCGGCCACCTGCCTTGAAGGCGGAGCATTGTGTCCTCCGAAGCCCCACCCAAGGCTCCCAGAGGCCTGAGACTTGTGGGGGCGGCACCTCTGGGCCCTTCCAGGGTTGGGGTGTGATGAGAGACAGGTTCACCAGGACAGCTGAGGAGGCGGGCGGATGGAGGAGCCCCCAGGCTCAGCCGGGTTAACGGCGTGGGAGGGTGGGTAGGGCGCCTGCGGGGCGGGACGGGTGGGAGAGCTGAGACGGTGCACCTACTCATTTGGTCACTGTCCAGGGCGGACAGGGTCCTCAACATCGCATTCCCTTTGCAAAACAAGGGCAACCCGGAGATCTGCGGCCCAGAGAGACTACCTGAGAGGGCTAGCAGGGGCTCTGGTGTCGCCAGGGAGGGCAGGGAAGCCCCAGCACCTGTGCTTTTGAAGCGGAGCCCTCCCAGGTAGTGAGGCGCAGGTGGGACGGCGTGTTCTCCGCTGGGCAGTGCTCCTGGACTCAGACCTCAAAAGCCTGTGAAATACTCCAGTGCCCCCCAACTGCGGGGAACCGCAGGGGCCAGCGGGGTCTGGTCCCCTTCCACCAGCTTTCTGCTCTCCCCAGGTGAGGGAGCCAGTCTGGTCACCAAAGGGTTGTTCAGTCTCGGCTCTCATAATTTAAAAAAAATGTCTCATGTTGCTACCCTGCTGGTGAACACTACTTAGAATTGGTGATTTCAAGTTTTGTTTTTTTTAAAATTTCAATCCTCCTGGTTGTGAGCCATCAAAACCCCTGTACATGTTACTTATCCCCGATCAGCGCCTTCTCCCACTTCCTCAGTGGTTAATAAAACATCAGACCCTCTCTCTGAGCCCCCACATCCCATGCCTACCCCTCGATCTCAGCAGATGACCCACCTACAAATCCCCCCCCCCCCCCCCCCCCCCCCCCCCCCCCCCCCCCCCCCCCCCCCCCCCGCCCCCCATGGCCCAGCTTCCTCCTGCCTGGCTGGATTCGAGCTTCATGTGTGCTCCAGTCCACTTCTGGTCCTTAAATGGCAATATTCCACTCAGACCAAAGCCTCTTGCCCACCCACCTGGAGTTCTCGTCTCTGCTCTGCAGCCTCAGGGCCCTCTGCTCTCTCCAGCCCTCCACTGTCTCCCAGCGTGTCAGTCAGACCTGTTCCTAAGCTTTCTTCCTACGCAGGCAGGGCCCCGCGGGTCAGGATCCGAGCTTCTCTCTCATTACTCAGATTCTCTTGTGTTCCTGGCTTTCTGCCCAGCGAATGCCCCCCTGGATTCCCGCTGGGATCTGCCTGTGTAGCATACCCTCCCGTGTGGCCCGGCTGAGCACAGCCGGCAAGACCCCATTCTGGGGAATGGTACCACTCCTTCAGCGGCAATCCATACCAGCCTTCTCCGGGGCCACCTGTGCAGCCGTTTCTTGGATGCCGACAGAAGACACAGACTCCTGGGTCAGAGACGAAGGATGTGGCTGGCACCGCAGGCAGCCTAGGCTTCGTGGTGGTGTCACTCCTCCATGCCCCGCCCCCCAACCCCACGAAGGTGAGGGCCACATGGTGGGTTTGCTGCAGCACCGGGGAGCCCTGCCTTTGTCCTACTGTACTGGGCAGCGAGAAAATCCACCCTCTGCTCCAGAGGAGGATGCTGCCTTCATTTTCCAAGGCTGTTTGCTACATCAACATTTCAAAAACATCGTCTGGAACAAAGGGGCACTCAGTGCCTCTGCTCTGAGGCGTGCAGAAATGTGACAGACCCACTGAGAGTGGTCTCCCCACGCATTCATGCATCCTCACCCGCCTGGCTCCAGGCGCTCCTCCAGGGCGAGCCAGCCTCTCTGTTTGCCTCGTCCTCCCACCTCTCGGGCTGTGCCTGGACAGCCGTCCTGTCCCCTCACCCAGGATCCTCACCCCAGCCTGTGAATGTGCTCCTGATACCTCATCCTAAGGAGCCAAACAAAGCCCAGCAACAGCCTCTGTGGAGCTGGCCCTCCTCTTAGCTAATCCCTTTTCTTTTCATCCGAGTTCTTGGCAGGGGAAGTCCGTGCTGTCTCCATTTCTCTCTGCATCCGCTTCTTTACCTGCCTCATCACCGAAACTGTCCCCACTGAGGCCACCAGGGGCCTTCGTCACTCCCAATGGAGCAGACACTGGAAAGTGTACAGGTCATGCTTTCCTGCTGCTCGGCTTGTGTCATGCACTTTTGTTAGCAACTGGGCATTTTAGATAATATATCATAGCAACTCTGAGGACTGGTCCTTGTGAAGCCCCCATCCCTCAGTCCCTTGAAATGTCAAACCTCTGATGTCGCTCTGCAGGGATCTTGAGTCCCAGGTGTGCCCACTGGCTGTCACCTGGGCTGGTGGTGATTTGGGCTAGGCTCTCTTTATCTCTTTCCCTGGCCACACCCAGCTGTTAGGCTCCCTTCGGTGCCAGCTGATTGCCTTGTTTACCAAAGTGCCCCAGGGCATAGATTGAGCCACAGACCCAGACTCCTTTGAAGCTGTAGCTCCTGGTGTTACAGGACCTCAGTAGGCCCCTCCCAGCTGTCCCTTTCCTGGGCTCTCTCCCGCAAACTCCTTCCCATCGTTGCCTTTCACCACAGCCGCCACTGTGTTGGAGAACAATTTTAGGCTTGAATTTCTCCACCGTCTGTTGCAAACAAAGTCCGTTCCTTTGGGAAGAGATTAGGACCTGTCTGTTTGACAGTCTGCTTTGTTCCCTTGGCAAAATCTCTGAGCCTGGGCTCTGGAGCTGAGGTGGGGACTACAGGGAACCTATCCGAGCGGCAATGTCTTTTGTAGCTCAGCTCTGTTCTGAAAACAGACAGATGCGTGTTCAGCATGCAGGAGACATCCGTGGATCAGTCTCCCGTGGGGAATCAGGCATGCATTGCTCCTAGGCCGCTTTGAAACTTGCTATTGCTAAGGAAAAACTCGCTCGCCTGGGATCCAGACAGCAGAGGCTTACTGTGATCCGCGCTAGACTTCCCAAGTGTGAGTGTAAACAGCTCAGCCTTCTCCCCTTTATATTTGCAAATGTCTTTTCTCTTTGAAGTGATTGGCAACATTCTTTCCTTTGTTTATCTATAAATGGTAACCACCTAGAGCAAACAGTACATAGTAAATGAGGACCATCCTTGATGTAATGTACCTAGAGTGTCAATAAAAGCCTGTCCAGGCAGGGGTCCGGGACCCTCTCTCTCACTGAGAGAGTGGCCAAGCCGGCGCTCGCTCTCTCTCTCTCTCTCTCTCTCTCTCTCTCTCTCAGAGAGCGGCCACACCCCGTCCCTTTTTCTCCACTGGATTCCTAGTCTGTGTGAATTTGTTTGTTGCAACCATAGCGTAAACATCCACAACACACTGACCCGTGGGGTGGGGTCCCGCATCAGGGGACGATGGTGTGCGTCTCTCAGAGTGTGACTCCCCTGTTCTGGAGCCCAGCACAGGGTGGACAGAGGTGGCAGCCTCATGTCTTCTTGGCTTACCTCTCCTAGCATGGAACTGCCACCCTTGTAAGCCAGGGCAGGAATGACCAAGACCCCAGTACCCAAGGTGACATCGTGCCAAAGCAAAGCCTCTGTTGCCTGAGTAGGGACTGAGCACAAGCAGGGAGTCCCCACGGTGTGGCCACACTTGCCTCAGCAGCAGGTAGCTGGGGAAGGAGAGGGCAGGGAAGGAGGGGGCCGAGAAGAAGACCTGCCCGTGGCTGCACCAATCTCGTCGGAGATTTTTCTCACTGAGCTGGGAGTGGGGAGTGAGGCAGCAGTATTGGCTCAGATACTACGGTCTCTTAACAAATTGTAGTAGGTGTCCTTGACCAGATGTTTCCTCCTGCGCTGCGTACCCTGAGGACCAGGGCCCGATTCTTTCCATGGCTGTCTTTCACCCCTCTCCCAGACCCGCTGGAGAGGGGCCTGCCCAGGGCCTTGGGCCCTCACTCTGGAAGGCCACCTCCTGCAGTGATTTTACGTTCGGTGGGTCCCACTACAGATTGTCCTCAAATGCTGTTGTTTGGATCTGAGTGCAAACTGAGTGTCTGGTGACGCTAAGGAAGCATGAACTTTTTTTGTCTTTTATTTTCTGCTCAGGAAAGCAGAAGCAAAGGTGCTGCCTGGGGGAAGAGGGGGGGGGGAAGAAGTTGTGGAGGAGGCATGGGGTGAGGGAGAGGGAGAGGGAGTGAGCGGAAGCATGAACTTTTTTAGGTGTGATAATAGAACTGTGGTTCTTTTAAAGAGGTCTTACCTGTTAGTCTCCCGTACTGAAGTATTTACAGATGAAACAATACGATGCCCACAGTTTGCTTAAAATAACCAGGGCTGGGCTGTAAATGGGGAGCGGTGGGGGCTGCAGATGAGACAAGCTAGGTGATGAGTTGATCATTATTATGTTATATTAATCACTTGATAGATTCTTATTATAGGAGCTGCAAATGCAGTTCCTTACACTCTTCTTTTTACTTTGAATATGTTTGCACATGTGTTTTGTGTGTGCTGGGAGTGCTCTATCACATAAGTTAAACTTATTTCTTTGTGTACCTGCGAAATATACGCCATCAGCTTTTTTAGAAATGAGGTCATCATTCAGTTGAATTAAAGTCTTAAAAAGTATATACACATACTTTTCACTCAGGAGGTGGGTGATGGTTGTACCGAGCCGAGAGACGAAAACTTCAAGTATTCCACGTTCTGAATCCGTCTTGGGTAAGCATCTTTGTAAAATATATATTCTTGCTCAAATCAGTTTATTTCTCACTATCTGAAACGGTATGAATTTCCAGAAAGTTTCTAATCAAAACTTATTAGATGTTGCAATGATGATATCTCACAGGCTGGTTCTGTCATTTCCATCAAAACTATTTTTAGATGATTAATTATTTGATGAAAAAAGCCATGATGAAAAATTGTCCCAGTCGTATGTCAAGAATTTGTACCGAGGCACATTTGTGCACCGGATTGAAGCTGAGCAGAAGCTGAGCTTGCAGAAAGAATACACCGTTGATGACTGAATCCTGAATGTCAGCTGCTCTGTTCTGGGCCAGCGAGAGCGTGGATTAGCGCTTGTGATGCGAACAATCGGAGCCTGATGCTTTTCAAGATGTGAAAGGGTTTTAAAGATTTTTTTTCTAAAGGCCTATTATTGGAAAGTGTTTTTCTCAACCTCTTGGAAATGTCAGTTTCTTAAAAAGATAAATGATATTTGTCAGAAATGAGGAACTCGCTCTGACAGTAGATAATTTACTTGTTTTCCTCAGCGCAATTGATAGTTTTCCGCGGTGAACACTGGTCTTGGTAACACTACGAAACAAAAATTTTAAAATGACAAAATCTAAAATAATTTTATCATTAATCTCAATTGTGCTGCCCTGATATTGTCTTTATTATAATTCATGAACTATTTAAAAAGAAACCGTAGTGATTTAAATTTTTTATCTGTCGTACTTACAACTGTTCACAGCATTTTTTTTTTTTATTAGTTTGGAATCCAAATTGAACCCATTTGCCATCTTCGCCCTAAATACTTTTCAGATCTGCGTTCCCCGCGCCCCCCGCCCCGCACGCCAGTGGCTGCACCCACCTGCATTACAGTTATCCTCAAACTCCCCTCCCTGCCTTCCCGCTGGTCCTTCAAGTTCACTTCTCAGCTGGCTGCCTCCGAGATGCACGTAAGGTGAGGACCTGACCGTATCTGTCCTCTGCCTGCGAGTTTCCCGTGGGTCCAGACCACTGACGGTGGCTTCTCGAGTGTGAGAACACATGGGCGGGAAGGCCCTGCCCTCCGGGCTGAGAAACATGGTGTTAGAGATTACACTATGACAGTTTAGGAGATTCCAAATAATCAGAGATACAGATGTGGGCGCTGACACCGCAGAGTGACACTTGCTTGTAAGGGTCTGGATGACCCAGAAGGCCTGCAGTAAACTTTTACAAGAACGTCATTGAAATAAACACCGAACTAAACTTCCTCCCAGGTTTCTGAACGAAGACGACAGACAGCGCATGCATCCAATTCTGTTCCCTCCTGAAACCCCACTAAGATGCTACTAAAGAGATATTCAAAAGCATCCGCCGCCCTGGCTGGCGTGGCTCAGTGAATTGAGCTTGGGCTTGCAAACCAAAGGGTCATCGGTTCAATTCCCAGTCGGGGCACGTGCCTGGGTTGCGGGCCAGGTGCTCAAGAGGCAACCACACATTGATGTTTCTCTCCCTCTCTTTCTCTCTCCCTTACCCTCTCTCTCAAAATGAATAAATAAAATCTTAAAAAAAAAAAAAAGCATAACCCTACAAAGTAGGGGAGAAGAGGATCGGTGACCCCGGGAAAACGATTCTGGGATCTGAAAGCAGAAGATAAGAGGCTACAGATTTAGCACTTCAACCTGCAGTGGGGAGGCAAAAACCAAAGCAACAGGCACTACGTCAAAAGGGTTAGGGATGTTTGGAATTTGGAAACGGGATGAGGCGGTTAACTATAATAAGGACTGGTAGAAATCCCTTTAAGATGATCACTTTCATACACTCTTCAGCCACTTAACTGCCCCTCCCAACCTGGCGAGAGACCAGAGGTTTTCCCACGAGCCAGTTAAATAGAGTCTTGCTTGGCCTGGAAGACACCAGGCAGCGCCGAAGATGTGGTGCATTCATGGAGTCAGGCGTGGTGAGGGATGTGTGAGTGCTGAATGCTTCCAGAAAGGAGGGCAAAGCAGATCAATGGATAGGAAATGGGGGGGGGGGAAATTGAAGAAAATTATAGGGCAAATGTAGGAGGCGCAATACCCAAACAATAAAAGTTCCAGAAAGAGAGAGAAGAACAGAAGGAAGGATACGAGTCGTCAATGAAAATAATTCCGTAAAATTTCCCAGCATTGAAGGACATGAGTTTCCAGCCTGAAAGGGCCCACAAAGCCCAGAGAAGATTCTACAAGATTCCAGAGGAAGGAAAACAGGTCACATGAAAAAGATCAAGAATAGCTTTGGGTTTCTGAAAGGCAAAAGTAGAGGCCAGAAAGCCATGGAGCAATGTCTTAAAAACTATGAAGGAAAACAAATTTCAATCTAGAATTCCATACCTGGCCAAATTATTGATGCAGTGGAAGAAAAAGGCTTTCTTGGCATTAATGTCTTCAGCACTTTTCCTCTCTCCTACTCCTTTCTAAAGGAGAGCTCCCGGAGGACTTGCTCCACCAAAATGAGACTATAAATGAAGAAAACGAAGACATAGGCCCTGGCTGGTGTGGCTCAGTGGATGGAGCGCCAGCCTGCGAACCAAAGGGTCACAGGTTCAGTTCCCAGTCAGGGCATATGCCTGGGTTACAGGCCAGGCCCCCAGTAGGGGGTGTACAAGAGGCAACCACACATTGATGTTTCTCTTCCTTTCTTTCTCCCTCCCTTCCCCTTTCTCTAAAAATAAATAATAAAATAAAATTTTCAAAAAAACAAAAGAAGACATAGGATCAATGAAGGAGACCCAACACAGGTGAGAGGGACACCCAGGCCAGACCGCAGCAGGTCAGGAGCTCAGGGACAGATTTCCTCCTCAAAATAATGACACGGATAGAATCCTGAGAAGGAACCAACAGCTTGAGTGGATAGTTAGGCAACTGGCAGAAGATCTGAGATAAAATTTGTGATAACTATATAATATAGAAGACAAAGCAAACCCCCAAATATAACAAGGTCGATGCCAGGGCAAGGTGGGGGGACTCTGTGCAGGAAAAATAATTACAGCTTGCCGCATGGCCTAGCTGCGGCTAGCATGCACCTAACTGACACCGTGAACACTGAATGCTGAACTGACCGAAATAATAATCCGATCACGTTGGGAGGTAGGGAGTGTGCTCCTGTGTGGTGGGGCAGGAGATGGGCAGGCAGCCACATCCTGGGGAGAGCCAGAAATCCGTTGAAGTTGCTTCACTTCCACCCATGTGGGATGTCAGTAAGTAACGCCTAAAATCAGAACCATAAAGTGTGGCAGTGCCAGCGTGTCCTTTGGAAGTACAGAGGGAAATGCCGAAGGCTCAGCCGGAAGATGTGGAAGTGTGGGCTCAGTACCAGAGGACAGAGCAGGAGGACAGTGGCTGGGGACCGCTGACTTTGAAAGACCATAGCCCACAGGAGAATGTACAGTTGGCTTTGTGTCTTCAGGCCCAAGGCCTACAGGATAAGCCCAAGCTCTGGCGCTTCTCATTCCTAGCCATCCGCGGGCTGGGCCTTGCCTGCTGCCCTCGCGACGTTCTTGCCGCCCATTTCCTGTGCCAGCACCACCTCCCTTCTTGGAGGTCTCACTGTGCAGGCTGTTCTGCTGGGGCCCTTGGTTCTGTGCTCGTCTGTGTCTGGCTTGTTTCTTCTCCAGTCCCCCACCCCAGCAGCTGTCACCGTTTTTTTCCTGCTTTCCTGTGCGTTATCCCAGTTCCAGCATTTCCTTTAGATTTATCTGGAGTGTTTTTGAGTCTATGTCTTTGTACAGCTTTTTAAAAAAGTTTTTATTTGTTTTTTGAGACAGGGGAAGGAAGGGAGAGAGGGAGAGAAACAATCGGTGTCCGAGAGAAACTTTGATTGGTTGCCTCTCGCACGCCCCGCACCAGGGACCTGGCCTGCAACCCAGGCACGTGCCCTGACTGGGAGTCGAATGGGCGACTCTTCAGTGTGCAGGCCGGTGCTCCGTCCGCTGGGCCACACCAGCCGGGGCTTTGTACGGCTTTTTAAGTGCTTGCTCTAGGCATTGCGTTCTAGATCGGTAACTCCTCGCTCTTCACAGCCCGTGCTTCCCACACTTGACTGATTTGTACAATTGTACAAACCTCACCTCTGTTTAGGCCCCTTTATTCTCCACCGTTGTAGTACAACTGTCTTAAATATTTCTCTCTCGTGTTTTTTTATTGAATTTTCATAAGAGTTTTTCTGAGCCCAGCCGATGACGTATGGTTGGGAGCCAGATCGCAGACACCCCAGTTGTCTTACACACTTACTCTGTTCACACTCAGAGCCGCAGCGGACAAGGTTATGACTTTTGTTCCAACCACCACGTGGAAACAAGAAAGGCATAACTGGAAGAGCATAATCGGTAAAACACACTGAAAATAAAAATAGAAGGCTCAAGAGGGGAAGGGCGCCTCTTCTGTTTGCCCGTATTTTGACTCTCTGCCTTGCTTTTTCTTCATCCTGGGGTTCCATGTGTCCCTCTGGCATCCTTTCCTTGTCCCTCTTGCATCCTTTCCCTTCTGCGGGAAGACTCTCCTCTAGCCATTCTTTCAGGGTGGTTCCGCTGGCAGCAAATTCCAGTTTCTTCATCGTGTCTGGACGCCGGAACTTTGGCCTGTCTCTCCTGAGCCGACACCACATTGCCTTCATTAGCCCTGCTGTGTAAACATCTGAGGGTCTGGTCGGGTCAGGCCTTCCCTGTGGTTGTGTTTCTTCAGCATTGCCCTGGCTACTCTCGGCCTTTCACATTCCACGTGCATTTGATTTAATTTCTATTTTTTCAGGCTTGTTTGTTTTATTTTATTTTATGTTTTACTTTTTTATTGAACTTTTTGGGGCGATTGTGGGCACTGGTAGTCTGTTCCTTTTTACTGCAAGGGATTGATTTTATTAATCAATAATCCCTTATTGATTAATAAAATTATATAGGTTTCAGGGGTACAATTCTATAATACATCACTTGTATATTGTAGTGTGTGTTCACCAGCCAAGTCTCCTTCCATCCCCATTCACCCCGCCCGTCCTCCTCTCTCTCCCCCTCTCCCCTCTCCCTCTGGTAATCACCATTCTATTGTCTTCCACTTGCATTTTTATTTCATTTAATTTTTTAAAATTACTTTATTGTTGTTCAATTACAGTTTGCATTCCCCCCCACACCCCCCTCCGCCACTTGCATTTTTAGAATTAGCTTGTTGACTCCCACAAAACCCTACTGGGATGTGATTGGGGTCACATTAAATCTATAGATTAATTTGGGTGGATGTGATGCCTTAACAGCATGGAATCTTCTAATCCACTAACCTCGGCTATGGTCCCACCTACTTGGGTTCTTCAGTTTCTCAATAATGTTTCATAGTTTTCAGTGGAGAGATGTGGGCATATCTCTCCTTAGATTTGTTCCTGCTTGGTGCCTTTTGATGTTATTTGAAAAACTTGTTTTTGAAAATAAGATGGTTTGAAAATGTTCATTCCTTATTGGTTTGTTGCTGACATCTAGAAGCACAATGGTCTGTTTACTCGGCTTTGTGTCTAGAGATCTTGCTGAATTCCCTTATTAATTATAAGAGTCTAGAGATCATTTTGGATTTTTCTGTGTATGATCTTGTCACTAAACAATGACTTCCCAGTCGTCATCCAAATCAGTATCTGCCTCATCGAAGTGGCTAGAACACCCAGCTCAATGTTGAGTGGTCCGGTAACAGCCGGCTCCCTACCTTCTGTCCAGTCCCAGGGGGGCTGGTTTTCAGCACTTTCTTCTACCCCCCTCGCCCCGGAGAGTTTTTAATACTTTGGCATTCAGAATGATATTTGTTGCTGACTTCATTTTTTTGGTAGCGGTGCCTTATCAGATTAAAGAAGTTCCCCTCTATTCCTAGTCAGCTAAACCGGGAATGGCATTGAATTTTGTCAAATGAATTTCCTGCTTCAGTTAAGATAATCCTATTAATGTTGTTAATGTTCATTGCAGTGCCTGCTTTTACTGTCCCTGCTTTTCAATACCTGCATCTCAGTCTGTAGTTCAATGCAGTCGGGCAATCCCCTGTACCCACGTACACCCCATACCCCAGCCAGACACAGACTTGGCTGTGACCCCCAAAGTGCTCCCTCACTGCCCTTCTGGCCAATGTGCCATTCTGGAGAAAACCACTGCTCGAGATCTCACGTATAATTTATTTATTTATTTTTAAGATTTTATTTATTTATTTTTAGAGAGAGAGGAAGAGAGGGAGAAAGAGAAGGAGAGAAACATCAATGTGTGGTTGCCTCTTGCTCGCCCCCTGCTGGGGACCTGGCCCACAACCCAGGCATGTGCCCTGACTGGGAATCGAACCGGAGACCCTTTGGTTCACAGGCCGGCACTCAACCACTGAGCCACACCAGCCGGAGCTCTTACATATAGTTTAGTTTTGATTGTTCTCAAACCTTACAAAAGTGTAATCATACACCTGTGATTATGGGCGTTGGCTGGCAGTTCGTTCCCTTTCACTGCAGGTATTTATCATTCCGTCGCGGGACTACAGGGCACATTTTTTACTCATTCTCTTAGTGGTGGGCATTTGGGTTGTTTCCAGTTTCTAGCTATTATGAATGAACCTGTTATAAACATTTTGTACAAATCTTTTTGCAAATCCCTGGTGGCAGCAACACGGAGGTGTTGTCCCTGGTGGACAGCCCCTGTGGCAAGATCTTGGATACAGTCTGAGCTGCCTAATCACATGACTGCCTGTTTAACTTCCCACCTTATAAAAGCACGGTCTGAGAGGTGGGCTCAAAAAAACAGACCGGCCCTGGCTGGTGTGGCTCAGTGGATTGAGCACTGGCCTGTGAACCAAAAGGTCGCCAGTTTGATTCCCAGTCTAGGGCACATGCCTGGGTTGCAGGCCAGGTCCCTAGTAGGGGGCATGTGAGAGGCAACCACATTTCTCTCCCTCCCTTACCCTCTGTCTAAAAAATAAGTAAGTAATATCTTTAAAAAATAAAGCTTTAAAAAAATTAAAAAAAAATATTAAAAAAAAACAACAAAACAGGCCAAATTGAAATTGTGTGCGAGCGTGTGTGTACCCAGGGGGTGTGGTGAGGGCAATGCTAACAGCAGTGTCCTGGAACTGGACAGACCTGCCCCGCCCTCCTGTCTACTCTGGCCAAGTCCCTGGGGCCCCTTGGGAGCCCCCGTGGGCTGCACTTTCTCCCTCAGCGCAGGATCAGGCACGCTCTCCTGTTTGCTGCTGGTCCCTGGTGGCCTCCCTGCCCTTACCGCCTCCGCACCAAAAAACATCAAGTCCTGACTTGCTTCCTTCCCCAGGGAACCCTGGAGCCAGATGTCCTTGCCAGCCCCGCCTGCTGGCTGCTCTGGCTGCCTTGTTACTTCAGAGAGGTGACTGGGGAGAGAGAGAGAGAGAGAGAGGCAGTGGGCATGTGCTCTGGCCCTCCTACCCCAATCGCTGAGCATGGGCCCCTTGGATTAGACAAAGAAGGAGGGAGGAATGCCAAGGAGGAGGGTCCTTGGATCCTTCCAGATGCCTCTGAGGCCGACCTGCGAAAGGCAGCGGAGCAGATGCTCAGGAGGGTGGATCGCGCAGAGCCCGTGCTCAGCTCCACGGTCCCCTGACTGCGTGGGCTGGGACGGGCTCCTCACTCTCTCTCTGTCTCAGTGTCCTTGTCTGTCACATAGGAACAGCAATACTGCCCACGTCGTAAAGGTGGCCGTGCTCATTCACTGCGCCTGGAACCACTCTGGAAATGTGGGAAGCCGTGTACCTGTGCTGCCTGCTGTGACCTGTACGGACCGAAGAGTAACGTGTTGGGGGTTGCTGGCAGAGATGACCGCAGCAGTGACCCAGCTTTGAATGCCTGGAGTACGCACACTTTCTATAGCAGGTCGGGTCTGTTCCCCCACCTTTGACCCTGGGCAGGCCTTGTGATGGTCTTTGGCCAATAGAGTATGGTCAGAATGACTTGGGTGCCTCTGACAATTGGCCTCAAGTGGCTTTGTAGCCTCTGCTCTTGGAACCCTCTGCCACCATGTCCAGGAGCTCTGTCCAGCCCCCTGCGGGGTGGTGGAGAACCGAGGCACCCAGCTGAGAGCCGTGTGCCCTGCCAGAGCGAGGAGTGAGGCCACCTTGGGTCACACAGCTCCAAGGCAGCCCCTGGACATCTGCAGCTGTGTGGGTAATCCTAGTCCAGAGCAGAAGGGAGCTGATCCCAATGGCTGGTCCATGAGCAAACACATGGCCATTTTTTGAAGCCTCCAGATTTTGGAAGACCTGGAAGCCAATTTCACAAGCAGCTACAGCACTTCCTGCAGGGCCTGCCCAGAGGGCTCCTGGTGGGCTCTTTGTCCACCCCTTGCTCACAAACGTGGAAGCCATTATTTCTTCTGCTCAGATCCTAGATGCTCGGCCTGGTTGCTGAGGAAATATTGGTTGGACAAAAAAGTTCATTTGGTTTTTTCCATTAGATGGCTCTAGTAGCGCTTAGTTGTCTTTAACTTTACTGGAAACAATTTTGTTAGATTGTATTATGTCTGTCATCATATCAGCGTGTATTTAAAAAAAAACTTGTCAAAACTGGTGAATTTTCGCATAGTCATTTTAATATTGAAGATGGAAGAAAATAAGCAACATTTTTGGCATATGATGCTTTATTATTTTAAGAAAGGTAAAAACAGAGCTGAAACACACAAAAAAGACTTGTGCAGTGTATGGAGAAGGTGCTGTGATGAATTGAACGTGTCAAAAGTGGTTTGTGAAGTTTCGCGCTGGAGATTTGTCGCTGGATGACGCTCTGTGGTCGGGTAGACCAGGTGAAGTCGAAAGCAATCAAAACTTGAGACATTAATTGGGAACAATCAATGTTATACACGGAGGAGAGAGCTGACATACTCAAAATATCCAAATCAATACGGTTATTGGTGAAAATGAAAAAATGTGCCTTTAATTTTACAGAAAAAACTAAAGGGACTTTCTGGCCAATCCAATACAAATCTCTAAGCAAGCCAACAAGAGTGGCTACTTTCGGAGGATGGCACAGCCAGAGGGAGGAAGATCAAGTTCAACATCCAACTGTCACCTACCGACACAGAAAGAGGGAAGGACCAGATGGGAACATTAACCAAGCAGTAGTAACAGTCCTTTTAAGAAGATTCTATTGGAACATAAAAAAAAAAATTGTTCTGGGACAAAAAGATAAAAAAAAAACAACTCACCATGATGTTTTAAGTTAAAAAAATTTATTAAATAACTTGAAAAAGGGGCTTGTCTTCGTTGAAATCCAAATAATTGGCACACAGGGCAAAAAAGAAAAGTTAAAAAGATGTAAGTTGCAAAGTGAACAGACTTGGAGGGCAGACCACAGGCAGAAGGTAGAGAAAATACACAGTAATAGGCATGTGATAAAGATGATGCTGGTGTGACAAAAGGAGAGTTGGGTCTGCAGAGTAGAGAGACTCACAGACCCCCAGGCGGGGTTATCTCTCAGAAGATGGGCATCTAGACCTTTCCCCTCGAGCCTCTGGAAACCAAGGACAAAGAAGCTTCCAATGACAGGTAACTTCAAAAGGGGCGAGAATTAGCCCAGCACCGGACTGGCCTCTGTCTAGTTCCCAGCACTGGAGGCTCCAGGACAACAGGCAGAGGAAGGAGGTTCCACCCCCGAGCTGAGCTGTGTGGGTGTGTTTATAAATTCATAAACTCCCCCAGTGAGAGTTGCCCTATCTCTGCACCCAGCCAAGCTCCGGTTGTCTAAATGGTGCCCATCGAAGTCAGAAACCTACCTGTTCCCTCACCCCAAATCTCTCTTCCCGAGCCTCTCTTTCTCTCTCTCTCTCTCTCTCTCTCTCTCTCTCTCTCTCTGTCTCTCTCTCTCGGACTCACACCCATCACCTGGATGTGTTTTTAAAACTTTTCTTTGGTCCCCAATGCTGAGATACTGATAATTGTTGCAGTTTTGTCATACCCCCAAAACGACAAGCTGCGGTTAGATCCACACGATGATGCACCTGGTGGGGAGGAATTCTCCATGGCTGTGGCAGGGCGTGCCTGGCCGGAGAGTCAGCCTGTCATTCAGGGGAGGGTGGCCGCAGCAGGAAACGAGAGCAGAGCACGCACAGGGCCTGCTCACTTCCCTGCACTCCAGCCTCGCACAGCTCACGGTGGAGACTCCGTGGCGCCCTGGGTGTGCTATTTGCTTTCGGATCTTGGCAGGGCTGGCGGGTGTGCAGGGGTCAGGGCAAGGCCTGTGCTGCCTGGTTCCCTGCTGCTGTGCGCGCCTGCGCAGAACATGATGATCAGTGCGTCCCACGTTTTAGTATAAACCGATTTGCAAACAATTTTGAGGATAAAGTATATACCGCCTCAGGCCCAGTACGACCTACGCCTCTCCTGGGAACACCTGTGCTCGACTTTCACCTTTTCTTTACCTACCGAGGGGCAGGACCCACAAGGACTTGGAGGGCAGCCCAGGCTGCCAATCTCGAGTCACTGCACGCCTTCCATCCCTGGCACAGACGGGCTTGCGTCCTGCTTCTTGACCCCCTCGTCCCTTCATCGCACTGTCGACCCAGGGACCACTGTTCACTGTTCCCTCCTCTTGTTTTCATAAACTTCAACCCCCCCAGGATGCTTCCTCACTACAAATAGAGCAAAACCAGAAACTGCTGACCTAGAAGAAGGGGCAGAACCGAGGTGGACGCGCAGGAAACTGTGGGCGTCTGAGTCGCACCTTTTTGAGGCCGTTGGTGCTGTTCATGTTTTGTGCCTATTTTTCGATTCCGTTTTTGGTCTCATTTCCTTTCATGTTCAGTTGTTTATATATTAAATATATTCATTCTTAATCCATGACATAGGTGGCAAATATTTTTCCAGTTTTTAACCATTTGTCTTTGGCTCTATGACGATGATTTTTTTTTTTTTTTGGTTAAACACAATTTCATCATTTATAGGGAGTCAAATTTATCAATTTTTTATTGCCTTTGAGTCATACTTAAAAAACTTTTTCTTGCCTCCAGCCTAAGAAGCATTCACCCATGAGGTCCTAGTATGCTTGTCATTTCATTGTTCCCTCTAAATCTTGGAGTCCTCTGGAGTCCATTCTCGTGTGTGGTGTGGCTGTACACCCAGTCTGATCTCTTTGCAAACGGCCCTCCAGTCACAAAGTGCATTGACCCAGTGATTTCCATGTGTACCTGGGATCTTTGGACTTCCCGTTCCATTCTTCTGGCCCTCTGTCTACTGAAGACACAAGTCTGCAAATTTCTTCTTGGTAGAGAACCCCCAAACTCACCTCCTCACATTTAAACTCGGGCTACACTTATCTGGGTCCAAAGTGGAATAAAATGTTGAATTAACTCACTCTAATGGTATCGGTCAAAAGAATTAGATAAGCAGTCAATTAGAGGCACGAGAATGAGAAATCTGCCAGCAGCTGATGCCACAGGATGAGGCAGAATCTCGTATACGTTATTGATGTAGCAAGGAAGGTGGACGGAAAATTCACACACGGAAATCTGTGGCCTTCATAGGCCGTATAGAGAAAAGCCACTGACAACAGCAACAAAGAAGATAAAATACTTCGCAGGAAATTCACCAAAACTGTTCCAAGTCTATATGAGGGGAACATTAAAACTCTCCCGAAAGACACAGAAGGAGGTTTGGACACATGCAGAGTTCTTGGAAAAGATGGCTCAGTGTAATTAATTCGTCAGTTCTCCCCAAGCGCATTTATACATTTAATGCAATACACTGAATGCAATTTGAGCAGAAATACCAAAACATTCTTCTAGGTCGTTAAATGGATGCTAAAATTCACATGGCAGAATAAATACATAAAAGGGGCTAGAGAAACAGAAGAGAAGCTGGACACTGAGGAGAATGGGGCGCCGAGGTGCCGCCACCTGCCGCCCTGAGCTGGTACTGCACCCTCTTTGGGTAAAGCAAATCCGGTCCTATTGGTGTTGATTAGCTTTTGGACCCTGAGCTTCGTCTAAAAGGGAGCTTGTTGCTACTACTGCTTTTTTGTTTGCCTTTCACGCCCTCACCAAGGGCGGATATTTTGTGTAGCAACTTTAGAGTTCTGGGCTACAGAATCCAAATCTCGGGGACAGAGCTCAGAGAAGCAAGACGAACTGAAATGCCTTTGGCTTAGCCCTGATCCTTATCTTGGGGTTTGATTGATGGGAGATTACAAGAATGAAAGAGGAAGGAAAACTAGTTCCTTGTTGCATCAGCCATTTTACACAAAGAAACCCTTTAAAATGCTTGTGAAATGGATACCCTAAAAGTCCTGTTACGGACTAGAAAACCGTAGCCTAAGAAAAATGTACAGGGATGTTTTTTTAAAGGGTAAAATTGTGACGCTCGTACAACTATAAAATGAGTACGTGTCAATGATTTCATTTCACTCACTAATGAGTGAAGGAACTAGTAAGATGTAAAAACTGGCCCCCGGGAGAACCTGGAGTGTACAGACACACACGCGAGGGACAATCAGGGACGCTAATGGGTGATCACTACACGATGCAGAACGGACCACCGGCCATGGGGGGATCATCGCTGCGTCTTCATTGAGCAAAATTCGTTTGCATCTCTGTGCCCCAGCATTTCTATCTCTGTCGGATTCCTACCACACAGACAGCTGTCAAACAGCTCAGACAAGGAGCTGTGCGGACGGACCCCTTCAGAACCGGATAACCCCCGGAGGGGCCTCCGCGCCAGCAATGTTCAACCTTTTTCATCCCCCAACCCACAGAAACCAGTGAGAAGACATGTTACATTTTTTTGTCAATCTGACAAAAAACACAGGAATCATTTTGATTCATTCACACTAGACAGCTGTCATTGCATTGGCTCTTGTCATTGATTAAAAACAAAACACTTTATTTATTTTTAGAGAGAGGGGAAGGGAGGGAGAAAGAGAGGGAGAGAAACATCGGTGTGTGAGGGAGACATTGATAGATTGTCTCATACATGCCCACACCCGGGACCTGGCCTACAAACCCAGGCATGTGCCCCGAGTGGGAATCGAACCGGCGACCTTTCGCTTTGCAGGATGATACTCAACCAACTGAGCCACACCGGTCAGGGCCACTCTTGTCATTTTTTAAATTCGACAACCTAAGGGAAAAGAGGTCAGTGCCCCTGACTAAACAGTCAGGCATAAAAATTCTTGCGGCGCACGGGCTGAAAATTGCTGCTCCAGACAGTGCAGAGTGAAATTAAGTGACCACCTTCCAGGTTTCACAGCTGCTCAGCAGAAGATCTGGAATTCAAACCCAAATCTCTGTTCCCCTAAATGTGGGTTCTTCCCTCTGTGCCAAGTAGCTTTCAAATAGTGATGGGCGATGTCCAGCAGAGATTTGTACTGACCACTCATCACCCCATTCAGTTAAAAATTTTTGGCCTCAAGAAAGAAGCCCTTCTTCCCTATCCTGGGAACAGAGCCTTCGGCAACTTTCCAAGGTCTCCAAAGCCTCGGCCACCTGGCACTTGAGGGCGTTCCTCTGTACAAACGTTCCCTCAGAGGCCGGGAGGGGCTGGGAGCCTGCTTGCGGCCTTGGAACGGCCCCGGTCAGATCTGTGGTCGGGAGTTACTGGACGCTGGTACAGTTTGATGATGCCATTGTCATGTAGCCGTTTCCATAGCGCTCTCTCTAAGGCGAAGTCATGGTTGATGTAGAAGACTGTCTTCCGCCACATTGTGTCGTAGTAGTGATCAGAGAAGCGCTCATGGCCCTCGGTGATGAAGCCATAGGCACTCACCTGTGCGAAGGTAGGATTAATAGGGCTTGCCGTGTCCCCCCCCACCCCCCCAACCCTGGCTGCCTCTTGGAGGCTGACTGCATGTGTTGGGCGTGGGTGCTCTTCCTGGGTTTGCGTCCCTCAAGGTCTGGGTGTGGACCCCTGGATGTACCCACAGCACGCCCACTCCACCCATGGGGGTGGCGTGTAGCCAGCCCAGCTGCCGTCCCACGCTGAGCAGGCCAGGAACATGCAGAGTGGTTTCCTCAGGTCCTCCTGCTCCTGGGGCATGGCCTCACCTGGTCACAGAGCTGGAGGGCAGTGAGCAGCAGGAGGGCCCCCGTAGTGGGGCGGTATATTCTCCAGTGGACACTGTTCAGGGTCTTAGATCTCAAAAACCTATAAAACACGCCCCCCCTACTGTCAGCAGGCTGCTAGGATGAGAGAGCCCAGCCCCTTCTGTGCCCCGGCTCCCACCTGTTCTTCATGTATCGGATCGCATCTGGGTGCAGCAACAGGTACCTGTCCAACTGCACTGTGTCCTGGAAAGCTTCCTGGGGCCTTTTCCTGTGGGCAGGCCACTTATTCAGGCTCAGTTCCCCTACCTCATCTGGTGGGGGCCTGTCCCACCCTTCCCAGCCTCTGGCTACACAGCCCAGCCTGGGGGGGAGGGGAGGCCCAATTGGTACCTGAACCAGAAAAGGCTCCTTTTCATTAAGGTTTGGTTCAGGAGCAGAGCTTCCAGCCACTCGAAGTCCCGGCTGCCTTCCAGGAAGTGTAGGTAGCGGATGTCCTGGGGACCAAGGTCAGAGAGTGGCCCAGGAGTCTTGCCTGTGGTCTGCCCTGCTGTTGCTCCCCCTGCCCCCGCCCTGTATGTGCCTGTTCCAGCTGTGCGCCCCCTTCTCCAGCATCTGTGTGGACAGGCCTATTCCTCTTTGCTCACCTTCCCCACAGGCACGTGCTGGAAACCCCGACGGCCTAGTATGTAAAGTGACTGAGTCAGGGAGAAGGCAGTGAAGCCATAGAAGGATGTCCGAGTGCCCACATCCTGTTCATAGCCCTTGGTGACAGCTCCGCTCAATCTGTGAAGAAAGACACCTATCAGACCGGACGCGTGAGTGCAGGAGGGAGCAGCATGGAGGTGGGTGGCGAGAGGAAGGAGAGACGGGAAGGCCACCGTCATGAACAGAGATTCTTGGGGAGCCCAGGAATTCCACCTTCCAGATACAGGCATGGGACCCCCTATCAGCTCTCCGAAGAGGCTGTCTGTGCAGGAAAGGGTGGGGGTGAGGGTGGGGGTGGGGTGAGGGACGGCTCACCGGAACACGTAGTCATGGCTGTCTATCTCTTGGCCCACATGGGAGTTGTTTAGGATGCCCCCATTACCCACCACGGCACAGCTGACGCACTGGGTGCTCCCAGCAGGGAGGTGGGCCAGGAGCAGCTGCTGCTGGGCCACTGGAGGGAAGCGTGTCACCACCTTCTGCACCACTGGAACAAGAGGGACCTTCCATTCAGAGCCCAGGGAGGGCCAGGGATCTGATCCAGCATTTCTCCCAGGGCTGGTGGTCCCCAGGGAAGAGGCAGACCCCAGACCCAGAGCCACGGCTGAGTGCACAGCCAGGTTCCCGGGGGCCAGGACTCACAGGAGTAATTGAGCTCCATGAAGCCAAAGGGGGGCGCAAAATGCTCCAGACGGTCCCACTCGCTCCGGCTGAAGTGTCTGGAGTCCAGGAAGAGGGTGAGGTTGGGCAGAAAGAGGTTCTGGAGCCAGCGTGACTTGGAAGCTCTGACTTTCACAGAGTCGGGGCAGTTCTAAATGCAGGAGGGCAGGTCAGGCAGGTCCATGGCATGGGGCTGGGCTGGGCGGTGGGTGGTGGGGGCGGAAAGCTGGCCTCAGAATTAGGAAGGCCCCGGCTGCCTTGCCCATCCCTTTGGTAGGCTGGCCACAGTCCAGAGGCTGCCCTTGGCCCCCTTGTCAGTCGAGAGAAATGCAACAGCCTGGGATGTGGTGTGTGTTCCCATGTGCTGCCGTGTGCACGGTTGCCACCATGTGTAATCAGATGTTTTCAATGTCATCCTCCTATGGGCGTCTTTCTCAGGGACGGAAGAGAGGGGAGGTGGTGGAATTACCTATGCAGAGGGCAAGGTGTTCCCAGATGGTGCCAGCGCTGGGCACCAGCCTGGCTATTCTTGTCTGTTCGTCTCTGCCCCCCTCGCCCCCTACACTCCCAGAGGATGGGGATCAGGTGTCAAACCCCAGAACAGGCTGCACTCTGCCACCCCGATGGATGACCCTCTGGGCCTCCCAGGGGCTCTTTCTCACTCACACCTTCCCATGCTGCCTGGACTGGGAATCAGGGGCCTGCCTTCTCCTCCCTCACTTCAGCCATTATGGGCAGGAAGGATGGGGTGGAGTCTGGGAGGTGAGGGAGAGGGCGGTGGGCGGGCTGAATGCCAGGAGGGGCTTCAGAGCAGGGCAGCTCAGGGCCACAGCAAAACTCACCGTCTGTAGGCCCCCCACGTCGAGGCTATAGTTCTCCTCAAACTCCCACTTGGGCTCAGACTTGAAGTTGGTGGCCTGCAGCCTCGGGCCCCTCTGTGTGGTGAGGCCCTGGGAGGGGGCAGAGCTCGGGGCAGCCTGGGCTTGCCGCTTGGGTGGGACTGTCTCTGTGGCCACTCCTTTCGTTTTCCTGGGGGGTGGCCCTGCTCCCCTGGTGGTGAGCACCTCAGCCCCATGTTCCAGAACAGGTGCCCGAAGCTTCATGGGCACTGTCCTCGTGGCTGTCGGCTTTTTGTTCTTGTCCGTCCTTCCTTCGGGTGTCCTTGTGTCCTGCCTCTTCAGCGACAGTGCCTCTGTCCCGTTGGAGGCCCTCCCCCTGTCCTGACTTCTCTGGGATAGCATGTCCACCGTGGTGTCCTTTCTCTCCTGACTCTTGAGTGAGGCTGTCCTTGATGTGCTGGGCACTCTGGCTTCCGTGTGGCCTGCGGCCTGGGGGCGCATCTCCGGCGTGCTGCTCCCCTGCACGGACCCTCCAGGGGCAGGGGTCTTCCTCTTCACTATGGGCACTGAGGGCGTGAGCCTTTGCATCAACTCTAAAGACCTTTCTTTAATGTTCATATCCTGAGGCCTGCGGACAGAGACAACTTTCAGTGAAGGGTGAGGGTTGTAGGAGCAGGTCGAAAGGGGACTAGTCGTTGTCCTGGGGCCACGGGTAGACTTCAAACCAGGTCTCTGTGCTGGCTCCTCCCGGGCTCCCCAAGGACCCCGGGTCCCGGCCTGTGAATTCTAGAACAAGTTTGTGTGGCCCTGGTCCTGTCACCTCAGAGCTGCCTGATTCAGTCAACCTTTTTACCTTTTAAATGAACTGTAGGGAACAAAGGGATCCTTGCCCAAAGAAAATGGGAAAGACGCATTTATGTAAAGACTAGAGCTGCCAACCCTGATTTTGAAATCAAGATCTCTGAAAACGACCTGCCGTACAGATTTCCTTTAAATGCTGGGTAAAGACCAAGGGCTTCTCGCTGGCATTGTTAGGAAGCACTTGCACACTCAGGAAGTGCCGATCCAGAGCCCCCCGCCCCCGTGTCTGCCACACACCGTGTTAGATGCTGGAGAGGTGAAAGGCGTGTTTCCCAGCCACAAGCACGAGGAACTGTGGTGCAGGGCCAGTCATGTCATTAGCATGCAAAACACGTGTTGTACCCTGATCTGCAGGGCTCAGTGGGAGGGGTGACAACCCACAGAACAAGGGCTCACAGGTTCTGTTCCCAGTCAGGGCACATGCCTGGGGTTGTGGGTTTGGTCCCCTGTTGGGGAGGCCTGCGAGAGGCAACCAGTTGATGTTTCTGTCTTGCATCGATGTTTCCCTCCCTCTTTTTTCCCTCTCTCTAAAATAAATAAATAAATAAAATCTTAAAAAGAAACCCACCTGTGGCCTTGGCGGGGTGGCGGGGGGGGGCACACATGTCAGCTCAGTGGGTGTGAAGGGGCTGTCTGGACACCAGAGAAACAAGGAAGGCTTCCTGGAGGAGGTCCCCTCCAAAGAGGGTTAGGAGTCGGGGGAGGAAGTTTCAGGCGCAGAAATATGAAAATTTACAGTGTGTCGGAGCTGTTGAATATGAAGCAGAGTGGGGCTGGGGCCTGGGGGGCAGGGCTTGGTCCCAAACAGGCAGGCAGGACCAGGTCATTGTTAGCGTCCTATGTCAGAGGGAGGACGTTTCACTCGGTCATCTGGTCACTCATCCAGGAGGAGCTATGGAAGGGTTTCCCGTGGGAGGTTGGGGTCGGGGAGGGGCTGAAGGACCGGGGTGGGGCACACAGAGATTTCCATCTTTCTCCAGCCACGGTGGAAGATGGACTCGCGGTGGCTGCTCTGACTCCTGGCACTCACGGTTTGGGGCTCCAGGGACTGGATCTACTTTATCTCCTGCTTTACTGTGAGGCTGTCAAAGGTATCAGTTGACGCAAGTTTGTGTCAGGTGTTCGGCAGAGGAAAACCTGGGACCTCTGCTCTGCACGGTCCTTTAACTGGACTTCACGCATGGGGTCCCTGTGCTACGCAGGTTTCAGGGGGATTTTGTGGGCTTTGGATAAAGGAATCTTCCTCTCTCGTGACCTAGCCATGACGCAGATGGATTTCCAGGTGTCCTCAACTCTTACGTGGTGTCCTGGGGCTCCCTCACTCGGCTTGGTCTCTCTTGTCCCCAAGTTCCCTTCGTCTGTTTCCACCACTCTCGTTCTAAGCCACATATAACAGACTTACTGAGGTTATGTGAAGGGAAAGAGAGCATGCAGTGTGCAGCCAGGTGGACTGAGAGCATCTCCACATCTCCGTTTATTAGCTGGTGTGACCAGGAGAAACCTTCCTGCCCTGCCCTTGGGTTTTTATTGTGTGTACAATGCGCCGCTACCTTTGCTTCTGAGAGGAGTCCGCTGTGAGCGTTAACGGAAAGCAGGAGTTAAGCACCTGGCACAAAGGTCAAGCAAATAACTTCCCTCCCTTCTCTCCCCCGCTGAGGTGCCTCATTTCCCATCACCCTTGACTCATCTCGTGCAAGCTGCAGATCTGTTTGGCCTGGTTTCCAGCTCCTCTGCCTGCTGCCCAACTCAGCAGTGAAGAATTCATTCTTTTGTGAGACAGGTATTCAGCGAGCACCTCCCGTGTACCTCAAAATAGTCATGGGGGCCTCGGCGATGAGCTTAGCCAGGCATGCCCCTCCCTGCGTGGAACCCCAGACACAAAGGGGCTGACAAGTCATCATTTAAGGGAATGTCGAGCAGTCGCTAGGAGCCGAGGCACGAAATGGGTGTGCATGGGAGGGAGCCTGCCCCAAGCTCTAGCCCCCAGGCCGGTGTGGATGCTGATATTCCACAAGTCATCGAATTGGCCCTGTTTTGGGGTGCTACCTGCTCAGTGGCAATGTCATCTCTTTCTTAAATCACAGACCCTGAGGAGGCAGCCCTATCCCAGTGCCACGTTTTATCAGTGGTTTATTTGTTTACTTATTTTAAGATTTTATGTGTCCTGAATGGAAAACCAGCGACTTTCTGCTTTGCGGGATGACGGCCCAAGCCACTGAGCCACACTGGGCAGACCCGGGGACAGGGAGGGACCTACAAAGGTTAATAGCCTTCAAGCTTTCATTCCTTTTTTGGTTTTCATTTTTGACTAAATTAAAAAAAAAGAAAAGGAAGTTTATTATAAGGCTAGAAAGTGTCTTGAGAAACCCAAGAGCAAGAGGTGGCTGGTCAGGCCTCTTGAAGGGCCCAGAACCAGGGGTCTCTGGGACTTGGTCTCTGCTCTGGCCTCTGCTCCCGGGGCCTGCTTCCTTCTCTCTTTCCCTCTGCTATCAGCCTGCGCGGTGGTGGAGGAGGGCCAGCCCATAACACCTGTTCTGGGGACTGTTGACTCTCTATGCTCCCAATTTTTAATTTTATGGGGAAAGATTTGAACCCACTTGGGTCCTCTCTCCACCCCTGGCCAGGGGTCTGGGTAACATAGTGCGTGGTGACATCCTTGGGTCCACCCCGTGTGTAACAGGAAGACAGTCTCAAGAGAAACTGGGGGTTATTGGCTCAAGAGCTGTAAGACACCCCCAAAGTATTCACTCTGAAAGAATACCACCCGAAGCATCGTGGAAAGCCAGAGTTAGTGCAGAACATTCGTGATCGACTTGTGCTGCCTCTAAAGAGCTGAGCGCCATGAACTTGGGGATGGAACTCACTGAACTACCCTTTAAGCTGACAATTGAGCTTAAGCTCCAAAGACAACACAAAAGCATAGGTGTTACCTCCACTTAGCAAACAGCTCTGGTTACTGGGCTGTGACTCTCAGCAGACCCATCTCCATCTCCACTTCCCATCCCCAAACCTCAAGAGGTCAACAGGGGTTTTCTTTTCCAGCTATAAGCCCCCGACGTGGCTGTGAGTGGGGAGACAATGGGGGGGGTGGTCTGTTACATTCCACATGTCACACATGCAGCATAGACGGCTGGCCACCTGCCTGACAGTCACATGGACGCTAGAGGGATATAGCACAAGACACCTCTCTGCAGTCCCTGTCGGGGCAAGAGGACAGCGACCCCTGGCAGGTGGGTTCAGCCTGCAAATGGTGTAAGTTCTTGAAGTCTCCTTTATGTTTTACAGGAAGTCTTGGCAATGACCCAGGTAGTGACAAAATTGTGTGATAACATTTCATGTGAATGTTCTATAATTAAATACACCTGTGATTGCTAGGGATGTGTATGTACATTTACATAGGCATTACCTATTCTCAGGTGTGGTGTTTACTGAATATTCTAATTGCTTCCGTCCACATGTTGAGTGCCCTGCATCTATCTTGGCCAGAACTTACACACCATGGGCTAGGCAAGGGCGGGGTGGGGACAGGGGCATCTTTTTTCTATTAAGAGTACCTAGTTCAGAGGGATAGACAAATCAATCACGGATCACATCCAAGCCAAAAACAATTTAATTTTACCATCTATTTGGGAAGTAAAAAATATAAAATGTTACACTTTGAAAAATACATATGTCAGCCCTGGCTGGTGTGGTTCAGTGGACTGAGTGCTGGCCTGTGAACCGATGGGTCACCGGTTCGATTCCCGATTGGGGTACATGCCTGGGTAGTGGGCCAGGTCCTCAGATGGGGGCATGTGAGAGGCAACCAATTGATGTATATCTCTCACATGCTTCTCTCCCTCTCTTCCTCTCTTCCCCTCTCTTGAAAGTAAATAAATAAAATCTTAAAAACATAAATAAATTGTAGATGAGAGGCTAGTCAGGGGTGGCCAAACTTTTGTCATCTCTGGGCCACACTTGGAGAAGAGTTGTCTTGGGTCACACATTAAATACACAAACACTAACGAAAACAAAAAAGTCTCATAATGTTTTAACTGAATTTACAATTTTCTGTTGGGCCACGTTCATAACCATCCTGGGCCGCAGGTGGCCCAGGGCCCACGGGTCAGACACTCGTGGGTAGCTCCCTGCAATTTTCCAGTTTAGGACGTTTGGGCGAGGGCAGCAGGGCTGGTTACCATTGAGTCTAAATGTTCTTTGCTGAAAACTAGAGACTAAGTTGCTACGTGTTCCCTGTCTGACTTTGCCCAGGGTGTGCTTGTTATCGCTGGAGACTGTTTTGTCTCCTATAGCCCCAGCATAGGCTTGGCACAGAGTGGGGACTCCGTACATGTTTGTGAATAAATTAACTTGAATATATATATTTTTAAAACCCTTCAGTCTATACAAAATGACAAGAATGGTTTTCTCCCCCGCCCCCAAATTCAGGCTAATTCAGTTTAAAGCTCCAGATGTCATGTCTGGTTCAAAGCTCTTTTCCTATCCACCCCCCAACTCACCTCCCCCCCCCCCCACCTGCCAGGCCAGAGTTCAGATCCTGGCCCCGGTGGGTGAGAGGTTGGGGAAGTTGGAAGGAGGGGCAGCAAGAATTAGGATCTGACTTGTGAGAATACTGTCGTTTCCTTTTGAAAGACTAGCTCTGCTGGTGTGATCACTTAATTGACCACCTGCCGAGGGGGTGGCGGGGTGGCTGTCTCAGCTCTCACTGAAGTTCATGGGCTTCTGTCTGGTGCTGACATGGTGGACTCTGCAGGGTCAGTAACTGTGGTTTTCCTGGGCGGAGGCTCTCCTTTGTACTGAGGATCTCCTCACGAAGGTCCCTGCAGGACCATGTGTCCCTCCTCCCCGATAGCATTCAGTGTCCCCAAACACTTTTCTGGAGTAGATGTTCCATTCCTTGGTCCCAGAAGGCAACTGGGTGGTTCTGGGGCTCTGATCACTCCGTGGCACCATGGGACGTGCTGAGCGGCCCTCCATGGCATCCTGGGCTCTGAGGACCTCGGGCTGGGGCAGGATGGCACTGGCCTTCTTCCCAGCTACACTGCACCACGGACAATTCCAACCACCTTCCACCTTCAGAAATCTCTAGACCAGAAACAGGCACGGGGCTACTTGCATCTCCCTGTAACTCTGGGGCATACGGCATTGGCTGGGGAAGGAGACCAGGTGTCCTGGTCAGAGGAGTGGGTGTCCTGCAGCTCAGTCTCACCCCCAAAGCATCTCTCCAGAAATACTGGAATCCTCTGAGCTTCTCTCCCTCCCTCATCTTCTTATTTAAACTAGATTGAGTTGGGTTTTTATCACTTGCAGTCAAAAGTTTTCCAAGATCTCAGAAAGATGGTGGTGTAGGCAGACACGGCTCGCCTCTTCGCACAACCACGTCAAAATTACAACTAAAATGTAGAACAACCATCACTCAGAAATATCAAAAATTGAGTTGAATGGAAGTCTGACAACTATAGAATTAAAGAAATCACATCCATCAAGGCTGGTAGAAGGGGTGCAGATGTGAAATGGGCTGGTCTCTCACCCACAAGTGGTGGTTAAAAATTAGGGAGAGATTATCTCAGGAGCAAGGAGTCCCAGCCCCACACCAGGTCCCCGAGCCCAGGGTTCCAGTGCCAGGAAGGTAAGTGCCCACAACTTCTAGCTGTAAAAAGCCGCGGGGATTGTCAGTGGAAGAAACTGCCAGAACCCCAAGCAGTTCCTCTTTAAAAACCCACAGTCAGACTCACTCTCTCTGAGCTCCAGCACCAGGGTGGCAGCTTGAAGGGCACAGGGCATACTGGGAGAGGCTGAAGTGTCTGGCATCAAGGTGGGCAGAGGCCATTGTCCTTTCTGAGCCGTCCCCTCTGCAAAGCCACGGAGCCGGCAGGCAAGTGCCGTATCTGAGACTCCATCCACCTGGCTAACACTGTTTGACCTGCCTTGGAGATCTCAGAGACTCTGCCCCACCCAAATTAGGGGTCCACCCAAGCTACTTTTCCATATGAATAAGTGGTCTTGGCTCAGGCTTCTCAGCTTCCTAAATCCTCTCAAACAAGCAACGGCTGGCCTCACTGAGCCCCAGGCACTGAGCACCAGCAGCAGCCAGCCGAGACTCACAGCTTGGCTTCACCTGGGAATCTCCAAGCCCAGCACAAGTAGCAGCCATAGTCCAGGAAGGGCGGCCCTGGGCAAAACACAGGTGCAGGCTGACCTTGGCCTGCACCACCTGGAAAACCCCAGGGCCAGCTCACCCAGTGGACAGCTACATTCCACTTTGGAACACCGTCACCCTGACCCTGCACAGCTGACCCTCCATGGAGGGTGGTGGTCAGTGGTCACAGCCAGTCCTTACAGCTGACTGGCCTGGGTGAATCCCTCCCGCTGACCTGGAACGGCAACCGAGGCTCAACTACAAGAGGAGGGTGTACTCAGCACACATGAAGGGCACACCGTGAGTACCCAGAGCTTGGGTGGTAGGGGAGGAGGTGCCCTGGACCCTACAGGACACCTACTACTTTAGGCCATACAACCAAGACAGGGAGTCATAGCCACTCTACCTAATACATAGAAACAAACACAGGGAGAGGCTGCCAAACGAGGAGACAAAAAAATATGGTCCAAATGAAATAACAGACCAAAACTCCAGAAAAAAGAGCCAAACGAAATGAAGATAAGCAACCTATCAGATGCAGAGTTCAAGACACTGGTTATAAAGATGCTCAAGGAACTTAGTGAGGACCTCAGCAGCATAGAAAGGATCCAGGCAAAACGAAGGATACACTAATTGAAATGAAGAACAATTTACAGGGAAACAACAGTAGAGTGGACGAAGCCGAGAATCAAAGCAATGATTTGGAACATAAGGAAGTAAACAACAACCAACCTACTGATAAAAGCATTGGTAGATAACACAGAGGACACTTTAGATAACGTGGGCTGGGGCAGAGCTTCCTAAGGACCACACAAAGTCCAGGGGCCATAAGGAAAAGACAAACACATTTTGTCTGTACACAAATCACCTGTGTATGACACAAGGCAAACGATGGGACCAAACAACAGCCCCTCCCCACCCCAGACATCAGGCTGGAGAAAACATTTGAAGAACTGTTACAAATATAACAGCACAGGGTGGGTATTCCTAATATACAAAAAAGCTCCTACAAATAGGAAAAATAAATAATTTAATTTTTTTTTAAAAGCAAAAGATACAGACAGGTCATTCATCACAAAATACAAATGATTAATAGACTTAAGAGGATCCTCAAATCCCCCAGAGGCCTGAGAAGTGCAAACTAAAAGGAGAAACACCCTTTGGCCTGTCAGAGGACTCGCTGTCAGCATCGATGGTGGCATAGCCAGCGCTGCCACTGCGGATAGAGAGTTAATTCTCGCGCCGGCTGACATAGCCTTTTCACAGGGTGACTTGACGGTGCCCACTGACAAGTGATGGGAACATAGCCATCGTCTGGGCAATTCCACTTCTAGAAACCTACCTAGAGAAATGCTTAGGTAAGTACGCAAAGCTATGTGAAAAATGAGTGGCCACCCCAGTGTCAATTGAGAGGAACTAGTTAAAGAAATTGTATCCAGTCTACGGAATACTACACACCCACGAAAAAGAAGGGAGCAGATCTGCACGCACCAGGGGGAGGGTATCCACGACACAGTGTTGATTTAAAAAGCCGGCCTATGGAACAGGGTGTATCTGTCTATCATCCACCTCCCTCCCTATCAGCCTACCCGTTCATCCACCTGTTGTAAGGTTACACAGCACAAAGTGAAGAGCACAGGCTACGGAACCAAAATGCGGGGTCTGAACCCTGGCCCTGCAGCTTACTAGCAGGGTGAGCTGGGTGTGGGCGATCACTGATTCTCTGTGTTTCGGGGTACACGTAATCGTCAGAATGACTGAGTTAGTGCACAGGGAGCATTTAGGACCATGTCTGGCCTCTAGTGAATGCTACAATAACACAATAACGCTGTAAACACCCAGGTGTGGAGTGGTCACCCCAGAAGAGTGGGTGGAGATCTGGTGTATGTAATGGAGACACCCTCGCTTCTTGCTTCCCTTTTCTATTTTTTTTTTTTTAAACTTCACAAGAGCACGTATTACTTTCAAATTGTAAGAATCGTGAAACAAATGTTTAAAAATTGAGTCTAGAAAGAACAGGGTCCCTCGCTGCTGGAGGTGTGTTTATTCTATAAGAAAACTGATCTAGAAGGTCCTTTTGAAGGATTAACCGGGGGCCCAGAATTTTAGCAGCGGCCAGAAGTGACAGACTGCTGGAGAGTACGGTCTGAAATGAATGGAGCACACAGGATGACTTCTGCCCCAGGACACCGAGAATGGCAAGTGAGAATTAACCCCGAAGCCGCTCAGCTATTCATGGTCCCAGAGGGGAAAACAGTCTTGTTTGGAATCTCTGCCTTCTGGAGACCCAGCCCGGGAGTTTCAAACTCCTGCCTGTGTTTCCTCTGCATACGAGCCCCATGGCCTCGGGGGCCTTGGTTTTCCTGCTCCCACCACCTCCGTTCCCCAGGCTTCCCCGTGGATTGCTCTTGGCGGTGGTCCTTGCTCCCCGACGCCTGTGTGGACACAGCGGTGTCTCGGAGTTCCCCAGGTCTCCCCACAGAATTTCAATTTCCTCTAAGAAGTGAGAATGAGCTGGGAAAGGGTCAGGATCTTACCTCCTGGTAGGCTTTGTGTTAGGTTCCTTATTGAAGGAGGGCAGGGTGGACAGGAAGAAAATCAACACGACCACAATCAAGAGCCAGAGAGCTTGACGCAGGCAACTGAGTCTCCACAGGTGGGACTTCATGGTGGTGGGTCGGGCCCTCAGGAAGGCGCTGCAGGTCCTGCGGCTTCGACATGGGACAGCAGCGAGATGGACTGCTAGGATATCCTGGGTGGGGAGTACACACACCCTTTGTCCTCATAGGAGCCACTATGATAAACAACGAGCCTTTACGCCTTTGCCAGGGAAAGGAGGAGCCACTTGGGCTGCTTTATGGAGGCTTAAAGGCTGGCATGACCGAGGGAAAACTCCTTTTGTTCAAACAAGTCCCCGTGCCTTTTCTGTGTCTCTGAAGCCAACTTCTGAATGTAAAGTTTTATGAGAAACAGACACGCATGAGATGGAACCTCACGTTCATTAGGTCCCAAATCCTTGGGGACCCTGAACAAGGGCACAGGCTGGCAGAGCCTAGCACAGCCTCCACGCACAACGTGAGTCTCACGGGAAAGACAGGGGACCCCTTTGGGGGCGAGACCTCCTCGTGATCACTCCCCAGTATTTCTAGTATGTAGAGGAGCAGCTGTCAGTCTTGGGTTCACAGCAGAGTTGCCTGGGAGCCCTGGAGACTCCCTGACGTTCAGGGTGCACCCTGACCGATGAAACCAAAACCTCGGGGGTAGGTGTTTTCCGAGTGTGGGTGTTTTTCAGTTCCCAGGTGAGCTAGTTGCGCGCACTGGCTGTGAACCACTGAGTTGTGGTGTTGGAGGAGGGCGTGAGCAGTGGTTATAGATGAGCGGAGTTTGCTCTACAGCGCGCTTGTCGGAACCTGGTGCCGAGAAAGCGTGCTTCGTGCACCCCGCACAGCTGGGTGATCTGCCTCTTTCTTCCTGTAACCTTGGGCAAGTGCCTTAAATGTCTGGCCTCATCCTCGAATGGGAAAATCGAGGCATCTACCTCGTGGGATTATGATGAAGGCACTGTTGAAGGGCAGGCATCGCCCTGCCGTTTGGCCTCCTCCCCTGCAGCCAGGCTCAGGGCGATGACCCGCACACCTTGGCAGGTGCACTCAGAGCCAGGCCCCGTGGAGAGCTTCTCTCACACTCACACAGACCCCCAGCCTCTCCAGAGGCTGGGCACTGTTAGCAATCCCATTTCACAGTCAAGGGGATCGCCCCTGGGGTGAGCAGCTCGGCCAAGGTCTCGGAGTGAGCCTCTGGCTTGGGGGCCAGATCCGGCTGACCCGGAGGCTCATCCTTACCTGAAGCAGAGTGCACCTCTGAGAAATCATGTACGCTGCCTTGATATGAAAAGCAAAATACCTAACGCTTGGGGCAAAGGGACAACTCAAGAAATGATGTCAAGATCAGTTGTAGAAAACAGCACATTCAGAGAAGCAGCAGGTTATTCAGTTTAAAAATATTGCTTACAGGGCATCACGTGGGTACCGGAAAGCAGGTGCGGCCTGGAAGAGTGGGGCTCTGACGGTTTTGGGAGCTGGGCCCACCACTCACGCAGGGTCTTTTCTGTTCCTCTGAACGCAGCTTTCGATGCCGGCTCTCGGCCTCGCCCAGGTGTGCACCCATAAATGCTTAAACGACCTTCCTCAAGGAGGATGAAAAGGTCAGAACGTGCTCCTGAGTGGCTGAGAGGAATCCGGAGCACTGACAGGCGTCCTTTTTCCCACACCATTCACTGTTCCTCTCGGCACCATTCCAGGGGACAGGCTGCGAGCACACAGAGAAGCCTCTCCTCGTCCTGACTCAGCCCCGGCCTCTCGCTGGCTCTCTGAGCACACCTGACCTGTCAGCGCTCACACACAGACTCTATAAACACTTTCTCAATAGACCTGAGTGAGGTCATAGCTCTGCTGTAACTGACCCCTTTCCCCGGGTTGGCCTGCATACTTGGCCCGAGCAACTACCCTCCGCCCTGGTGCCCGTGGGCAATGGTACGCCAACCAGGTGCACAGTGGGAAGGCATTTTCTGATCGATCGCATATTGGTTCTGACTAAACACAGGGTCTCTCTCACCTCACGGGTGTCTAAAGAAGACACAGGTTCTCAGTGTTCTGATCTTCACAGAGCATGGAGGTCTGTTGACCTCCAGGGTGAAAGCTGAGCTACTGTGCACAGGCTGTGCTTCTACCCCCTCGGGGCAACATTGAACTTGGGAGTTCAGGAAGCCAGCTGGTGAAGGTGGGATCATCCCGAGTTCTAGCTTCCTGGTTCTCAGGTTCCAGCCCAAAGCTGCCGTCCTGAGTGAGTGGGCAGAAGGGGAGCTGTGAAGAAACACAGATTCTAGTGGAAACTGACTTTCCGATAGTTTCTTGAACATCATCACAACTGGCATGTTTGACGAGGTCTTTTTCTGTTTTCTTTCTTTTTTTTTTTTAATCTGTTTTCTTTTTTAAATGCACCAGCCAACAGGATGTGTGAGAGTTTAAATGCAGAGATGAGCCCTTAGAGGATGTTCAGAGAAAGGTCAGACTGTGACCCTTATGCAGATTCGGGTCATGAAAAAGTGTTGCAGATTTTATTCTACTCGTGACAGAACCTGGCAGATGTAATAGCCGATTTAAAAGAAGTGCAGTAGCACAAATGAATAGAGGGGAAGGATTATTTCATTGAACTGCAAGTTGGGGCAAAACTGGATTTTGCGCAGAGAGGAGGGAATTTGCAGGGCCCTCGGCTGCCCACGATTTTGCGGATCAGTAAAAGAGCCGTGAGAGGAAGGGAGGTTAAAATCGGCTCGCTTGGAGGGCTGCTCTCCCGCCGCTGATGCAGAACAGGCTTGGGTGCAGCCTGGCACATGTGGGGGCCTTCTGGACCCACAGGGATCAGTGTGATCCTGGGATAGGACTCTCTCTGATGCTCTCTTTCCCTTGTCTCTTTGTTACATTTATGGCTGGTCTGCTGTTTTGCTTGTTTCTACTGGTATCATACTCAAAACGTGCTTGTCCCTGAAGAGCCCCCAACATTCACAGCACCCAGACACTGTCGCTTCTCACTTTGAAGACTAGGACACATGGTGAAGAAGCCTTTCTCTGAGGCCTGAACAGTGTCCTTCATGAAGGCCCACGTGGACAGTTAAGGGTCACACTGAGCACAAGATCCAAGTGACGCAGGTGCGCCTTCAATACGTATTGCTCTTCAATACGTTTGTGTTTGTATGTTTGTGATATGGGGCCTTCTAAAGTATAAGGTCCAGCCCTGGCTGGTGTGGCTCAGTGGATTGAGCACCGGCCTGTGAACCAAAGGGTCTCTGGTTCGATTCCCAGTCAGGGCACCTGCCTGGGTTGTGGGCCAGGTTCCCAGTTGGGGGTGTGCGAGAGGCAACCACATATTGGTCTTCCCCTCTCTTTCTCCCTCCCTAGCCCTCTCTCTCTGAAAACTAAATAAATAGCAAAGTCTTTTTAAAAATAAAAATAAAGCACAAGGTCCAGGGAAAGGGATCTTCGCATCTGTGTCTAAAGGGGATGCTACCCTACACTCCCCTCTGGCCAAACCTTCTTCTTTTTCCTAGCTAGGATGACCCTGGTTCCTAAAGACACAATATTTGGCTTTGTGACAGACTCCCTTGGCATAGCCATTTCTTAGAAGTTTCTCAGAGGAATTCAAAGGCGAAAATAATGCTGTTTGGTGAAGAGGAAAAAATAGAGCTATGACTCATGGCCTTTGGGGCTCAAGGAGGCAGTAGAGGGTGAAGGGCGCCCTAGGCAAGGACTCTGTGGCAACGTGACTCTGGTCTCTCTACAGCGTGTTCTGCCTCCTGGACAGTCGTGGCCGGCAGCAGTGCTTGTCCTGGACCCTGAGCCTGGGTCAGAGGCCTGCTGAGCGCCCCCGGGCTGCTGTGGCGCTCTTCTTCCGGGCACCTGGGAAGGCCAGGCGGATCCGAACAAACTTATCTAATGACATTTCTTCAGTCTCTGCAAGACACCAATATTGACAAAAGAGCCCTTGTTCATTTTCTGAATCTTCGCTTTCCCTTCTCTGGCACGTGTCAGCCATCTACCCTCTCACGTCCTCTCCTTTTGGGAGGACGAGTCTGATGGATGGAGATGAACACCACAGCCCCGTGTCAGGGTAGTGTGGACACCACAGCCCAATGTCATGGTTACAAGTGTTACCCAAAGGAAACATGATATGAAATCTAAGGTTTTGAATTCATTTATTTTGCATTTATTAACAGATTACTATACACTGGACTCCTGGGGTAGGAACTGTAAACTGGTGTGTGACTATGTCACAAAGGACATACTGGCCACTGAGGCTTTCAGGAGGGGGACCTAACCAGTGTACGTGCCAAAAGGTTCCCCATGCCACGTTCCCAGTGTGGCCGGTAAGGCCCCCAGATAACATAGGACTGGGACGCACCAAGGCAGCCACAGGAAGCTGAGGCTGAGATTCGAGTGGGAAAACCGCCCTGGCCACCGGAGCCCCGTGGGGAAGGGCTACGAATCCATGGGCAATCTGCCCTGTGTTCCCCCACCATGCTAATCATCGTGGCAAAGGCACCTTTTGGAGAAGTTTTCTGGCTTGACAGGGGACTTATTTTTAATGCTATTTCCCTCACACCAGGCAGTGTCTGGGCTGCAGGCGCAGGGCTGAGCAACAAGGAGCAAGTCCTGACCTCCGGATCACTCTCCTACAGCATAGACAGAAGGAATCCCTTAATTCGGTAGTGATTGGCACTGTGAGGAAAATGAGGTTGTCGAGCTGTACTGGTGGTGGCTTCTCTGAGGTGTGACCAAGTAAAAGGAGGAAGCAAACCACGGGGAGTGCTGGGCAGGACCTGGGCCAAGCCACAGAAACCAGAAGTGCAAGGTCCCCAGGCAGGCGCCCGCTTAGTGCTTGTTAAGTCCAGTACGAAGCGGAGTTCACCAAGGGAATGAGGGTGGAGGAACAGCTAGTGTCAAATAGAGTCCAAACCCACACCCAGAAAACTTTTCTACAAAGGTAGAAGAGAAGGAAAACAATTTTATTGTCGCATAAGCATTTGACCAGGCTTCCAGGTGCGCTCCACTAAAAGATCACAGGGCAAAGATATCTTGCCCTTTTACACAGGCAGTCTGACACAACCCTCCCAAACACGCTCGCAAACTAAACAATGACTGGTCCTTAAGTGGGAAGACTTGACTACGGGGTTTGTCACACGCAGAGTTCATCCAAACTTCGCTGGGTAGTTGGGGTGTTATCGTCCTTGGTTACGTTTCAAAATGATGCTTCTGGTCTTTAAGAAAGGTATTCCAGGGTCTGGCAAGAGGATTCTCTAGCTTTAAAAAGATTCATATATGCTTCAAAGAGATGGAAAGAACTTACAAATTTTCTAAAACAAACACTCTAAGAAAAGTCTTCTGTGGCAAGGTATATTTATTGCTTAATTTTAATCAGAGTTCAGTTTTTTTGTTACCTTCTGTTTATACAGATGTTCCAACACTTCCAACAGCCTCCTAATGCTCTGTGTCTGCATTTAATGTGCATGTTAATAATGTCAGATAAGCAAAAACAAATACAAACCTCCTAAGCCATTAAATAAAACAAAATCTACCTGGAAAAAAAAATGAGTAAAAAAACTCATTTTAGGATGAGCTATACCCACAGCCACTCCAGGGGACAAAGGCCAAATGTCCCCCTGATTTTCCTTGTTGCAAAAACGGATCCACAAAGCCAGCTTGAAACTGCTAGTCTCCCACATGGGGGGGTTGGGGTCACAGTCAGAGAGCCAGCCTCACTCCAGCCAGGTGATGCACGCCCGCCCGCCGTCACCACTCGCACACTCTCATCCCCATCAAGAGCAGCGGCATCACGATTCAGTTCTTGCCCTGGCTGGTGTGGCTCGGTGGGTTGAGCGCTGGTCTGTGAACCAAAAACAAAAGCAAAAACTGTATATATTCAGCTTATTGAAGTGCAATTCACACGCCATACAATTCAACTATTTAAAGCATACAATTTAATGGCTTCTAGTACATTCACAGAGCTAAACATCATCACAATCAATTCCAAACAATTTCATCACTTCCCCGACATCCCCTGTCCCCGTTAGTGGTCACTCCTCTTCCCCCCACCCTACTCCCAGACTTCCGCAACCACTGGTCTACTTTCTGTGTCTATCAATGCGCTGACTCAGGACATGGTATGTAAATGGAATGACACAGTATGTGACCTTCCGCATATGGCTCCTTTCACTCAGCATAATGTGTTCAAGGTCCATCCATGCTGTTGCGTGTAACTACTTCATTCCTTTTCATTGCCGAATAATATTCCATTATAAGGATATACTACTTTTATTTATTCATTCATCAGTTGACGGATGTTTGGGTCGGTTTCACCTTTTAGCTATTATAAGTAAGACTGCTACAAACACTCATGCATAAGGGTTTTTTTGGTGGACATATGCGGGTTTTTTAAATCGCTTTACTGAGACACAATTGACGTATGATATTGTATAACTGAAGGTGTACAGTGTGGTGATTTAATATAGATCTGTACTGTGAAATGATTTCCACCATGGTGTTAGCTCACGCTTCCGTCTTGTCACATAACTTTCTTTTTTTGTGATGAGTATCTCTTTTCATTTCACTTGGGTATCCACCTAGGGGTCGAATTGTTGGGTCATATGGCAAATTCTTTGTTTCATCTTTGAAGGGACTGCCACCGTTTTCCAGACCAGCCGCACCATTTTACACTCTCATCAAGAGCGTGTAATGGTTCCCACTTCCTGCGGCCTCGCCAATAACTTGTTTTTATCTTACCTGTTTTTATTTCATTTTTTAGTTTTTTATCTTTTATTTTAAAAGATTTTATTTATTTATTTTTAGAAAGAGGGGAAGGGAGAGAGGAAGAGAGGGAGAGAAACATCAATGTGTGTTTGCCTCTCCCACACCCCTCACTGGGGACCCGGCTCGCAACCCAGGCATGTGCCCTGACTGGGAATCGAACCGGCAACCCTTTGGTTCGCAGGTCAGCACTCAATCCACTGAGCCACACCAGCCAGGGCTATTTCATTTTTTTAATTATTATGGCCATCCTAGTGACTGTGGTGTCTCCTTGTGGTTTTGATTTACATTTCATTTGCATGTTGAACATCTTTCCATGTGCTTATTGGCCACTTGTTCAGATCCTTTGCTCTGTTTTAAGTTGGGTTATCTTCAGTAATACAGGAGTCTCGTCTTTTCTTCTGTTAAAGGAGAGCATCTCTTCCTTAACGAGGGTTGTGGAGATCAGGAGATCAGTGACCGCCAAGGCTCTCTGTGCGCGGGGAGCCTGCGCTCTGGAAAGTTAGCGCCACTGCAGCTCACCTTGCCTGGAAAGTAGAAACCGAGCTGAGTTCTTCTTGCATTTCATCATCTAGCACAGCGCTTTGCATGAAGACAGGCTCGATAGATGTCTGAGAAGTATAACGTGCCTATTCACACCACTCAATACTCAAATTTCAATCCCAGGTACTCTGCCCTCTTGCTCCCATTTCTTTCCTTGAACCTTTTCTTCCAGGAACAAGTTCCTTAATTTTATTCCCCTTGCCAGCTGCTTCCTCTCCTGAAATCTAACTTGCAGTATCATTGAAGTTGATTACAAGAGAACCAAAGCCCCCCCCCACCCCCCCCACCCCACCCCCCATCACAGCTATGACGTGAATATCACTAATTTTTGAAGGAGCTAAACGACTCTCAAAAGAACCTGTCCTCTTTTGGAGAGCCCGACAAAAAGTCATTTAAGTACTGAGCGCAGTGAGAGAAACGAAGTTTTTAAAAAGCCTGATTGCATCTTGACAGAGCCCTTTATTTAACACAGTTCAGCAACCCCCATGACCTAGCCTGCTCTGAGGCACGGCCCCCTTTCTCCTTCGTCGAGGACCCGACCACCGTCAGGCCCCTAAATCGAGGTTGGTGGCACTCCTCTGCAGGGGTGCGGAGCCCGCAGTGGGCTGGATATGGGTGGCGGAACGGCAGCAATTTGATCATTCAGCCGAGTGGAGAGTCCGACTCGACTTCAGACTTAAGAGATGCTCTGCCAACCCCAGCTTCCGTGCCTGGGGCATAACATGAAAGGGCGAGCGCAGGTGAGAGGCGTAGCCCACCTGCCTGGTGCCTTAAGCAGCCCAGTACAAAAGGCACCCCATGAGAAAATGGGTGCGTGCGGTTTGCCCAATCGAAAGGATCTGCTGGATTTGGCCTGAGGTGCGGGGCACGGGAATGTGAAAAACAAGGGGTGGGTGGAAGAACCGAGGTACTGGAGTCGGCTGTAGGACGGTGGTCTGAGACCCCAGGCCCCTCTCTAGAGCCCGCTCTTGAACAGGCCCGGGGAGTGCTGGTGGAAGGTGGGGATGGGGGACGGTGGGATCCTGGGGTACAGGGGCCGGCTTGAATTTATCTTCATACTCGGGGTCTAGCACAGTGCTCAGGGGCTGTCCCGGCCTCTAAGGGAACCAGGAGCCAGCCCAGGTGGGGCAGACCGCTAGGTCGCGCATCCCGTGGTGGCAGGGGACTCGGTGTAGGGACGCATCTCCAGACTTGCACAGAGACAGGGCGCCGCCGGGGCGGGCTCGAGCGCTGAGGCAAACCCCGCAGCGCGATGCCGGCCACCGCCGGTCTCTGCAGTGGAGGCGCGAGGCGCCGGCCTCGCGTGGACCGTTTAAGCCATCCCGCGCTCCTCATTGGACAGAGGCCCTTGTCCATCACTGAGGGACTGCTACTGGACGAGGCCGGACATCCGGGACGACGCATCTCTGTGCTAAGTGGGGAGGGGGTGAAGATGCAGCACCCAATGGCAATCAAGAGCTTTGCTTCCGCAGAAGATTGGCAGATGCTCGAACCACTGAGGCACCGCGGAGGGATATTTCCCGTGGAAAGTGATGCGTCCACTCTGCGGCCGGCGGTTTGTCTCTGTGCGAGCTTTCTCTTGGTATATAAAGTGGGAGATTCATTAGCGCGTAAATGGAACTGTGCTGCAGGCAAAGATTTTTTTTCAATTAGTATTTTGGTTTTCAACTAAGGCTCCTGAATTTGACAGACTTTTCCTGGAATTACCTAGTTCCTGAGGACCCCTTAGCGAGGCGCCCCCTTCCCTGGACATGATCAGGGCTGGAGTTACCCACGCCGCGCTGCAAATGGTGGCCAAAGTCATGGGCACTGTGCGCTGCGAGGTGACTTAGAGCCAAGACTGAATGGATGGTAGTCAATAGAAAAGAGGCTGAGACAGAAATGGACCATTGACAGGGGGAAAAAATGTGAGGAGCACTTAAAACATTTGAATGGATGCTCAACCTTTTTCATAATAAGAAAAATGCCAATGAAAACCGCTGAGCTAACATTTCTGACCTGTCAGATTGGTCAAAAATCCAAAATTTAACAAGCTACTTGGTTAAAAATCAGCGTAGAAGCTGGCTCTGTCTTGCGTTGCCGGTGGAGTGCAAATGGGCACGGGCTGGGGGACGGGTAAGTAATACCACAAACTGACACGTGAGTTTAGCTTTGAGTCAGCAGCCCATTGTCAGGAGTGCGCCCTGAAAACACACTTCCACGGGTAGTCGCACAAAGTCGCGTTCATAGTGGTGTTCGAACTGGCACGAGACCGGAAATGACGCAGATGTCCATTAGCAGGGAAGCGGCTGAACAAACGGCGGGCGTGGGCCGCGCACGGCGTTCCTGTACAGCAGGCTTCGCAGCGCGGTGTTCTCCTCGGAGTGGTTTCCAGAGACACTGAAGTGGGCTGCCACTTTTAGCCACAAGAAGGGCGAAAAGGCCCAAACCAAACGAATAACAGTGGTTTACTCAGGAGTAGAGGTGGTGGTGGTGGAGGTGGGGAGAACCTGGTGGAAGCCTTTGAAGGGAGGGGGGATTAGGATAAAGTGATCGTCACCATTACCTGTTAAGAGAAAACAAAAAGCCCACAACGCAAAAATCTGTGACTGTGGGAATTTGCTCAGTTTGGCCACTGCTCTCCAGGGACCCAGTACTAGACCCTGGAGGGACAGGCGTGTTTGGCTGGGTGGGCCTCAAGTTCCTTGCAATGGGACCTTGCGGTCCACCGGGCTGAGGGTATCTGGAGGTGAAGAGGGCAGGAAGGAAATGACTTCCACCTGCTTCAGGTTGCTGTGCACTCTCCTCCCACAGTGCGAAGCAGGGCCTGGCCGTGGGTCCCAGACAGTGACGTTGCGGAGGCCCTGTGGACGACCGTGGGTCTCGGCCACGCCCTGCAGTTACCGCTCTGGTGGAAGCAGAGCCTCTCACTGCTGTCCTTCAGTGCCCGACCCCGCAGACGCGACGCTGTGCCTTCAGGACACGAGGCCCCGTCTTACACTTGATGTCTTCCAGGCCCAGACCGCTGCCCGGAAGATAAACTCTGTCAAACTGTGAGTACAGGGACGTCCTCTGGACAAGTGTATGTTCTTCTAATCAGCTGGGGGAGAACAAAACAGCCTCAAAGTGATCTATTCTTAGGAAAACTATTGACATTTCCAGATTTAAAAAACTGAAAACAAGCAAAAATCAGCCAAAGGATCGGAGGAAAAGCTGGGTGCGTGGAGCTCACAGCAGGCTTGCCCTTAGCTTTAGCCTGCTCTTAAAGCTGCTTGGATTCCGTGTTAGCTTCAGTACGGCCACTGGAGACAGCAGCCACTTGGAGGACAGGAAGCAAGGAGACACTAATTTTGCCCAGGTGATGCAGTTACAGACACTTGGAGGGAAGAAGGAGGTCCTGAAAGGTCTCTAGCAAGGAGCTTGGTAGACAGAAATGGACTGTCTGTGGCCATGGTTTGTAACTCACTGCCAGTGTGTGATGGGTGACAAGCCACTGCTATGTGTGTGGGCACCTCCGGAGTAGGGCTCCGGAGTAGGGCGGTGATTGGACGGGGGAGGGGGGGGGAGTCGGGAACTCAGACTCTGAGATGGTTCTCGGTGCTGGTGGAGACTGAGCCCTGAAGTCCCTGAACCTACAGACCTCAGGAGAGAGTTCATTCTGATTGGCTTCTGTCAGTCCCTGTGGCTCTGGCCCTGTGTGGTAGGGCCACCGTGGTGGCAGCTTGCCATGGCTCGCAGTGTGGAAGTCTTAGCTGTTCTTCCTGTCCCCCTCCCGCCTGCTCTTTCTTTCTCCCTGACCGCTTGGATTTAGAGGCCCTAATGAGATGGAATCGTCTTCCTGTCCACACCTGTGAACAAGCAGGGTGTCTCGCCTTGCTTTCAGATTGCAGGGCAGGGTGTTGTCTTAGGCTACGTGTTATGTGCTTGCTGCCAGCTCCAGGAAACTTGTAAGAATGGGTTTGAATCAGCAGGTACATTGTTTTTGAAGGTGCTTCGATTTCCTTGACCTGTGGCAATACTGATATCTGGGGTGACATAGGAGTGTCAGTTTGAAATGGGTTGTAAGAGGACTCCCTGGCCACAGATGGACTCAAGGGTGTCCCAGTGAGCAGATGAGGTGACAGGAATGGTATAAACAGAAGAGGGTGCTTATCTGAAATAGCGCCAGAGCCCCCAACAGTCGCAAGGAGCCAGCAGTGCTTCTTGGAAGCTTCAGCGGCCCAGGGGCTGTCGAGTGTGCCAGGTACTTCAGACACTGGCTTCCAAGTCCCTGGCAGGTGACAGTGATCCTGGTGTCTACCCAGTACCACCCCCTGTCCCTTCCTTACAGAGCCCGGTGGGATCCAGTTACCCCTCCTCTCAATGGCCTTGTGTTCAGGAGACCTGGCCGCTTCCCCAGGCATCTCAGCCAGCCACGGTGGTCTGTGCTGGTGACCTGTTGAAGCAGGGACACATGACATATTCTGGCCAACTGGCACCTGAAGGGAGGACCAGTTCTGTCACTCCTGGAGACACAAGCAAGAGATGATGACCCTTTTGCTGCTTCTGGACGTGACACCTGAACCACTACAGCTATCTTGCAACCACGAGGAGAGGTGGTCAGTGGCGGAAGCCTGCAATGCCAGGACCGCAGCACCGAGAGTCGTAGCCTGGGCCTGGCCTTCCCGGCCTGCAGCCGCTCCGCCATGGACCCCTTAGAGACCTAGCACGGGGGGGTTCTGGACAGTCTCCAGCAAGGAGAGTCTGGTAAACAGAAAAGGATTAGGGGAGCAGGGGAAGGAAAGGGAAGCATGGTGCCGGGCCAGCGCCTGTTCTGCAGTGTGGCCCGGGGGCCCGGCCGGTGCGTGCCTCCAGGGGACAGGGAGGTGAAACCACACAGGGGTCCTGGAGACCCCAGGAAGGGAACAAACAATTCTTAAAACATACAAGTTTTAAAAAGCATGCCGAAAAAGATAAAAATAAAATTTGAAAGAAGTAAAAAGCACTGACATTTGGCTACAACAACAGACACAGCAGCCCCTCCTGCCACGCAGATCCTCAGCAAAGCAGCAAAAGGAATTACAGCACCAGCGGAGGCCCGAGAAAAGTTCTAGCTAGCATGAGGATGAAAGGAGGGTGACTGTCCCCATCGTTACTACTTGAGGTGTGTCATATGCCATGGCTTCATTTAATTCTGTGTATTGATTTAGGTTTTGTTTTTTTTTTAAGATTTTATTTATTTTTAGAGAAAGGGGAAGGGAGGGAGAAAGAGAGGGAGAGAAACGTTGATTGGTAGCTTCTCTTATTCACCCTGACTGGGGCCTGGGCTCGCAACCCAGGCATGTACCCTGACTGGGAATTGAACCAGCGGCCTTTTGCTTTGCAGAATGATACCCAACCCACTGAGCCACACCAGTCAGGGCTGATTCAGTTTTATTCCAGCAAATAAAAAATATTTATAAGAACTTCATGGGTTCTCCCTCACTCAGTTGGCTATGAAATTTCCTCCCAGTGGGGTGATTGGAACCCAGGCCTGAGCAGCATAGAACAGCCCGACATTGCTGTCATCACGTGCTCCCCGACTCACAGAAATGCGCTGCTCTCGCACGGAGTCCCGGACATTGTTCCGTGAGGTCGTTTTGGCATTCTTTCGATGGCTGCCTGGTGCGGTCCTCCTTCTCTGCACACGTGCCCATCTTCTCTAAAGGATTCAATCTAAAGGTAGGCACCCGGTCCCATAGTTCAGTTCTTCTATCTGTCGTGTCTAGCATAGTTCTAGGTGCATTATGAGTGCTCACATAAGCCTTAATTACATGCAAAGAAGTCTCATGCTTAAATAAGGGAAACCCTTGGCTTAACTCAGATGCAGCTGTTTTGTTTCAGGAGGGAGGGTGAGATTGAATTAGCCATTTTGCTCAGAGTGCTCCCCTGCTGCTTGCTTCCATAAGTTACAGAACCTTCCAGACATCCTTCTAAGGCAAAATGAAAGTGTAGTGTCACTGGACAGGACACGCAGGCCGCAGGCCCTGAGCTTCACCTTCCCTACTGCACCATGTATCCTTTCCACAGCCTGTGTGGGGGCTGAGCCTACAAGCCATCCCTCCCAGGCTGCCGCCTGCCCCGGGTCTGCGTGGAAGCTTTCACTGGGATCAGAAGACAGTCTCGGAGGGCGGCCTACATAACAGCTGGAACCTCACCCACAGGCAGAAGCCAGAGGACTCAGGGACTTTCTCATCTGAAGACCGAAGTCCTGACTCCTGACTCCTGACACGTCATGTAGAAATTGCAGGAACCGAGCAAACCTGCCTATCATACACTTCTACATCTGCGGATACAAGACCACGGGAAGCCTACAGAAGTCCGAGTAGCAAGGGCTGGGGTCACGGGTCAGGGCAGGGTCACAGCGCAGCGGTTGTGGACATCCCACTGGGCGGTGGCAGCCGCCTACATGTCGTAGAGCCTGAGCTGCTCTCGCACATCGCCATCAGACATCTCGCCAAACGTCTCCTTGTTGTCCTCCATGAGCTTGAAGATGGCTGCCAGCTGTTCTTTCTGCACTCTGTCGAGAAGAAAGGATACAGAGGAAAAAGCTGCCCTGACCCAAGGCAGAGAGAGATAGAGAGGCAGTGAGCCTCCAGGGGAGTCAGGACGCTCCTCTCCTGTGTCACTGCCTTAGCTTTCCAGAACAAGAAGAGAACCAAGCTCAACCAAAACCCACTCAGCACACAGGAGCCGGTTCTAAACACTGGGGTTCTAAGTATTGGGTTTACCCTGGAGATTTGGGGACCTCCGGTTATCGCTCAAGTTCTCGGTGCTTGTTTCCCATGACCCCCTTTCACTGCAGACTGCACATCTCACAGAAGTGAGGAGGAGGAACGTGGGCCCCACTGAGTGGCTGGGGATTCTGAGCAGGAATGTATTAGAAACAGCCTTAGTTTAAAGAAATGAGCCAAAAGCAAAGGAAGACAAATTACGGGCTAGGAAACAGGGGTGCTTGCAGATGTGTGTGGCCAAGGGGCAAGGGCTGGGTGTGGGGTCCCGCTGCCCAGATGAAGGGACGTCTGTTTCTAATTTGCACAAAGATACCATGTGACACCATGTGGGGTCCCTGCCTCTGTTCCAGGGACCAGACATGGCTGGAGATAAGCTTTACTTTTGGAGGCTCAGCCATGCCACCTGGCCAGCACAGGACAACACCCACAGGTGCAAACACGAAGGGGTGGGGTGAAACTCTGCAGCAGAAAACCAGGGGACAGTTTGGCTCTGGCTTGTTCTGTCCTGGTTTGCCACACTGCCACGTGGCTGGGCGCTGTGTGCTGGCCCCGGCTCACTGTTCTGGCTTCGGGCTTCTGTACCGGCCACCGTCAGAGGATGTCAGCCCAACAGCAGGGTGGGACCCCTCCACGCCTCCCTGCAGCCGGGCCGGCTGTGATCCAGCAGAGCAGGCTTTGGCATAGCCTCCAGCCACGTGGCCCTGACATTGCCTGGGCAGGGGGTGCCCCGAGGTCTCGTCTGGCACTGTCCTAACACTCCTTCTGCAAGAACCCCAATTCTCCCACCCGGCATTTGGTTTTCTGACTAGAGTGGCATCTACAAGCTGAAGTACTGAAGTCCCAAATGCCAGCCTCTCTTTGTCACCCTGGGAAAGTTATTTCTTTCAGAGGAGAAAGAGCCTATGGTAAGCGCTCTGCTGTCCGAAAGAAGGACAGTATTGGGAATTGAAAGGGTGTCCCTTAGTCCCTCGGATGGACTCACAGTCCAGATGTACGTGTGGGCACTCTCCCCCTCGGTGAATGCAGATTCTCTCCTGTGTTTCTGATGTCTGGGACACTTGTATATTTTTAACAGGGTGGACATAGGATTTCCGACTCTGGTGGAGAATACCAGGCATCAAAATGAAAGAAAGCTCAAATTTTAAGGGGTTCATAGATTTTTTAAAAACAAAGCAAAACTGAAAAAAGCACACAATAATCAAGGTCATCTACTCAGAGTTTATTGGACCGAACAAAGGCTGAAAACACAGATCCAAGCCATCAGCGTGAGGCTTGGCGCCTACGTTCAAACAGTTTCCAGACAAATTAGATTGCTAAGCTTGAGGGAGCCACCTGCTTCCTGCGTCAGTAAGAGCCCAGCCTGGACAAGGACACTGCTGTTGCCATATGGGACGTGTGTGCTCACAAGAGCACGCCTCACGTGGCTCTGCAAGGCAGCTGCTTTGTTGCCCGTTCTGCCCGAGGCCCCTGAGCCTGGGGTATCGGCCCAGAGGAGGAGGCCGCTGGAACGCAGCACGCCCTATAGGTTGACAGGGGACATCTCCCTGCCTCCCATTAAATGGAAAAGGTTTTTCTATAAACATTGCTTTAAAAAATGTTGGTTGTTTTAACCAACATATCTAAAAGCTGTAGCCTAGTTTGGCATAGTATAAATACTGTCAAATATAAAACTCCAGGAAGTGAATCTGGGGCTGGTCTGATTTCTAATAAAGTTCTAACTCATCTCTGAAAGTTTCCAGGAAAAACCATCATCGAATAATCTATTTTAAGCAAACACTGTTATTACTACTCCGGGCAGTTTGGCTGAACTGGTCAGGAAGGACATCAGTGAAAAGGCCTCTGAGCAACCGGAGGGCTGCTTTAAGCCTCCTATGAAGGGGAAATAAGGGCAACTGTGCATGGATAGCCAGCTCTGGTTCTTTACTGCTCAGTCATCAGTAGAGCGTCTCCCACCCCCAGTGACGGAGCTAGGCAGAGAGCAAGAGGGAAGTGGGCTACCTGTGACCCTGCTCGGTCCCCTCTGTCCCACACATCTCAAAGCCTTTCAGGGTGGGGCTTCAGTGAAGGAAAAAGCAGAAGGGCTGGAATAAAACTATCCCGATTTAAAAATGATGAAGTAGCGCACCCCATTGCGCTCAGGTGTGGAGGGTGTGGGGGCAGGGAGTGAGAACAGACTCTTAAAACCCTTCAGCGTAACAAAGCAAACCCCCTAAACATGGAGGAACACCCCGGCAGCAGGAGAGCACAGGCGTCCCCCGGGCCCTCTCAGCCGAGGGGGAAGTCCTGTCCCGCACTGTGCAGGCACGAGGCACCTGGGAGCCTGCAAGGCTGCTCTCTGGGCGTTTCGTTTTATTTCTCAAGCCTTTAAGATGCCAAGTGGAAAAGGAGGGCACTAAGGGCAACTTCGTTACTCTTGAGTTCTGTAGAGAGAAATGGGGAGAAAAGGTCACTGATTCGACTCGTTCCCCCTTATGAGCGCCATGGAAAGGGACCATGCATGAGGAGGTTAGGCTGGAATCGCAGAAGCCGGCTGGACGCTGGCTTCTCAGACACGTGAGGGGCGCTTCACCTCTCGTCACCTTCAGCAAGACAGTCTATTCCAGTAAGCCAGCGGCCCCCCCAGGGGACCCCCCACGGGAGCCCAGCAGCCTGTGATGCCCATCCCAAGTCTGCAAGGCCTTTGGGTAACTGGGGCAGAGCCTACATTTAGGTAGTTAGGCAGGTCATGCACTGGGCACTTTGGCCTTGTGGCTGTGCTGGGAGGGTCTTGCCACTCTAGATTATTTCCTATTCCTGTTGTCAGGGTTTTGCCCCCTTTGGGGACACTGGCAGTTTAGGACTTGTGCTCCTCCAGTTGAGGGCAACAGTGACCCGGCTTTTTCTAAAAGGAACACAGAGACCCGGAGAGAACGCAGGGATTCAATTTTGTCCCTCTGGTGCCCTCTTCTGGAGGTCAGAGTCAGCACGTGTTTTTAGAAATGGACACTGGCGGACTGTTTGTGGGCACATCAGGCAGCTGACGTTAGGAGACTACCCCACAGCCAGGGTTTCTCTGCCTCCTCTCACCCTTGCCCGTTATGCCATACAAAACACTGTCCACTGGAATCGTGTCTGTCAGTCCTGTGGACCTGCAGAATGGAGTGGGTGCTGGGGTCCCGGGTCCTCATCTATCAGAGCCAGCCTGGGGTACAGCCTGGGTTGCGTTTTTCCCCTGAAGCAGAGCGGCGGAGAGTGGGTGGCGTACAGTAAGGGGAGTGGATGGTGGCGCTTCATCTTTTTTCTGCCAAACTAGGAGCCAGCCAAGCCTACCAGCTTCACTAGCTCTGGAGTGCGGGGGACATCTTGCTGGAGGTGGGGCACAGTCACCAGCCTGCAAGCCCCCTGTTCTAGCCATATTCAGGCTGGGTGGGGCACCTCCCAGAGAAGCTGCGGTGGGAACCCAGGGAGTCCCCGAGCCAGGCAGGGGCAATGCCAAGGATGCCTGTGAGCCCCACGCCCCAGAGAGCTGGGAGGAAGAGGGCAGGCGGTGACAAAGCAGCAGCGCCTATGGATTTGCAGACCCTTTGGGCAGAGGAATTGGGTCTGTGAGCAATCTCAAGGGTGGGGATGCGGAATTAAACACAGAGGAACAAATCTGGGGTCTCCTGCTTTCAGTCCTGCTTCTTAGGGCCATTCCCTGAAAACCTGTACACTGAGGCTTCTGGGGAATGCTGGATCACGTGACCCCGGACAGCTTAGGCTCTAGACAGTGTGTGTTGGTGGAGTTAATGAGTTAAAGTCGGGCCTTGCTGTGTGTGTTTGGTGACTAGCTTGTAACTTGACTGCCGGGACCCTGAGTGCCAGGAAAGGGATTAGAAACAGGCTGAGCCTGGCCGAAAGAGTTTGTGCGCACTCTTCACTGGCAGTGGTTTTAGTGGTTTGACAGTGGTACGCACGTAGTTTTCCGCACTGATGCTTTTGGGGCGGTTTTCTGGGCTTAGCCGGCGAGCCGTCTCACACCCATCAGCGGCCCCAGGCCCCTCCAGGGCTATCGTGCTGTAGATGGAAAGTCAAAGCCAGACTCGCCAGCCTCTGCAACCCAAGCGTTGCCATGCGAGGAACAGGAGCGGTCGTGAGAGAGGGGGCGCAAGGGGGCCCCTCGGGGCTGCGCGAGCTGACCACATGCAGGGGCAGGAGGAGCAAGCAGACATCACAGGCAGACATGTCGGACAGCCCAGGGAGCATGCTTGGCTGGGCAGTGATGAAAATGAACGTGAGGAACTCCAGCCCCACCTTGTGAGGAACTGTGTTCAAGGGCCATAGAGTCCACCTGTCCCTCCTTCTCAGCTCAGGGTGCACCGTGATCACCGCAGCCTGTGGGCGAGGGGGTGAGAACCCCTTCACCCCGGCAGCAGCGCTTGGGCACAGTCCCTGCCCCAGAGAGAGTGGAGTGGGATCGGTGGCCTAGAGACTCTCAGAGACCCAGTGGCCGACCCGCTCAGGCAACACAGGGTCTGCTCCCTAAAAATAACAGAGAAGGGACTTGCCCTCTGCATCCCCGAGGTCCCAGCTCTGAACCCAGTGACAGAGTAGCCTGACTCCCCACCCCCGCCCGAGGCCTGGCGTCGTCCCCTGACCGGTCTTTCCTGCTCTAAAAGTCCTCAAGTGCACACAGACTAAGGGTCGCAGCCTCTGTCCCCAGGGACCTTCGAGGGACCACAGGTATGCCGTCCTCTCTCTATCCTTTAGCCAGGGGCTGCAGACCTGCGCTGTAGAGAGCTGACTCTCTGAGGCTTCGTGGGCCACGGGATCTTTGTTGCGGCTCATCAGCTCGGGCCACTGCAGTGCAAAAGCCTCCGCAGACCGTAGGAAAGGGAGCCTGGCCGTGTTCCACTGTCCCCGGGGCCTACAAGCACAGGGCTGAGGTCGGCCAGCCCTCACTCTGATCGTAAAACCCTGCCTGTCCGGCACCTTGGGAGCACAGGGTTCTTTCTGCCTTGCACTGTTCTGCAAGCTGTGTCACCTTCTTAGAGCAGAACTAAAGCTGTGGCATGACAGCCGGCACATCCTGCAGTCCCATGTGGTTCCCACAAGAGGGCGCTAGCTCCCACCAGCTGGCCCATTAGGTCCATTTGCCTCCAAGAACCTGGGGGCACCAGGAAGGGGGTCTGTTCACCAGGTGATCCCTGCTCCGGAGAAGAATGCGAGGCTTGGTGCACAGCAATGTACGTGTTCATTGGTCGTGAAGGCAATGGAGGGAGGGAGGTTTGGCCATGTCAGCTGTGTTGGGGACACGCTCACAGACAGAATGAGGGAAGCACCACTAGTCTAGGAAGTCGATCTCCTTACCAAAAGGATTTGCAAGAATGTTTGTGGCTCAGGACCTAAGGAACTTGCTACAGGGAAGTGAGGTCAGAGGTCAGCTCAATCCTGAAATATAAAGGCAGCACACCAGGTCACACCGAGGCAGCATCATCACAGGGAGGAGTGGGTTGGTCCCCAAGCCACCTTCCCCTGCACAGGGCCTTCCTCCGCTGGGATGGCACTGCCACCCCTCCGCCCCAGGTGAAAAGAAAAGCCTCTGAGCCAGGTTTGGAAGAACGGGTGACTGCTCCAGATGGGGACATAGGGGTTCCTGCGGACAGAGTGGCTTCTGACCTTTGGTGGACACTGGGTTGCTGGGGAGGGTAATGAGAGGTGGCTGAGCCTGAATAACATGCTCTACATTCCTCTCTGGGTGCCGGGGTGTGGGGGGCGGCTGCCCAAGCCTCTGAGGGTGGCCGGATGGAAAACGCACAGCAGCCATTTAGACCCCTGCTATAACCAAAGGACTCTGAGCCCTAGGCCACCCATGTGCGTGGGGACAGCTGGGCTCAGGTCAGAGTCAGACCTAGTCTCTCCTGTGGCCTTTCAGAGCTGTCCAGCTACTTGCAGAGCTCCTTAGCCTCTGGCAGGATGGGATGGGTGGGAAATGTGGAGGGGTACCCGTGGTGTGCAGTGGGTGCTGGCTGGGGTGGGGGAACAGCCTGATTCTAAAAACAAGCGGTGCAGCCTCAGCCGCCTCAGAACTCCGCCGAGCAGAACAGATAGAAAATGACCATGGGCTCTGGGGCGGGAAGGGCAGGGGCAGCTGCCACATGGATGAGCATGAAGAATCACGTTCTGCCCTGAATGATAGATTGGTTTTGTCATGAATTCAGTGTGTAAGTGAGCAGCCGGATTTGCTCCAGGCCCTTCCCTGGCGTCTTGCCTGTTTCTCTTTTCTGTGGGGGGCAGGGTGGGAGTGCAAGTCATGGTGCCCTAAGGGGACTGTCTCTGGGGAAAATCGAGCCTGGATGAATAGTGCCAGGACAGGAACGAAGCCCTAGGATGAACATGGAAATGGTCAGGGCCTGTGCAGCTTGCAGGGGGCAGGCCTCCCTCCCGGCTCCTGAACCAAGGGCGCAGGGTGAGACAGTGGGGCTCCCTGCAGATCCCAGCAGAGAGCTGAGTGGTCCCGAGGAATCGAGGGGGCCTACCTCTGTTCCTCCTCCAGTTCCTCTTTGGTCATCATCTTCTTATACTGGTTTCCCCGCAGCTTCCCGGGGCTGTACTTGAAGGAAAAGGCCTCTCCTCCTGGGGAGAGGGGACTGGGTAAGAGCTGGCAGAGGTTTGGGCACTGGGCCCCTCCCACAGGTTGAGTCCCACTCCCCTTTGTTAGTTTCGAAGAATCATCTCGGCCAGAGAGCACCCCCTTTGAAGAGGGGCAGAGGGCCTCGTCAGCCCAGCGCCAGCCCAGGTGCAGCCTCGGCCCGGGACAGGACTCTCGCCCTCACCCACTCCTTGTAGGCCCCGCTCCCATGCCCTCTCCATGACATCCCGCTGAGACAGCCAGAGAGAAATGAGCACCCGCTCCTCCAATAATACGGCTCCTGCCACCACGCGCTTCCCTCCTAGGGTCAGGCTGAGCCATCCACAGAGCTGGCTGTCTGCCCCTTTCTCACCAAGCCGCTCTCTGCCAGGCCTCTCTCCCCTCATCAGAAGCCCCACTTCACTGCCGTGCTAATTACAGTCAGATGGAGGGAGCTTATCTCTGGGAAGCAGGCTGTGCTAAGGCGTTGGATTCCCTGTGTCTCTGGGGTCCCGGGTCCCATACAGGGACCCCTGCCTCTCCTGCTGAGGTCCTCCAGTCTCACAGTCTTGGGGTTCATTCCCTGAAGTCCAGGGATGTCATGTCGGCCAGGCTCATTCTTTCCATGCCACAGCTACCTTTGAAAGCACAAAAGGGCAGCTCTTGAGCCCTAAGGTGGGGGCAGCAGGGGGTTCGGACAGAGGAAAGCAAGGAAATGTGATGCGGAGCTAAGGCAGGTGCTGGGCACACAAGACCAGAAGCAGGCGGTACACGCAGCCGAGGGCAGCAGGGGCAGAAGAGAAGAGACCAAGCACCATGTGCAGTGGCCTTAAGGGGTCCTTCAGCCCAGTGGGTGCAAGGTACACGGCCTCTGGCCAGCCCAGGGACAGAAGCTCAATGGCTTGTCTTATCTCATTTCCTAATGTAACGCATAAAGAACTGAGTAAAGGAAACGCAGAGACCAGCAAATCACCTTCCCACGCGGATGTATTCCTTTTTCGGTCCCGTTCTAGAGAGTTTACCCTTCTCTCACTCCAGTGTCAGGAATCTCAAATGTCCTGCCCGCCAGGCTACCCGGACCTCCAGCTGCCGCCTGTCCCATGTGATCAGAGAGGCTGATAGGGGCCCAAAGGGGAGGAAGAGGCCTTGGCCTCTCAGATTCTGGTTTTCTCTCGGCCAAACCAAGGAGCTTCTGGATACAAATTGAGGACCCAGCCATTATGCAGTGGGGGTTGGCTTGCCTCTTACCAGCACCTTGCCTCGGAGAAGGCTGGCACTGAGCACACATGGTCCAGTGGCTCCTCTCCCCCCACCCCCAACCGCCCAGGGCCGAAACCTCTTGTTTCGGAGCAGTTACTACTTCTGCGCAAGGGTTAACTTGCTTCCTGAGCGCTGCTCGAGGTGCTGGGGCTACGGCAGTGAGTAACACAGCCAGCAGAGAGGAATAACGACAATGCTGAGTTTGCAGCTAGTCAGGTGGAAAGGACAGCAGGGGGGGGCGGGGGGGTTAGGGAGGGCTTTATGGAGCCAGTAAAGCAAGGAAGCCTGGGTGGCACAGAGCCAGGGACAAGAGGACATGGCCTTCCTCCAGGTGACATGGGGCTCCGTGCAGAGACAGGTGACTCCCTCCCTCCCTCCTCACTGGAGACCCCCACTCCCATTAGCCAGCTCTTCCCTCCAGGCTGAGCTCTGGAGAGGGTCTGGGAGCACCATTCCTCCTGGTCGCTCAGAATCAGGAGCTTCTAGCAGCACAGGGTGTGGAGAGACAGCATCTGGGACCTGGGAACTGCTGAGCGACTCGGGGCCACTGTTTGAGGGGCCTGGGCCTTTGGAGTCACACTGAGCTGCAGACTCAGAAAGAGCTGGCCACCGGTGCTTGCCCCCTGACCTCAGCAAGAGGCAACAAAGAAAGCCAGTTCACTTCCAGGTTGAGGTCAGTGTGTTGCTGTTTTAGAGAAATAAAACATTAAAAATGCTGCCAGCTGGGTTTCAATTGATGGGGCACGTCTGATTAATTTCACATTTTCTGAGCCAGGGAGATGTGAAAAGGCTTCCACATGACCACATGCGTGTACCAAGCGACACTCAGCATTTCCAGTGTTGCCAAACCAAGAAGGCTCTGCGTACAGCCCCCCTGGGGAGGGGGGCTTTCTCCTGCCCAGTGAGTCCACTGCGTGCTTAGGGGACACAAATCAATTAGCCTGGGGGCTGCGCTGCTCACAGCAGAGGGCCTGGCGGCCCACTCTGTTTTCTTCTGCCAGCTGGGGCCTCAAGCCCCTCCTCCCTCTCCTAGGCGGGGCTTTCAGGGGGTCGCTGAGGGTGGGGGATTCCAGGGCCACAGTCAGGGAAGGAGGGAGGCCCAGGGACTGGGCACAAGGCTGGGCTGGAGCTCTGGAGGGTGGTCTGCAGACCCCTGGCCCAGGGGCCTCCGACAGCATCAGCTTTTGCTGCCTGTGTCCCCAAGTCACTAACAGGACCCACTAACGTGGCAGAGACAGACCCTGGGGCCACAGTGTCTGCAGACAACCTGGGAGAACCAAAAGCTTGGAGAGCCACCAGAAAGGGATGATGTCCACCTCACCCACACTCCCTGCAGCCACCTGCCCTTCCCCTGCCTCTGAGGCTGTGTTGACAGAGTGGACAGCCCAGCCCTGCTGGGCCTTGCGGGGGAAGCTTCGGCCCCCAGCCCAGCCCTGCTCCCCCGCCCACGCTGGCCTTGGTTATTGCATTCCTGCAACCCTCTCTTTCCATGGCTCCTGCCAGCAGTCGACTTAAAGTCACAGCAACAGCCTCGCTTTTTAAAAATTATGAAATATTTCAAACATACACAAAAGTACTGTGGTAAGTCCTCCACATACTTGCCATACACATACAACAAATGTTGACATTTTGCTGTTTTTGCTTCAGGTTTGTTTTTTTTTTAGATTTTATTTTTTTTTTAGAGAGGGGAAGGAGAAAGGGAGAGAAACATCAACATGTGGCTGCCTCTCACTCACCCCCCATCAGGGACCTGGCCTGCAACCCAGGCATGTGCCCCAACTGGGAATCAAACCTGCGACCCTTTGGTTCTCAGGCTGGCACTCAATCCACTGAGCCACACCAGCCAGGGCTGCTTCAGGTTTTTTATTTAAAAAGAAATGAAACATGAAGGTGCAGCACAAGTCCACTCCCCACCATGCTGGGTTCTCTGTTCAGGGACTGGCCCCTGGGTGGGTGCCCAGGGCAAACACACCGCCTTCACCTCGGCCGAGTTTTGAACTGATCAGTTTTGTCAACATTCCTGGTCATTCCCTTTCTCGTCTCCTGGCCGCCTGGAATCCGATGGCCAGGGAGGCCTGGCTACTTAGCGAGGGCTGCTCAGAAATCAGGTGTTTCCTCCCCCGGGGCCTTTATTCTGCACAAAGCAGGGGCAGCAGCCCTGTGAGTGACTTCAGTCTCCATAACAGATCGCAGAGGTGGAGAAAGAGACGGGAAATGTGCAAGGTTGTGCTGAGAGGGGAGTTAAGAGGCTCATCAGGAAGCAGGTCTGGGTACTCAGTTCACTCACGAGATGGGCCACCTGTATTTGGACCCAGCTCATGTTTTATAGGTGGAGAGGTGGGGGCTGAAAGAGCCGAGGAGGTTGGTGCAGAAGGTGGGGTCAGCAGTGCGGGCTCGACCTGGACGTCCTCGAGGCCATGTGGGGCTCAACGTCTCAGCCCTTCTCCCTTATTCTCTCCCCATCCACCCACTGCCTTCCCACTGCCACTCAGATCCTCAGCAGGGGACCGGCCCCAAAGGCCCACAGTGCAGCCCAGCATTCATGGCCAGACAGAGGGGGCTCGGGAGGGGCAGAGGGGTGTGGCCTGGAAGCAGGGCCCACTCACCTTCTTCCTCAAGCTCTGCTGGGGGTGGGTCCTGCTTGCCATCCTGCTCCTGCTCCTGCTCCTGCTCCTGCTCCTGCTCCTGCTCCTGCAAGACAAGGGGCACCAGGTCAGTGCACAGAGTGCAGGACGGTTCAGTCCCCAACACCTGACCCCTGGGCCCACTTGCAGGAGAGCTGTCCCGCAGCAGCATGGGGACCAGAAGCGAGTGACCACCCTGGTGAGGTGGGGCAGTGGTGGGCAGAATGTCGGGGAGAGAGGAAGGGACCGCCAAGGGCCAGCCTGACCATGAGCACATCCAGGAGGACGGGTGGGGGCCACAGTCAACAGCTGTGGAAACTATGTCGTCAGCGCAGACACCATTTGGCTGGGATGAGGGAGGGGGGGAGACTCCAGGCCGAGAAACAGTGTTTGTCCTTGTGTCTTGGTCCCTTTTCCAGCTGGGTGCTGGTCAAAGTATCTGAATGTCATTTTGATAAGTGGACTAGGGACTCCCACACACTCACTACCAGGAGAGCGGGTGGCATCTCTGAGGCTGAAGCCGGCCGGCCCCACAGAGAAGCTGCATTTATGGTCACAGGCTCCACCCGCCCCTGCTTCCTCTGACATCGTTTCTGTCCCTAACCGTTCTCCCAAAATCGGAGCTCTGCCTCCTTCAGCCCGGTTCTCTCCCACGCACAGACACAATGAGCAGATGGCTGGAAGGGACATCCCAGAATGGCCTTGGTGGAAGGGAGGAGTGACTTCAACTTGCAGGAATGTTGGAGGATGAGAAGTGCCAGTTGCTCCAGCCACTAGGGGTGGGAGGGTTTGGCAAGGGGACCGACCACCCGAGGAACTGTGACTTAGAAGCCCAGTGGGGAAATTCCTGCAGGTTTAAGATGGGAGCACAAATGGGCTGCCCCCCCCCCTTCCCGCGGAGAGGGTCCCACAGCAGACAGACCCAGAGCCAGGCTTTCAGGGCTCCGATTCTGGGGGTCCAGCCAGAGTCGGCAGCCTCAGCAGGAGCACTGAGTGTCCAGCAGGTGCCAAACTAAGCAAAGCGAGCTGAGCTGGGGGGCAGCGCTTGCACAAGCTCAATAGCTGGGGGCATGCTCTCTCCTGGCCCCCACAAAATGCAGTTGGGGGAGCTGGGTGGCAGACGGTACAGGCCCTTCTTCCCTTAGCCATGGCACCGTCTTGGTGTGCCAGTCAGCAGCTGGGGCTTCTGCGTCCAGGAACCTCTGGGATTTTATACCATTTGGGGGTGTCACAGTGGAGACATGCCTTTGCCTCAGCAAACCTATTTCCAGGTATGCTCTGGACCAGAAAACCATCTACCTGGGCCTCTATACAGTGCCTCTGATTGTGTGTAGCAGAAAAGACTGGAAACAGCTGTATGTTTTTCTGAAGGGTTAAGTGTATTATAGTTAAGTATGTGTGGGTAATATATTCACCAGAATATTAACGGGTTAAACGTATTTCCCGGCATGTAGACCATGCAACACCGAGCATTGAAAAGGAGGCAACCGGACGTAGTGATGTGAAAAAACAAGCCTCAGGGTACACCCCAAGGGGAAACAGCAGGCAGCAGCCCAGGAAGAGGGACGTGGTGTCTCCGGTGCAGATGCCCAGGCGGAAGTGCACACACATGCCCCTAAGTGCCGGGAAAGCGTTTTCTGCAAGGGCAGCAGCTCCCCCGGGACGGGGAGGGCAGCCTTTAGTCTTCATCTCATACGTTTTGGTGTGATTGGGATTTTATAAATATGCATGAATCACTCTGCACATATTTTTAAAGTGCTACATACACATGGTCTTTGAACAGTGCGATTGGGCCAGTATATCTTTTTCTTTATTTTAAGTAAAGAAAAGAGACAAACAGCCATTAGCCTACCCAGGGCTGGGCCCCGGGAAATAGCTAAATACCGAGACTAGAGAGGAGGTCAGTTCTCTAATTATGTTCGAGGGACATGAAGGTTAAGAGAAAAAATTGTAACAGAACCCAGCACAGCCTCTGTCCTGAAGGAACTCGTGGTCCAGCAGGAAAGACACACACACAGATACTGTCCAAAAGCCAGGGCAGACCCTGTCGCCCCCGAGGGACATGGCTTCAGCTGGCCTGACAACACCCTCCGGGGAGACGCGGGTCTCCGTTGGATTTCTCACTCGACTCTCGAAGTGTGGTGCTCTCTCAACCGGTTGTGACCCGCGCGGTGCGTCACGAAAGCAATCTGGGGGTTGCTGCTGTTATTTTTTAAAACGTGCAGCCAGTCTTAGTGCGGTTTTAAACTTTAATAACTTCAGAAGCATAAATGCTGCCAACGCACCAAAAAATGACATTTGAAAGGTTATTTACATTTTAAGTATACTGATGTTTCTTACTCAGATTCATGTAAGACCACCTGCTGGTGCTGCCCATTGCTTTGGTTGGTTTTCAGACTTCGAAAACACGGTCACGGGCCGATGCTGGTCAGCGGCTGAAGGAACTGCCTTTGCTGTTTCCGCCTCAGCAGGACTGCAGGCACATGTGACAGTCTGGGCGTGGGGACCTCAGGGGAGGGCAACCAGAACCCCACGGCGCCCCTGGGAGAGGCTTCCCTTCCCCGCCAGCTCGGCCAGATTCTGGCACACGCAGAGAACTGAAATGAAAAACCTAGCTTTCAAATGTCAGGAAACTAAGTGTAAAAGGCATTTAAATAAGTAAATATTCAACAGATGTGTTTTGTAGGTCTGTAGCATTTACACTTCTTAAGTTATTAAAACTGCTCTAAGACTTTGAGGGCGCCCTGTACCTCAGAATCAAATTAAAGATGGATAGTGTGGTGTGTATGGTAGAGGTAGATAGTGTCTTCCAAATTCTGGTGCAGTTCTGTTACTTTAGATACACAAATTAAAATCAGTTTTTCATTGTGAGACTTCATGGAGTGCAGAGCACACTGTAAAGTGGCCACATACTGCCTTCTGTCCACAGGGACCCCCTCCTTGCAGAAGTGCCCTTTGAAGCCTGTGGTCCCAGTGGGAAGTGACCCAGGGGCCCGCCTTCCCTGTGGGGACAAGGGAGCCCAAGTGGAGAAGCCCCAGAGGCCGTTACACCCCTCTGCCCCTGTGTGAGGGCCACTCAACTCCAATTTTCTGTTTCCAATGGCCACAGAGTCCCGACCACTGTCACTGTCCACTCACATGCCACTTGGCAAGCCCAGAACATTGCAAGCTCTTTGGGCTGGGCAGGGGGCGGGGTGGGTACTGTTGCCCGTGTCAGATTCCAGCAGGGCAGTGGTTTTCAAACTGTGCTCTGGGAAGGCAACCCCAGGGCCTCACATTTATCTGGGTTTCTTAGTGGGCTTTTAGACAACATCATAATAATGGAAAAGATTCCATTACTTTAAAAATAAGAGTGGTGATACTGGTCCTAAGAGGCAGAAGGGTGGGTTTCAGAAACTGCAACTGAGATGAAGATGGAAACCCTTGTGGGATAAGTGGCCCTATGGCCTGGGGCCGATGCTCCTTACTTCAAAATGGTGGGCCTGGGTCCAAGAGTGAAGGAAAGCAATAAAGGAAAGCATGTACGCAATGCTGGAACTGCACTGCCCTGAAGAACTGTCATTAGGGATTTTACCTTCTCACCATCTGACCACGTCTTCCATCTTCAGCCCTTTGGTATGTGCAGTTTTGCACGTATGTTCTCAGGAACACATGCTGTGTGTAAGCGATACGTACGGGTCCTAGAAAAGGGAGCTCAGCTGGGTCTCAGGGACACAGGGAAGGCCTTTGGCGGGGGGCGAGGGGGCGAGAATTCTGAGCTGGCTCTGAGATGAGATTGCCAGGCATGGAACACCATGGCTTTTCTGGTGACTCTTCGGAGTCTCATGTGATTGGAGGGTGAGAAGTGGTCAGGATCACAGGGCAATCTATGATAGCACGAGGCAGCAAGGGGCCACTGGAAGCTTTTAAACAGGGAGAAACAGGATGGGAGCTACATTTTGGAGCTGTACATGGGGATGCACTGGCAAAGGGCAAGATCAGAGGAGGCAGGAAGCACTCTGAGAAGGCTCAGAGCTCAGGTGAGACATATAAGAGCCTGAACTGAGAGGCTAAAGGAGTCTGGCCTCCATCTTGGTGTCTGTGGAATGAGTCAGAGGACGACCGGCTGCAGCTGCCCAAAGGCAGTCCCTCAAGGTTGTGAGGCCTGAGAGCCACTCCTGGGCTTGCTCTCCCCTGGCCCGAGAGGCAGCCGTGCTTGGCCAGGACGGGGCCTAGAGGCAGCTGAACTCAGCCACTGCTGGGAGGGCTGACTGCAAACTTCGCAAAAAGGCTGTCACTGCTCAGCATTCATCGATGCCCTTGGTCATGAGTGATGCGTGGTACCCATGTGTTAGGGACTGAATTGTGTCCCCCCCAGATCCATATGTTCAGGGCCTAACTCCCAGTGCCTCAGACTATGCCTGTATCTTTTGAAAGAATTTTTATAAGAATTTACTTGAGCCCAAACTGACAACAATGGCCTGGAAACAAGATCTGAAATCAGACTGTGACTGTATTTGGAGAGGGGTCTTTAAACAAGCAATTAAGTTAAAACGAGGCCATCGGAGTGGGCGCCAACCCAATCCAACTGATGTCCTTATAGGAAGAGGAGATTGGGACACACGGAGAGACACTAGGGATGCACCGCACAGAGGGAGGACCATGTGAGGACACAGGGAGAAGACAGCCACCTGCAAGCCAAGGAGAGGTCTCAGGAGGAACAACATCTGCCGACACTTTGACCTCAGCTTGGAGAGAAAGTAAATCAACGTAATGAAAACTGTGAATTGGTGATACCCTCTGAGACAGACAGTTGGCGTCATCCTGGCTGGTCCCCAAAGCAGGCCTGGGCTGAGACCCAACCTGAGTCACCCCATTGAGCAGTCTCAGCATTCTGTTACTGGGGTGGTGACTGCTTTGAACTCCATGTGTAAAGCTTTTCCTCCAGTGAAGGGGATGGGGGGAAGCACCACGGAAGTGCCTTCTGATACCCCACCAGTGCCGGGGGCCCTCAGAGACCTAGAGGGGAGGGGCGGCAGAGGGGACAGGCAGGTGGCTGCGGGGCACGGAGGGACTCAGACGGGAGCTTTTAGGAGCCACTGAGAGCCCAACGCATGTCCTGTAGGCAGCATATTGCCATTTATGGCTGCCCTGGCTCATCCAGCCCTGACCCACAGCACTGAGGCAGAGACAGGGGAGGGATGGAGGAAGAGGGAGACAGAGAGATACAGATATCTGTCTGTCTGCCTGTCTGCGGAGGAGCTGGTTCTGCCCTGGGTCCTGCAAACAGGATGGCTGGGACCCTGTGACCAGCCACCTGAGCTGCCGCCTGCTGTGACCACACTGCCCCGTGGGTAATCTGGGGTGATTTTAGAGGTGCACATCTCCACTGGGCAGGCGGAATGGGAGGCATGACTCACTCCCGTGGGGATGCCAGCCCTCCCTCCCCTGACGCAGGCCAGGACAGAGATAACAGGAAGATCTCAAGGGGTCTACATACACTACCCACACTGCCTGGCAGCCTGGGTGGAGTCCAGTAGACCCCACCATCTCTGGAGGGTCCCAGATGGGCCCCAAGAACAGCAAGGGGCAGGGGCTCTCAGCTCCCATGGCAGGCTGACCGGCCTGATAGAGTTCCCTCCTTCCAGAAGGGTTCCATTAGGCAATCGGGCCGTTCATCTCTTACATTCAGGGGGAGCGTCAGCGTGGCGCAGGGCCAGCAGAGAGTGCTGACACCAGCGTGGTGCTGGCGGAGGTCACGGCCAGTTCCCTGCACACAGACTGTCAAATCAGCTCAGCCACCACAGGCTCCAAATGATGGCGCCAGGCCGAGGACGCTCAGGCCAGCTCTCTAAATCCATATTGGCAGCAGGAAAGCACCTCCCTGGTGACAAAGGAATTACTAACGTCTTCTTGTCCCAAACTGGCCCTCCCTTACCTTGGCAGCTTTTCTGTGGTCACAGCATCCTGGACACTTCGTCACAGCCCAGGAAGGTGGACCAAAGCCTGACATTTCCTTTCCATGCCCACTGTTCTGCTCTCCCCTGCCTTTAGAAGGTCTCTGGGACTCGCCCTCTCATTCACGCCCCGGCCACCGTCAGTGCTTCCACACAGCCCCGGGTCCCCGAGCCCACTCTCCTACAGTTTGTCTCCTCAGGGGACACCTTAAAGTGCCAAGTTTCTGAGGCTTTTCCTGCTTGAAACCTCCTAATGACGGCTGCCATGTTCAGTTCAAACACCCCAGCTTTTTCCAAGTCCTCCTGCTCCCGGATTCGGTGAAGACAGTCTGTCTCTAATGGTGACTGGGTGTGCCATGGAGTGGGAAGGCAAGCTGGCACCTGGGGTCGTCCTTGGGACCAAGGCCTCCCTTGGCACAGTATCTGTCCTTCCCCGTTTACCTCTGGGACCCTACCTGCCTGCACCTGGGCAGGACCTCTGAGGTCACAGTATCTGACCTGGACTTTGGCTCATCCTGAGCTCAGTTTTTATCCTGACCTCGGTGGGCGGAACCCAGAAACTCCCTGGGGTACTGTGGGGCCCAGCCCCCATCCGGAGCAGCTCTGTCTTTGCTTTGCTCCCTGGCTTTCCATCTAAAATCGAAGAGAAGGTATCTAGTGCTTTTAAAAATGTCGATAAAACCTTTGATGAATTGCCAGTTATCCTGTCTCTGTTTGAACACTTCTAGCCTTGGGGAGCTCACTACCTGCCACAGCAGTCTGCCTCCTTGGGGCACAATGCACAGCTCCAGAGTAACAGAGGCCTGGGACACGCGGAGAAACAAGCAGCCTGACAGGGACGCAGCCCCACCTCTGACAGGAACCGACAGTGCCTCCTTTCTTGTCATTGTTGAAGCTCACTCATTCACAAAGCCACTGTGTGCCGTGCCCCTTGCAGGAGCTGCGAGGGGGCCGTGAACAAAGCAAGCAAGGACCCTGTTCTCGCAAGCAGACTCGCCGTTGTGCCGACAACGCACACTCAAAGTAAAGATGACTTCAGACGGGACCGAGTGCCAACACTACATGTCCATGAAGGTGGTCAGGACACGGAGACTCGCAGGGTGAGGGGAAGCGATCACGTGAAGACCGAGCACAGAAGGGTCCGCTGGGCAAGCGAAGAGCAAATGCCAGGGCCCTGAGCTGGCGCAGGCCTGGCGTGTCTGGAGCGCTGGGAAGGCCTTGGCGGCTGCGCTGGAGCAGGGGTCAGCGAGGACAGGAGGCAGAGCCTTGGGGTCCCGCCTGGGGAAATGTCTGGTGTTTACTTCATGCCATAGAAGCCACTAGAGGGCTTCAACAGAAGGGCATGAGACCCAGTTTCCACGTAATGAGGGTCAGCTGGCTGCTGGGTGTAGCATGGGTGAGGGCGGTGGGACAGAGGGGGAGCGAGGGTCCCGGCCAGAGGTTCTCGGACAGCCCAGGCGAGTCGTGGAGCTGGGGTAGCAGAGCCGGAAATATGGAGAAGAGGGCTCACATTCAGGAGGCATTCTGCAGACAGAGGTGCCAGGATGTGCTGATGGAGAGGCGGTGGGCAGGAGAGGGGAAGGAGACAGCAGGGAGACACGGGGCTCTGGGTCGGCGCAGCGGAGGGAGCGGGGCCGGAGCTCAGAGTGAGGTGGGGGTGGGAAGGGGGACAGAAATCAGGACTCTTGGCGGACTTGGTCTGAGGTGCGGATAGCCAAGGGGAAGTGTCGGAGGGCCGCTGGCTCTAGAGGTGGAGCTCAGGGAGAGGGCTGGGCTGGGCGTCCTCAGCTATTGGCCAGGAGGACGGGGCCAGCGTGCTCTGGAGGGCGGCAGGGGTGGTGCCAGCCCCGAGGAAGGCCGGGACCTCTTCTAGGGGGTGAAGAGAAGGGAAGAGCACCGGGTGAGCCCTGACTGACAGGGCGGAGAAAGGGCAGAGAGGCTGAGACCTTGTGAGCCAGCCTACAGGGCCACGTGGTCAAGTCTGCAGACTACCAGGACCATCCTGGTCTCCAGCCTCATGTCCCCCCTGGACACACTGTCCCTCAGGTGACCGAGCATGCCACATTCAATCCTGTTGGATTAATGGGTTTTGACATCGTTCTCACAAAGAGGGTTCAGAGAACATCAAAACCTTCATAAACAGCCTGGGGCAGTGGTCCGCCCTCTCCCTGACCCTTATCAGTGGACGTTCTGTGGGAAAATGTTGGATAAGCGAGTTCCTTTGATTCTTGCGCTGGGCTTCCTTTGGACTGTCTCATCGCATTGGGCATTCCTCAGTGCTCCCACCTCCCTGGCAGGAGGGCAGCCATGACTGTGGAGCATCTCCGGTCCTGACCAAGCCCCAGGCCATCGGAATGCCAGCAGGCACTCTATCTGGTGATAGTGCCCTTCAAGGGGAGGTGGGGAGGTGTCTCATGCAGATCAGAGCCCCGCCAGCTCCTCTGTCCTCAGCAGTGGCCAACCAAGTGTGGGCAGCCCCAGGCTGTTCCGGAATGCTCCAGACTCCAGGGCTTCGGCAGTTCCCTGGAAGGAGGCCCACCAGTGGTCACGCTGGCCTTGCCCCTCCGCCACAGCACTTTGGGAGAGAGCAGGGCTACAAAACAGAATCTGTCTAGAAGGGGTCGAGCGCCACATTTCATTTCTAACTCTAGGCAGCTTTCTTTTTTTTTTTTTAAGATATGTTCTTAAAAATTCATGACTTCTCTCTAAGTAGAAAATTCTGACTGACAGCTAAGTTTCATCTCTGAAAGAAAGAACAAAGCTTAGCCATTAGCAATGCCTCAGCCTTCTCCTCCCATGAAAGCAGATTACATTCTGAGCTCAAACAACTTCACAGAAGACACCCCCTTGCGCTACTGAACACTGACCTCTGTCCGCAGCCACCCGCAGCACCTTCTGTTCAGGACGCACGCCATTGGGGGCACGGTGACTGTCCTGTGTGCTCTTTGTCCCCTTACTTATTTCTGCGACTTGCTAATTAATCCACTGTCCTAAATAATGGACCGGTGGACCGTTTCCAGTGTTTCTCCTGGAAAAGCACAAGGCCTGTTATAGGCTGAGTGTCTGTGTCGCCCAGAATTCACACGTTGAACTCCAAACCCCCAAAGTGACGGTGTGTAGGTGTGTAGAGGTGGGGCCTCAGGAGGACGCTAGGGTTCAGGGAGTCAGGAGGGTGGGCCCCAGTGAGGGGTCAGGACCCTTAGAGAAGAGCAGAGCTCCGTCGCTGTTGTGGAAAGACACAGCAAGGAGACAGCTGTCTGGGAGCCAGGAAGAGAGCTCCCACCAGGAGCCAAATCTGCCTGGGCTTTGATTTTGAACTTCCAGCTCCTAGAACTGAGAAATACGAGCCTGCGGTTTCAGCCACCCAGTCTGTGACATGTTGTTGGGGCAGCCACGCTGACTAGGACAAGACTCCAGAGTGGCACGAACAATGCCAGGCACTGACCGGGCTCCACTCTTTGGCTTCCGCTTTTGTTAGGAGAACACAAAGTGGGGCCGTGCTGACGTCACCAAGGTCAGGACTGATGGTGGGGCAGGGGAGGCACTGCTCCTTGCTCATTCTGGGAAGGCCTAGGGCTCTGCACCTGGCGGGGGGAGTGGGCACAGCACACCTGTGGCAAGAAGGCAGGTGAGGGTAGAGGGCGCAAGAGGGACCTAGCTACAGGATGACTTCGCAAAGGTGAGCCTGGGCCCGCTGCATGGCAGGGACCACGAAGAGGCTGTGCACCCGAGTAAATGAACTGCACTGGAGTGTCCAAAACCAAGCCCTTTCCTGGGGGATTCCCCTCTGAGTTCCTTTTGTCCAACATGGTGTTTTGAAAAATTCCAAACCTACAGGGAAGTTAGAAGGAAAGGATAATACAGTGAACACTCATACCCGTCACCTAGAGTCATCAATTGTCAACACGTCCCCATCTTTGTGCTCTCTCTCTCTCCACACACACCCACACTCGTGTGTGACTGTTTGAATTATGGCCTGTCACCCCTAAATGTCTCAGCATGCATCTTCCTGAGAACAAGGACATTTTTCTACGTAACCGCAACTCCAGAAACTGAGCATTGGTACAATAAAATGACCTCACAGACCATTCATTTGAAAAATGTCCCAATCATCTCCCAAATGTTCTCGGAGCTCCCCACCCCCACCCCACTCCAGAAGCCAGTCAAAGATGAGGCACTGCATTTGTCTGTCCTGTCTCTCAGGAGTCTCCTTTCAGCTAGAAGAGTCTCCTGCCTCTTTTGTTCGGTGACACGGGCCAGCTGCTTTGTAGGAGTCCCTGCTCCATGTCTGAGTGGAGCCGATGCGGGGGTCACGATGTCCGAGCTCTGGTCAGACACAGCGCTGTAACTCCAGCACTACTTGAATGCCACTGGGCCCTCTGCCCTTGGCCGCTGTTTGGGCCCCCTTGAGCACAGCCTCACTAGCACCCACACCGCCATTAGGTAAGAAGCCTGGCAACCCTAAAACCCCAACACGTATGTCAGCACAAAGAGCACCGCCTCCTGCCCTTCGCAGGGGCCGCAGTTCTTGGCGAGAGTGGAGCACGCCTGCAGCGCTCGCTTCCTCTGCTGCCCACCCCACACTGACCCCAGGACAGGTGGAAAAGAGCAGGCTCGAACACTGACTCTGCCCTCCACTCTGCCTCCCTGCCTGGGCCTGGCTGATTGCCAGCATGTGTCCCAGCCCACAGGGGCCCCCAGCACCACGGGGACACTTTCCAGCGACCCACAGCTGTGTTGGAAGTCTGCTTCTTTGGGCTCCAGATCCTTCTCCATAATCAGCTTTGTTGAGTGGTGGCAGCAGCTGCCCTAGGCCTCTGGGGGCTGGCAGGGAAGGGAGCCGATTGGGATTAGAAGGGATGCGGTTAATGGAAAAGCAGGGGGAGGGGAGAGGTGAGTTAAGTGCAGGAGTTAAGTGCTGCTCTCAGGGAACAGTGACTTCTCCCTCCCTGCTCTCTCTTACCCTCTGCTGCCCTGCTGGCCTCACCCCTGCTTCCCCTGACCTGAGTTATTTCCCATAGGGGTGCTTCTCAGGGTGTTTGGTGATCAGAAGATGGCACTGGGACCTGCTCTTGAAATTTGCAAGTGTATTTCCATACAATTTCTTAGCAGCTTCCTCCAGGGCTAACCCCACCACTGGAGGGCAGGGGAGTGGGGGGACAGTGGCTGTGTCCCCCAGCCCCCGAGTCTGGGCTCTTATGCTCAGCAATGACTTGATGGTTGCCAGTTAGAGTTCTGGGGTGCTGGACAACTCAGGAAGGGCTGGGGACCTGATCCCAGAAGGGAAGGATGAGCCCCGAGTGAGGAAACCACCCATGACCTCTTTAAGGTGCCCCCTTCCCCAAGGACCAGGACTTGGATCCTCCCACAGAGGCAGGCTGCTATTGAAACAGCCTTGCCAAACCCATCACATCAGGAGTCACAATGCAGGGAGCCCAGGGCCTTGTAGAAAGTTCTCTTGGAAGTGCTGTAACCTGGAGGATCAAGACAGGGCTGGGCGCCACTAATGGGCATTTTAAACAGTCTAGAAGCTGCCACTGGGCGATGAAGGGCCGCCATGTAAACCGTAGGAGCGGGGCTGATGGAGAGCAAGCTGGAGACAGAGAGCAGCCCACCCTCCCCGTTCCCAAGGGACGGGAGCACAGGCAGGGATCCCAAACATGGGAGCAGACCCCACCTGCCACCACTGCCACCACTACAAGTGATGTCAGCAAGAAAAGCAGGGCCTCGGTTTCCCCGGGTGAGCGCCAGCTATTGGTAAGCCAGAACCGTTCTCTGTCCTGGGCTGAACACAGCAGCCCCCCTCCGGCTGGTTAGAACTGGCTCTGTTGACACAATTAGTCACCCACTTGTCAAGCAAAGTGCCTGCTCTGAGGGCCTCTGATACACTTACTCTGCAAAGAGAGAGGCTTCTGCTTGGCCTGGCTGCCCCCTCCTCCCGCCACGGGCTCTCTCCAGTGTGAGCCATTGTGTCCAGCAAAATTCAGTGCTGGCAACGCACCAAACCCGCTTGCTCCTGGTTTCTACCGCCCTGGCCATCCTCCCAAGAGCAGGAGATCAGGAGAGAGAACCAGGTGTTCTGATTAGACCTGGGACCCTCCTTGGTGGCCTGGAGAGCCCATGGTGCCAAAATGCTGGGGTGGTACCTGGGCTTCAGCCTGGCAAGCAGTTTCCAATCTAAAGAGGGGCTGGGGGTCAGTGAATGCAGGCGAGTTACCAGCTACCTCTCTGGGTGACCTGAAGCAAAACAGGGGCAGGACAGAGCTAGCTGATGGACAGAGCTGATGGATGTGGCCGGAGTGGGCTTGGGCAGCCCCCGAAAGGGCAAGTGTGGGGCACTCAGCTGGGCTGCAGGAGCTTCATCTGGCTTCTGCGCTCCACACTGGCCAGGCAGGTCTGCTCCCCCAGGGGAGATCTGCCAGGGGGAGATCTGCCAGGGCGCAGGTGCAGTTTGAAAACAACAATAAGAATGGCTGCGACTGTCCGATGCCTTGTCTCTCAGTCTCACCCCACCCAACGTGACATCACTGACTCTGGAATCTGGCATTCAAATTGGCCCACAAAGAAAAGGCAGCTTTCCTTTCTTTTTCTAAGTATTATTATTTCACAAGCAAGACAACTCTATGCCCGCCTCGAAATAAGCCACTTGCACGTGGATTGGGAGCCCGTGGGCGGGAAGGTGGGGCGCGCGTCCCGGGAGTGAAGCCGCAGCAGAGCAGCGCTGGGCCGGGGAGCTGGGAGCCGGGCTCCGGGGCTTGGAGATGCCGCGAAGAGGAAAGCAAGGAAAACAACTCCGACAGGCTCGTCTCTGGGCGACACTTTTCTGGGGCAGGACCGTGAGTTTGCTCGCCGACCCTCCCTTCCTATCGGACACGGGCTCCGTCCTCCCTGGGGTCGCCCCGCCCGAGGATGGGGGCCTGGTTCCCAGCTCCGTGAGGGGTGGCAGAGGCGGCGGGAGCCAGGGAAGGAACCGGGCCGGGCTGAGGAGGGGCGCCCGGGGGGCCAGGTCCGTACCTGCTTTGCCTCGGCGGCCTGTTCCTCTGCCTCCGCCGGCCCCGCGGGCTTCCCCGACTCCTCGGGCGCGGCCGCCGGCTCCGGGGCCCCCGAGCTGGGCAGCGCCGAGATCCTGCTGGCCTCGGCCCCGGGCGCGGGCTCCGGGGACGCATCGGCGGGGTCCGAGCTCGCGGCCGGTGCGCGCCGCACCAGCAGCCAGGCGAGCAGCAGCGCGAGCGCGGTGGCCAGCGCGGGTAGCGCGGCCAGCAGCTCCGCCGGCGCCTCCATCGCGCCGCGGCGGCTGGAGTGCAAGCCCACGGGCGCCCCGAGGGAGCCTCCGCGCCCCGCCCAGCCCCGCCCGGGGCGGAGCCCGTGTTGCCCGGCCCCTGTCCCCATTTCCCCGCCCCCTGGGGTGACGGACCCTGAGGACTGAGCCCTGACTCTTTGGGAAGCGCATCTGAGGCCAGAGGAGGGCCAACTCTCCTTTGCCCCGGCGGTGGGGGGGCAAGCCTGGTGCTTTGAAAACCGGTCAGAACTCGTTGCTCAGGCGCCCTTACTCTCATCTTTGGGAATCATTTTAGCCCCGCGAAGGTCATCTTAGAGCATTTTGGAAATATAAGTGCCAGTCTGGGCCCGGTGCAGCCAGGAAGGCTCCTGTAAATGGGCTCTGGACTTCCTGTAGGACAATGAAAACCACACACCCACCCCGCTTACATTAGCCACGTTACAGCCGTGCGGACAGCCGCTTTCGTTCTGCAGGGCTGCCCTCGTACACCTTCACAGGCCGTTTCCCGTTCCCGCGGCGACCGTCCCGCAGCCTTCGGCGTGCGCAGCCACTTCGTAATGTCGCTGTCCCCCCGCCCCAGGTTTCTGGAATCCAGCTCCAGATCCTCGGGGACAACTCTGTTCCTGGTTCCAAACCCTCTGTGCAGGATTCTGGAGGTCTGGGACGGTGGAACAAGGGGAAGGGAGTCTTCTTTCTCCAGATCTTTCCAGGGCCTGTGGCTGAAGAGTGTAGATTCGAGATAAGTATGTTCTTCCCCCAAAACATTACTTCTTTACCACTCCCAGCCCCCCACTGTAGTTTATTTCAGCAAGCACGGGGCTGGCCAGTTTGTCAGGTACCATGGGAGAATAAGGCCTCCTGTCGAAAAAACCAAGGTGTGGGTCTTGCTGAGGATGCGTTTAATGCTCTTCGGGAAGATCTGCTGTGCCTGAGCCGGTATCTGATGTCCGCTCAGATGCTGAGTAGTGGGCTTCCTTTTAAATGGAAGATGCCAGCGTGCCCTTGGGTTTCCTCCCATCCAGCCACACAGGGTTCCACAGCAGGACGAGAGCTCAGTGCTGCCGCACCACAGAATATGAAGGGGAACAGGCCAAATCAAATCAGATCAAATCTCAGTGCTGGTTGATGAAAATGGCCCACAACGGTCACATGTGGAATGGGGTTCAGCTCTTGGCTACTGGACTTTGACCCCTTTGGGGGCTTTCAGCCAAAGTGCCTAGGCTTTATTTTTGCCCCCCTTCCCCTATTGTTTTACAATATGTAGGTAAGAGGTCCTAACGTGGAGGCAAAAACTCGGTTACCCTGAGAAGGAACAAGGATAAAACAATGCCAAAAACCCAACTCCAAATCAAGTTGCTTTATTTACAGCGATGAACAAGCTTCACCTGAGTGAATGTGACAGTGCCGATCCCGTGGCAGACCCCGGGGCATTCTGTGGCGGGCCCCACTGAGACAGGAAACGTGGACAAGGGCAGGAGGCCCCGCACTCAGCAGGCAGTCCCAGTTCTTCTGCAGTGCCCAGGCACCTGTGAGACAGCAAGCCTGCGGTTCTCCTGGGGAATCAGGGGGGCAGCTGTTTCCAGGTTTTGAACTAACAATGAGACAAAGTTGAGAGCCACCGCCTGAGGACACGGAACGCAGGTGACAGGCAGCTTGTTGGGGAAAGGGCTACAGACAAGTCAAGGAAGCTAAGCTGCATGCTTATTTGCCTGCTTATTCCTAGACAGCGCCTCTTACGACAAGGATGCAACATGCCTGTCCCAGCCCACACTCATCTGATGCCCCAAATCACACCAACGCTGCACCTCAAAAACATTTATAAAGCACTGAAGTACTTCTAGCGAATGTGTGAAGAAGCCACCACTGTGAGGAATACGGCTACACTGACAATCAGGTCCTCTCATGAAGATCTCACACACGTGCGTTTAGTAAGGGCTTCTGTGCACAGCTCTGCCTGCCCTGACCAGCAGCCCTGTGATCAGTGCGCTTGCTGCCCGTGGGGGCTCGGCGCGGCCGCATCTCTAGCACCTAGGACAGTGCCTGGCAGGCAAACGTGTTGAATGCTCAACGTGTAGTAAATGGGCATGTGCGATCACGAACAAAGTGTGAGCAATGTTCCTCTTTTGGGTGGTCGTCTCCTCAAAGGTGTCCCCTGAGACATCACAGTGCTCCTGAAGACCCGGAGGCCCCTGCGTGCAGCCCTGGAGGCTTCTGGCCGGTGGAAAAGCCACGGGTGCCTCTCCCATTCCCAAAGACCAGGACCCCTTGATGCCCCATGTGTCCGGAGCCCCACTCTCGCCATGCCCCACTGCCCCTCCCCATCAGCCATGTGGTCTCAGGTCCTTCCTCTCAGGACCCAGCTTGCTGGTTTTAAAATTAGCTGGAGAATGGTCCCTACAAACGGTCTGACATCACGCCCTTCACTTCACTATTGTTGACTCCATGCGAAGGAGCCGCTCAAGCCAGGCGGGCAGAGGGTTAACTGAACCCTTGTCCCCTGCCTACCTGGTGCTGATCGCCCAGCCCCCACTCCACGCCTTTGTTACCACTGCCCCATCTCATCCCATACCCCTTACTTCTGGGTGTTGTTTACCAAACAGGGGTCACTTTTGGCATCTGGGGAAAGAAAATGGGGTAGCTAATTTTTTTTAAAGATTTTTAAAGTTTATTTTTAGAGTGGGGGAAGGGAAGGAGAAAGAGAGGGAGAGAAACTTCAATATGTGGTTGTTTCTTGCACACACCCCACTGGGGACCTGGCCCACAACCCAGGCATGTCCCCTGACCGGGAATTGAACCAGTGACTGTTTGGTTTTGCAGGCAGCACTCAATCCACTGAGCCACACCAGCCAGGACTGGGTGAGACTTTTTATATAAGTAGATGGCCAAGTCAGGAAACATCGTTGGGCAGACCATGTCTCAGTTTGAGTTTTGAAACATAGGGTCTGTGTCAGACTCTGAAAACAAAAACCCAAGCAGGCCAGAGACCATCACTCAGGCTCTGAAAGTGGATTGTCAGCCTCAGCTTTGTGGATTACTGAGAGCCTGCCGCCCAGCTGGAGGAGGGGCCGCCTGGGGGAGGGGCCGGCTACGTGCAAATTGCCACTGGACCATCCCAGCCACTGCTACGGCTCACTGCGCCCCCTGGCGGCAAACGGCCTTTTGGTTTCGGCGTTTTTCTTTCAACCGATTCAGAGAGGAACCCTTGGTATGAGTTTGAGAAGGTGAGTGTCTTATGATAGCAATCCTGGGGGAAAAATAAAAGCATTTTCAGGATGGCAAGAAAAGTTCTTTGAAAAGGAGGAGAAACACCATTCAGATATTAATACAAAGAGATTATGGCTTCTGGGTTTGACTTCACTTTCACCCAAACACAGGCCGGGCCACCCGGACACCAGAGGCCCTGCTGCCTGGTGGGGGAGGGAAGGGCAGCACCAGGGCAGGCAGAGGGACAGGAGCCCATGACAGAAGGAAGCAGCATTCCATCCAACCGGCTACATATTTAGGTTGGCATTGCAGGACACAGAAAACTGAACTAGGGCACAATAGGGACAAGCCTCCTGAAGAAGTCACACGAACAGCCCAGTGTCAGGAATGCTAACCGAGTTGTTAAAAACCTAATGTCTAGCCTGGATTTGCCCGATCACACTATTTTTAGGTGGGAATTTGGGAGGCGCTGGCACACGATGCCAGAGTGTGCATCCTCCCTTCTCTGGGGCACCAGCGACAGTGCCTTACCTGCATTCCGGCCCACAAGGTGCTTTTCCCTGGGCATGTCCTTGACAACCTCTCTTGTTTGTATTTAGGTGAGGGACAGATTAAGGCAAGCAGATGATTAAGGAGGGCAAGAGACAGAGCCTGTTGGTCGATCCCCAGGTTTTTGTAGCAGAACCGGCTAGAAGCCTCAACAAGCTGCCCAAGGTAGGCGCAGCATCTCTGCATTTGTTCCTGGTGAAACACAAGCCACCCACCGGATACTGTGCAGGTCCAACCAACAGGGGTGCGACCGTAAAATCTCTCACAGCCTTGGAGAGCTTCTGACTTAGGATCACGTGATGGGGACAAACTGGGCAACTCTCTTGGACCTTGGCCCTGACTACCATTCATGTCCTACAATGCGCGCACAGCGAACACGTCTCCTGCTCTGTCCCTAGACAAGAAACCCGGATGTGTCGACCATCTCCAAAACACACCACACAGAAGTATCCCTGGGATTTAAAAGCCCCTCTGATGGGGAGAAAAGAGAATGATTCACAGATGGTGCCCGGCAGCGGTGAGTAGTGCTGGACACGCTGGCTGGGTCACTGCCACCGGGGGCATCACTGGGCAAATGGGGACGTCGGGAGGCAGCACACTCACAGTGCTTCTCACGTGTAATTGGTCCCAGCCACAAATCCAAGTCCACCCACTCGTCAGTGTGTCTGCATCCACGCAGCTGGCTCTGGGGACAGTGAAAATTTCTCACCAACATTGAGGATCACAACCTGCCAGCCTTGTGGTTGACCAGCATGGTCTTAAAGGACACACAGAACCCTCTCACCCAACAAACGTCACACAGCCTTCGGTGTCCAGTGAGCTGGCTGAGTCGTGACACTTAGCAGTAAATTCAGCATTTGACCAAAGACAGAGCACCAGGCCAGAGAAGGATGATCCCAATTCCAAGACGAAGGAGAAGTGGGGAGCCGACGTGGAAACTGAGCTGGGTGGCCACGAACAGCTGACACGAGAGCCAGCTCAGTGAGTCTCTTTATGTGCTCGGGGGGAGCATGGCCTCCACCAGTGTCCCAAACCCTGCGAGGGAGGGAAAGTCCACCTGCCTGTGATCGGCATGTGGACAGCACAGCGGTGCGCACAGTGGGAGGACGATGTTGCCCCAGGCCCCCTAGGCCCCGTGTTGAAGCGACGGCAGGACTTTCTCTAGAAACTTTTCTCCCAAATGACAGTCATGCCTCACAGGCAGACACAGGTCTACAATGACGGGAACCTGAGTCATGGCTGTGAAAAGGACATCTCGGGCTGGGACACATGCTCTAGTCCTGTCAATTCACTTGAGAAAGACACCTGCATTTCCCCTTGGAACTCCAGCCAGATCAGAGGGAATGAGGAACACACGACAGAAGAAAACACTCAGCGGCTCACAGATTCGAAGAAGTGAACAGGCACGTTGCCTAGTAATGCCTAGTAAGCGGTTAAGGACTCCAGACCCTTGAGCTCCCATAAACTCCAGGACTTCCCTGTCTTTCCGGAACCTCACCCCTTATGCTGACACATGGCACGCAGGGCTCTGTGGCCCAGATACCCTGGGTGCCCACATCACCAGCCTTCACTGTGTGCCCGTGACATGCCCAGCACCAGGGCAGGTGCCTGCAGCCTCGCCCTCACTGATTTCAGTGTGAGTTTTAACTTCTTTAAATCAATTCTGGTTTTTAAATATTGGAAATGTGATTCAGATTTTATTTAAAAAGTCTGAGTTTTCTGCCTCTGTCCAGCTTAGCCTGACCGTCAAAGCAGTCACGACAAAGTGGGAAGAAAGGAGCCACACCTCAGGCCTGTGGATAGCAGGGAGGGCGCAGCCTTTCCCCCTCCTGCTGCTGTGACATCCCCATCGAGGGTGCAGAGCTGTGCAGTCATCCCTCTCCCCCAAGGCCACAACAGGAAGAGCAGCAAAGGAAGGTTCTGGTGTTCTCAAAAAACAGAAAATTCAAAGATATAAAATGCATTTCATTTTTATTAAATAATGTAAAGGGTTTCCTTGGCACCATCCACATAGACCCTTGCCTTTACGCATAAAACAAGCCACGTGAGTCTGCACTGGTAGCAGACAAAAAGCTACTGCAGCAAATGCTAAGGGAGCGGACTCGTTCCAGGAGCAGCCTCACTTGCTGGCTCTCGCCGGCCCTCCCCGTGTCTGCAGGAGCCGACAGGCTGCCCTCCCTGGGACCTGCCCCTGGCCGCGGCATGTCCTCCGACAGAGACCAGAGCCGTGCTTGGTCACCTGGAGGAGCTGCGCTCTTTGCTCACGCAGTCATCCTGGGAGGCGGTGTCCCCGTTGCCCACCATGCTGCAGGTCCTCCTCTTCTTTCTGCGGTGCGTCGTGCCATCACCTTCAGACCCCGACTCACACTGGACACGGGGGGGGAAACACAGGAACTCAACCCGGACGGAACCTCCAGCCTCAGGAGACAGCCCGCACACTGTCCACGTTCCCCCGAAGCAAAGCAGCTGTCTGTGACCACCCCACAATCCAGCCTGGGCAGCCACCACCTCAGACACTCCTGGCTCCTAGAGTGTGAGTCTTCCGGCAGGTGGCCGGCGTCCCCCAGTGCTCTCTAGTGGCAGGGCTGTCTGACACTGGCACAGCCGCTGAGGACGCGTGCGGTCACCCCAAGACTGCGCCACGGGACCTCCCTCGGCCCACACTGCCCAACGCAGGGAGGTGAGCGCTGCACGTACCACTCACAACACACGCCCCACCCCACCCCGCCCCGAGGAAAGACAGTCTCAGTGGGGAAGTACTTAGGGAACAGAAATTTCATTTGCTAAGGGCGCAGGACCTGCTCACCCAGTATTAGGGAAACTTTCAGCAAGTCACTGAATTTGCTGGGTTTCTAGGCTCACAGTTTACCACCCACAGGGAAAACTCTTGACCTGGACTTTGTGCTCAGAATGCTCACGGTCTGGGTTTTTGACACGGCTGTTTGCTGGCTGTGTGGTCCCAGGCCATTTACTTACTGAAATCCTCAACTACTCTTTTAACCTCTTGAGGCTACTGTAATGACTCACGTATACACAAAGCTATAAAATGGGCAAAAGTCACTCGACAGCAGGAATGATGGCAGCTGGAGTTCACATCTTTCTCCCTCCTGGACAGGAGGAGGGAGAGTCGCATCCGGCTGCTATGGGAGGGCCGGCCCTGGAGGCCTGGCGAGGGAGCGGGCCTCACCTCTGAGTCGGAGTCAGACGAGCTGGAGCTGGAGGAGCTGGACGAGTCGCTGGAGCTGTCCGAGGCAATTCCCGTGGATTCCTGAAGGTCAACAGAGTCCGCCAGGACCGCCAGCTCGGGGCGCTCCTGCTTCAAGATCCTGAGGCACAAGAAACGTCGTGCTCAGTGCTGGGACAGGCGGCGACGCCCACACACAATCCAGACTCAGCCGGAGATCCGTCTCTCTGAGGCACCCAGGACTGCCAGGTGCCCGTTCGGAAAGAGGGCTGCAGAGTGACGAGGACACGCAGATCCACAGGCTGGGAACAAAAGCCCTGACATGCTGCTCAGGCAGGCTTTTCCCAGAGAAAACTAGCTCCACATGACTTCTCACCACTGCGGGTGGGCCAGAGGTGTGCCTGCATGAAGCACCGTTGCCTTAAGTCTCAGTTTTTCCCCTTGGGAGAAAGTCTGTCGTCCTCATTTTTTCCCTGAACTTTTCCTAGCCGATTTTTTTAACCTTCCTATCCACAGCACAGCACTTAATGGCTGCAGTTGGGCTCCGTGAGGTTCTGTTTGTGGGAGGAAACTACTAGGTCTGTAAGAAATGAGAAGTGTCAAGGAACAGAGAGGGTCCCCTCACTCAGGGATGAAACAGAACTGGATCATCAGAGGCAGCAGCCCTCCCCTAGGAACCACGTGGCATCCACTGTGACCAAGGACAAGACCCTGCCGCAGGTAAGGCCACTGGAGCACGCTGCAGCCTACAGGAGGGAGAAGTGGGCCTCACGTGCCTGAGTCTGGGGAGAATGAGCCGCCACCCCTGCTGGCCCTCTCAGCAGGGGGGCTGAGCACTGAACCAGCCAGAATCCCTCTCTTACCCCGAGAGCTGGTCCCTCCAGGTCAGGGTTGGGACACAGAGGCACGGGGTGGCTGGGGGTGGCTTGCACTGCCGCTGCCCGTGCTGTATCTGTTCTGTGGATAAACAAAGGAGCTAAGTCTCCAGGGCAGTGACCTCACTCGAAAGAACTGAAGGTAGTAAGTTCAAATGGGAATAACGCTTCTGGGTAAGAAAATGAAACCACCAAAATAAAACCCAAACAAAATGGCTTCCTTTGCTAGTGCTAGCTCTGGGGGAGGGCGGGGCGGGGGGGGGAGGATCAAAAACAAACAACCCCCCCCCCAAAAAAAAACAAGAAACAATCCCAATTACAACCATGTTTTGACGGCCTGTCTTTGATCAGCATGCAGAGCCTTCGCCTGTCACCTGAGGCTGGCAAGCATCCTGAGAGCTAGCCCTGACCTTGGGCCCACTCTCCTGTACCCTAGAACTCTCGCAGCTGCAGCTTCGGCCAGGCCTGCCTAAGCTCAGCACGTTATCACAGCGGCGGGCTCTTCCCATTTTATCTCTGCGGTGGACATCGGAACAAAGCAAAGGTAAGAAGAAAATGTCTCTCACCTATACCATTTCCTGGACAACTTTGGTCTCCCTCTTACCGTCTTGTGCCATACAACAGGGAAGTTGGTGCTGCTGGCAAAATTCTGGGTGATGGCAATGGTGGTATCAAGATTGAGGACGACATGCCACCAGCCTCCTGAAATCCAACAAGCGAATAGTTCAGTGGGGTTGGGTTCTGGACACAGTCAGTGTAATACCAACTCCATGCAGCATCTAACAGGAACTTCGGAAGCAGGGGATTCCTAGCCGAGAGGGAGCACCTCGGGGACAGGCTGCCGAGTGGCCGTGTTCACTGGAGTAGGGCTGTGCCTGCTCGTTTTGGGACTGTCTACGGCTGCTTTCCTGCTACAGGGGCAGAAAAAGTATGTCCTCTCCTGCTCGTCCAAATCAGTGACCCAAACCGTAAAGGCAGCAAGTTCTTTGGCCCCTCGCAGGAGGAGGCCTGACTGAAATCCCTTTATTCACCACACGTGACCTCTCAGAGGCATCAAGTGTGGGGCTGATTCCCTGCCGCTAGGCTCCAAGTCACTATTTCCTGACCCAACCCACCCAATGCCACATTGTATCAAGACCCCAACTTACAGAGATCACAGAAGACACTAGGTAAACACTAAGGATAAAAACAAATAGGAACTTTATATGTAGAAAGTTTATCAATAGTCATTATGTATTTAGATGAAAAGAAAGGCGGCAGTGGCTTCCTTGAAACTTGCCAGCACAGTGACCTATCACTGCCAGAGGTGGGCGCGGGCCAGTTCATTCAGTCCGCGTCCAGAGGGCTTTCTTTGACTCGCCCTACAGGTAGTTCTGCTCCAAAACGACAAATCACTAAATTCAAGGAAAGACCCTGTTTCAGCTCGTCTATACCTGGTACAAAGACAGTCTCTCCTGGTTTTTGCAAGATTTCCAGGGGTTTGAATTCAGGTGGCCAGGTGGGAAGCTGTGTCCGGGGATAAATGACGTTGAACCAGGTAATAGCTTCATCTTGCTGGTTCCCTCCTTCTTCACGGGTCACCTTGATGAGTTCCCTGGGCGTGCTGGTGGGGAAAAGGCACCAGCGCTTGTGGCCCTGAACTAAGGCATTCCAGGCACTGGTTCCCAGGGGGTCAATGTGAATTCCAGTTCCAGAGCGTGGTGGCCCCATCACAAACCACCTAAAGGACAGACAGATCCAAGACGTGAAGAGAAATTAAACTATACGCACACACAGCACAAAATAAGTATGCAATTTTACATACTGCGCTATGCTATCTTTGTTTCAAAGACTACACAAATTTTTGGACATAGAAATGCCAACTGAATTGTGCATGGACTGATCCCTAACAGAGAAAAAGAAAAATCACTGCTGTGCCAGTGCTGGGCTCAAAAAGGGTAGCTGATGAACGAGCCCACAGGTGCTGCTTCAGAGGACACTGACGGCACCTCACCTGTAAGGGGGCCTGCGCTTCTCCCCTGCGTACTGGAAAAGATCATCAGTGAAGAACTTGGGCACCTTGTAGTCTTCTAGAAGTTTCCTTCTTTTGGGATGTTCACCGTAGCTGCTGTCAAAAATGTAAAGGGGGCTGTCATCTCGAGTGCTCTCCATGTACTCGATGTAGTATTTCATTTTCATCTTCACGGAGTAGCCGTCGTTATCCTCCCCACACTTGAACTTCTGGTTCCGGTACTTCCTTTTTAGGCGTTCCAGAGTCCATTTCTCCTGCGCAGACCAGCCCTCTTGGGCGCTGAGCAGAACCACGGGCTTGTAAGGTCTTTCGTATCGCTCCACAAATTCTTCCACCGACAGCTGTAATGCGTCTGCCCTCTCCACATTATCCTGAGGGAATCAGAAAAGACCTACCCAGTTAAAAAAAAAAAAAAAAAAATCAAGCAAGTAAGGGTGTCCCCAGGGCAAATTAACAATGACAAATCTAAAGAGCCAGATTTTTGTTCTGGCTTCTATGGGTTTGGGTGGGGGTGGGGGAAGGACCTGCATGAGTTCGAGCACGTTGTAGCCTGAGCTACCCCACCACGGGCGGTTTCGCATCTCCCACTTTTGTGACCTTTGACAGCCAGGTCCCCGAGGGCCTCGCCGTTCAAGGAGATCAAGGGGCGACAAGGGTTCTCTTTGAGAGCGTCAAATGCCTGAGATCCAGTTGCCCGGACAGGGGAAAAAGGAGACACCCCCTGGAATCATGGCCCTGATGACCCCGATCTCCGCCGGGAGCAGGTGAGCCCATCGGCACCCCGGGATGCCGCGCTCGGGGCCGGCAGAGGTGCGCGACCGCCCGGGGACGCACATGCCCGGCCCACGGTCCCCGCGCGCTCACCACCACGGCCGCCGGGTTCAGCGAGAAGCTCTCGTAGTAGTTGTGCCGGGTCCAGTCCAGCGAGTCCTTCAGCTCCGGGCGCGCACTCCGCTTGGCCTCGCGGATCCGCTTCTTGCTCTTGTGGTTCATCCTGCGGGGGTCACCAGCTGGTCCCGCGACGACCTCGGCGCAGCTCGCTTCCGGCCACCAACGCGCCCCTTCCCGGCCCAGGCGGCGGCCGCACTTAAACGCCCTACGCCTTTAAAGCCGCCTTCCAGAATATTCACTCCCCAACCACCTCCCGGGCTTCGGGTTGGGCTTGCGGCTGCCGTCTTCCCCGCCCCCCGGCCTCTCCCGGTCGGCCATTGGCCTCAGCGCCTGCAGGGCCCTCCTTCACATACGCCGGGTTCCTGCCATGTTGGGAAGGTCCGGCCTGCCCAAGGGCCCTCTCACTGCGGCCGTCTCTCTTACGCCTGCTTCCGGTTACGTCACCTCCGGCAGCGCGCAGCATTTCCGCAGCCAACTTCCGCTGGCGCGCCTCGTGGGCCACCTGTTCTCTGTGTCTCACTTACCTGGCTTCGGGTCTGTTCTCCCCGCGCTGTCGCTACGTCACCCAAGGGGTGCTTTCCCCCCATTCTGGCCGTAGGGCTTAGGGGCCCCGCGCGGGCAGCCTGGCGGCTCGGCGCTGTCCGCTGCTGCCGGCCCTCCCGGGGGCCACCTACTCTCCTCTGGGCGGCCGTGGCCTCCGAGGACATGTGGTCCTCGCCCAGCGCTTTCGGTTCTCGGAAGAGCCGGGAGCGCAGGGGGCCGTGATGGAGGTCTGCGTCCCGCAGGTGCGTGCAGCTGCACCCGCCAGGAAGGGTCTCCAGTCCTGCACGCCCTGCCTACCTCAGGAGCAGTTCCAACCCGTCGGGTCGGGTGGGGTGGGGTGGGGGTGGGAGGGGGTGGGAGGGGGTGGTCCGCGGCTTCCTTAGGATGGACCTAGCGGAAAGCTTGGTATGAAGCCTTTGGAGTATTACATGTCTTTCAGTAAGAAATCTGGGGACCTTGCCAGGAAGGGAGCCTCTCCACACCGAATATTCCTGCCAGAAAAGTGGAATTTTTGATACCTAATACTGCCTTTGCTCTTGTTGAATGGCTTCTTAATTCATCTTTACCTGGGACCTGGGGTTCTAACCATCTCTGCCCAAGTAAAGTTTTTGGGTTGGTACTCATGTCTTCCTTTCAGCTCACGGTTGCCCCCAAACTCATAATTGTACTTTATATGCGTCCGGTTGTCCAAGCATTTTCCCGTTGTAGTGTTTCATTTGACTTTAACAGCAGCCTGTGCGGTAGATGTTAGTAATAACAGTTTGAAGGTGAAAAACAGCTCAAGTGGGACCCATTTCTGATAGTTTCTAAGGCCTTCACGTTGAAATACCCGTTTGGATTTCTTCCCAAATTTCGGGAGTGAAGACCCTCCCTGTGAGAGTAGAGGCCTCTTCTTTCATCTGCACAGCTCACTCTGGTCAGAAACCCTTCACTGCCTTCCTGGTAAAATCTACCAGGGCTGGCATTTGTGTCTCATTCATGTCATGCCGCCTACGGTTAGAGCAGCACCTCACATATTTTAGGCACTAATATTCTTGTTGATTGGGTTAAGTTCAGACCTTAGTTCCTTCACCTTTGATATTTTATACCTTCAGCCCCCTTTCTGCCCCCCCCCCCACTAGGGGCACCCTTTATTTGAGAAAACTGAAAGACTTGCAGTTTAATAGCTGTATGCTTTAGTATGTGCTTGGTACTGTGTTAAGTAGTTTGCATTGAATTTTCCTAGCCACCCTATGAGATAGTGTTTTGCAACTGAGGAAACTAAAGCACAGGCTTCAGTAACTTGAGTGAGATCACACAACTAGTAAATTGCAGGTGTGGAGTGTGAGCTCTGGCAGGCTCATCACAGAGTTGTGAGCTGTGTTGTCTTGCCTGGCTAAATTCTGCGTCCTTTCCGAAGACTGTGAACTTGCCTGCCTTCTTGACGCCTTCAGGACTCACGTCCACTCAAACCTCTTCTAGGGAGGTCTTCCTAGGACCGCATTGTTTCCATTTGCATACCAAGTTATGCCTGTGCTTAAAATTTAACCCTCCGTTGTCTTCTTGCATTTATTTTTATTTTTTTATTCTTGGATTTAAAATAAAAGCTAAAAATACAATAAGAAATAAACTACTAAAAATAATAAAAAGCTAATCTTCCTGTGGCCTAGAAGACCCCATAGGTCTGGTCCCTGCCTTCCTTGTGACCTCTGCGTGCACTACAAAGCCCTGCCCCCAACCCTTAGGCCTGGGCTTTCTGTTGTCCAGCAAGAGGCGTCAGTTCCTGCTTTGGGGCCTTTGAATCATCCTTTCTCCCTATCTAGGGCAGCCACCTTGTGGCTACTGTACCCCGCACCCCAGGCCACCCCCTCAGTACTCTGCCATCACCATTTTATTGTGTAGATAGCATTCTCACAAACCAGAAATACCTTTATTTGCTTGTTGCCCGTCATCTCTCCCTCGTAGGATACATCAGCTCTGTGTTACATCCTCAGCCTAGAATAGCTATGAAGCCACTGAGTCTCTAAATAAATGTTCATTGAATAAGGAAATGAGTGAAGAGTGCATATTATCACAGGGTATCGCAGTTTCATACCCTCCCAGGGGTGTGAATCGGAGAGCAGGGAACTGCCCTTTTGTAATGGGTGCCGGTGCCAGGCACTCAGCCGCTGTGTAAGCAAGCTTTCAGATCCCAGCATTCGTGTTATTGACGGTACACAAAAGTTCTTTTCAGGTCCTGCACCTCCAGTATGGCATGTACGTTTGGCCCTGTGCTGTGGTCCTGGCCCAGTACCTGTGGTTTCACAGAAGATCTCTGCCAGGCAAGGCTGTCTTAGAGGTAAATGTGCCCTCAGGTTTCAAAAAACTACTCGCTTTTAAGTCTACATGCCATTCGCTTTTGTTGGGTACAGGGCGGGGCAAAGGTGGGTTTACAGTTGTGTGCGAAACAGTTCATCCTTGTATCATTATTTCCATACATCAGCTGTGAAGCTTCGCTTGCCCCACACCGTATTTTATTTTCATTAAAAATTTTTGTTGTTGGCGCTCTTACAGATGTCCACCATTCCCTCCCTTTCTCCCTCTTTGCCCTCCTCCGCCCAGCCCACGACTCCCCGTTTTTAAAATCAGGAGTAACTTGACTAGCTTGTAAGGCATGTGAGCTGAGAATGAATAAAGAAAATAAAAGAATGGCCTGCCAAGACTAAAACTTTTACTGTCTGGCCATTTACAGTTTGCTGAACCTTAATTCTAAGTGAAGCCCATTGGCTAATTTGGGAGGGAAGCGGTCAAGGCCATCTTCCTACAGCGTGCCCAAAGGGTCATCGGGCTCCAACACTGTGGTCTTCCTCACAAAATAGCTTTCCCATTTGCGGAGATCTTGTGATCGGACTTAAGATGTGTATCAGGCGTTTTCTCAGCACTCTACGTGACTGGAGACTGCTGGAGGCTTGGAGAAATAACCTTTTTCTCAAGTTTGCAGCTGTGGTACTCTGCTTAAACACAAACCAGAAACTTAAGAACGCCTGATTTTTGCTAAACCTATAAATGAAGGGTAGAGAAGGCATTTGGCATACTTGTCCCCAAATACTGGCAATTGTTAGGCATTCAGAAAGATTGAGAATCCAGGCCCATCCTCAAACTGGAAAATGGGAAGCTTGTTTCAATGTTAATGCAAAGGCAGTTCTTGGTATTATTCCTTGTATTTGAGGGCCTTTCAAGGCCCAGATGGAAAATCCTTCTGTAGGAAGCCACATTGTAGACCTGTCAGGCTTTCATTCACATAAAACCGGTTAAAATCAGTACTGCCCTGACTGGTGTGGATCAGTGGGTTGGGCAGTGTTCTTCGGACCAAAAGCTGCTGTTTGATTCTGGGCCAGGTCACCAGACATGGACATTTGTCTGCTCCTCCATCCCTTCCCTTCTAAAAATAAAAGATCCTAAAAAAATAGTACTAACTGGCTGTGCATGTCAGGTCACTTGGAGCTTGTAGAAACCCAGTGTCCTATGAAAATGACAGAGCGAAGTGTCCCAGACTACTCTTCTGGGCATATTAGCAATGAAGTGGCCAAATACACGTGGAGTCTGGAGCACGATCAGTAGCAGAATACAGGGCTGCCCTGGGACCCCCCACTAGAGGAGTCACAACTCTTGCCTACAAGACAGCCCAAGCACCCTACAGTTTAAGGCAGTTTTTAAATGGGGAGCCATCAGCCCAGACCTGAATTCTTTGCATTCCTGGGCCAACTTTGCAATGTCATCTTTTAACCTTTCTAGATCGGAGCTGGTGTGAGCCTTCCAGGAATTGTTGCTGCAAAATGTGGTGCAGAGGTAATACTGTCGGACAGTTCAGAGCTGCCTCACTGTCTGGAAATCTGTCAGCAAAGCTGCCAAATGAATAACCTGCCACAGGTGCCTGTTGTAGGACTAACGTGGGGTCACCTATCTCAGGATCTCCTGGCTTTGCCACCACAAGATATTATTCTTGCATCTGATGTGTTCTTTGAACCAGAAGGTAAACCTTTTTTGCTCAACAGTAAATTTTACCAGAGTTGCAATGTAAGTATAAATCTATTAATAAGCCCCTTCTTCCCAGATTTTGAAGACATTTTAACTACAGTTTACTTTTTGATGCAGAAGAACCCTAAGGTCCAATTGTGGTCTACTTACCAGGTGAGAAGGTAAGCCCTAGTAATCCTGGTTCACTCAATTTTGATTCAGTTGAATTAAGCCTCACTAATATGCAATGTTCAAAGGAGAAAATGAAAAAAAACACAGCTGAAGCAAAACAGGAAAATCATAATTTTAAAAAACAATTTATTTTTCTCAGTGCTGACTGGTCACTTGAAGCTTTGCTCTACAAGTGGGATATGAAATGTGTCCACATTCCTCTGGCGTCTTTTGATGCAGACAAAGAAGATATAGCAGAATCTGCCCTCCCAGGAAGACATACTATTGAAATGCTGGTCATCTCCTTTGCAAAGGACAGTCTCTGAATTATACCTGCAAGCTGTTTCAGGACAGTGTCAACACCAATTAGCAACCTGGCTTGCCATCTGGGACCCAGGCCACTTCAGCCTCTTGGACAGTACAAGCAGCAGACCTGAAAGATGGTCCAACTGTTGGCTTTAGATTGTGTGGGTCACCCAGACAATATTCACCGGCTATGAAGCCATGAAACAAATTAAAACACGCATTAAGAGAAGGACTCAGATTGTTCCTGAGTTATTTAAAGCGGCATAATTTAGGTGACAAGAAAGGAGTACCCCAAACTCAAAAGTGCTACCTGAGGGCATCAGTTTTAGGGATGGTGGGTTCTGAACTGGCATTTCCACTTTAAAAAAGTCAACTAAACATTTTATTTTCATACGATACAGTCAGTAACATTCACAGAAAATTGCACAGGTCTTTCAAATAAAGGGAGGAAAAAAGACAGACATATTCTGAGAAAAGCTAACACCAAGAAAATGTTTTAATTAAACTATAGAAACAATTGGTTATAGTACAGAATATTTATGAGCAAAAAAGATACACCATGTTTTAAGTACTTACAAAGTTACAAACCATTTGCTTCCTTAACATTTTTCATATTTTAAGTTCATACATGAAGATGATCATTTTTACCATTTGGTGGAGTGGGGGTAGAAAAAAAAAGGTGTATTTATCACCAGCTAGATGTGCTCACTGTATGCTCCGTTATTTATATGCAAGGCCCGGGTGACTGGAAGTGCAGTTGTCAGGCATTTAATAAACTGGACAGCCATTTGTTTCTGCACGACAAGGCATCTTTACACAGGAGCAACCGGGAGAAAACAGGAAACAGCCAAGCACTCTGCACTGCAACACGCCACCTTAACAGCTAACCAGCATTACTCAACTGCTACACAACTGCGCCTAGTGCACAAAAATACACAAGAGAAGAGATTAGAATTGTGTTTGGTAAACAATCCTTTAAAAAAAAAAATCAAGTCTTTTCACCTGAAGTCTTTATACAAATTTGGGTTCAGATTACCATTTAGATCTGTAGGTAAATAACATACACAAGCAAATTTACACCAACGTTTGTAGGTTTTTAATTCTAAGGAATGAAGGCAATGCTGAGTCAATCTCTTGACAGCTTTAGGCTGTGCGTAATGGCTGCATGTTTCCTTAAAAGTCAGGAGGCCACAAATTTGGTTACCAATCTGTTTAATTTCAAACAAAAAAAGTCAGCACTATATAAACAAAAAGAAATTTTACCTCAAATATCCAAGCCAATAATGAAATCTGAAGTTCGTTCACCTCACTAAATTACAAGAAATTTGAATAACAGCAACAAAATGGCACATAAAATGAAGCTTGCCACCTGAGGCAAAGCTTGAAACAAGTAAAAAGTTAGACAAAATGTTACAAAATAACCTTTTCAATAGCCAGTTGCTTGTTCCAAGGACTCTGTGATGGACTGAGCATGTGGTCCTTCTCCCCAAGGTGTCTGTCACGCTGCTTGTCGCCACATCTAGGTTTGAAAAGAGGTCAGTTCAGTTTACCCCCCAGCACTGGGCGGCGCACACTGTGCACAAGGCTCCAACCTCGGGCTGGTACTTACTAAGTAAGGCTCCGGGGAAACAAGGCGGTTACAGAAAGGTTCCACCCGGCCATCCTCACAACTTTTTAAAGGCCCAAATTAGGAAATTTTCAAAGGCTACCACCAGCATTTACAAGTTTGTGCTTTCTTGGCCAAATAACCAAGGTGAAAAATATTAAGGGGGGAAAGGAAAAAAAAAAAAAAAAAAAAAAAAAAAAAAAAAAAAAAAAAAAAGGGCTGTGTCCAAATATCCAAACAAAACAACTTGAAATCAGAAAAATCAGTCTATATCTCAAGATAAATTTAGTTTTCAAACAAAACTTTTGGCAATTGAGAACAATGCTTTAAACATCTGAGCTACTTAGGGCCCTTCCTTTTAAAAAATAGGACCAAACAATTTGAGTTAAAGACACACTATCCTTTCCCCACCCGGTGCAATACCTGCAAACTTTTTTGGGTTCCAAAGTTCATTGCTTCTTTTTGCCATTCGTTTGCCACATCCGCTAGCATAGTGCATCCCGGTCAGCACAACAATAGTTGAGCTGACACTTTTCTCTAAGAGGATAGTGCATCTTTAACGTTTAAAGACAAACCTGCTCCAATACACGCCCACAGAAACTGGTCCCTGGAGGATCAGCCAAATCAGTTAAAATCTGCAATACTGGCCAATATTCTTTTATCAAACAGGAGACCGCAGCTTTAAAGGGGAAAATGCAGACGTTGGATAAAAACAGCAAGAAATAGTCATTTTCATTAATAGGTCTCAAACAGTTTACGCAACAGCCATTAACATCTAAGCTTTAAACACATCCTTCCTGCAGACCCCTCTTCAGCCTCTCCCAGAGTGAGTGAGCGCAGGGCGGCACTCCCGACCTCGGGAGCCGCGCTTCTGCCGGCTCGGATCCGAAAGCTACCTCAACCCCATTTCTCAACTCGGGCCATGCGCCTCGGGTCCCCGTGGACATTACCGTTGGCTTAAGAGGACACCGCTCCTTCCTCCTCCGGAGACTTGGGGGGGCTCTTGGAGCGCGACCTGGACTTGGACTCCCTCTTGGACACGGGCGGAGGGCTCCGGGACCTGGACCGGGACCTGGACCGCGAGCGGGATCTGGAAACCGAGGAGGACTTGGACTTGGACCTGCGCGCCGACCTGGATTTGGAGGTTGACCGCGATCTTGAGCGAGTGCGAGACCGGGACTTGGAGCGGCTGTAGCGGGATCGACTCCGGGACCTGGACCGGCTCCGACTCCGGGACCGGCTGCGGCGACGCCGCCTCGGGCTGCGGGCGGAAACAGCAGGCGTCAGGGCTCCGCGATCGGCCGCGCCCCGCCCGCCCGCCCGCCATTATCTCGCCGCCAGGCGCCATTTCCCTGGCCACGCGCCGGGGTCGCTCGGGCCTGGAGCGGCCCGCCCGCCGCCGCAGCGGGGGCACCGCGGGGTGGTCGGGTGGGTCGCGGGGCCGCGGCGGGCGCCCGCGGACTCGGCCCGCCACCACGTGTCTCCGAGAACCTTTGTGAGTCAGCCCAGGGCCTCTCCCCATTTACCTGCGGCTCCGGCGTCCATAGCCGCCACCCCCGTACCTGCGGGGTGGCGGTCCCCGGCGGCTGTGGTGCGAGTCCGGGGGACGGCCGTAGCGCGCCATCTGCACCCGCAGCTCGCGGCCATCCAGCACGGCCCCGTCCATGGCATCCATGGCGTCCTCGGCGTCACGCTTGTCGTGGAAGCGGACGAATGCGAAGCCGCGGGACTCTTTGGTGTAGCGGTCCCGCGGGATATACACGTCCCCGACGCGCCCGTACTTCTCGAAGACGCGCCTCAGAGTGTCGGGCGAGGTGCGGTAGGTCAGGTTGTCCACCTTGAGGGAGGTCATGCCCTCCACATCGGGAGGCGGACGGCCGTAACTCATGGCTCGGGAGAGTCGGCCGGGCCCTGAGACTGCGCGCTTAAAAACTAACGCCCTGGGCGGGCCCGCGCGTTCGGCTGAGGCGGCGGCGGTTTCCCCAGACTAGCTCGGCTCGACGCCGCGCCTCTCCTCTGGCAGTTGGCTTCCTCGTGGAAACGGTTCTTAAAGTCCCACAGACGACTACAGCGGCCTACCTCCGCAGCACAGAAGCAACTGGGCAAGGGGCCAACCCCAGCACTTATTTATAGTCCTCCTTACAAAATGGCGCCCGCGCCACCCACAAATGAATCCTCAGATTGGCTGGTCCCGCAACGTCCCTGCTGCGTGCCCCGCCTCTTTCTGGCGCGCCTGCGCAGAGCCGGGAAAAGCGCGGAGTCACTGCTGCTGGGAGGGGGGAGCGGCATTTGCTGGCAGTTGGAAAGCCCGCGAAACGCTCCTTCCGGCTGGATACTCTAGGGCAGGAGGAAGAGGAGGTGTTCCCCTTTTGGGCTCCGCCTTCTTTTCCATGCTGGTGTCTGAGTTCTACGCAGCTTTTCGGCTTAGGCCTCAGCTCCGCCTCTGTCAGAGGGCATACTCCTTCCCCTACTTGCGTCTCTATCCTCTATCGCCTCAGACCCCGCTATGTGGTCTCCAGGTCCTCTCTCGCAATTCCCCCCTTTTCCGCTAGGTTCCGCTTTCAGCCCCCCTTCGCCACTCCCAGCAGGCTTGACTCCGCTCCCCTGGGGACAGCGAACTCTCGCGACGCTCCCGCCATTCTCGGGCCGCGCGGGACTGCATTTCCCAGCGCGCCGAGCGGGCGGTGCCAGGGCTGCGGTCAGGTGACCGGGTCGTCTGACTTGCGTCGAGTCAGGGCCGGTTCGCGCGGGCGGGGCCGCGCCGGCCTCTGCAGCTCGTCCTTGGCCCCTAATTCCCCCTCGCGGGCCCCTCAACCTGGGGCGACAACGGTCTTGGCGCGTCTCCGGGTGTCGGGCTCTTCCCTACTCGGATCGTGTCTTAGGGATGTCCTAACTGGGCCGGTGGGGAGGACTGCACCCTACGCCCGGGATTCTCATCCGAGAACTGGAAGTCGACAGCCTGGATTCTTTGCTCCCGGATCTGTCCGCTTCCTCTCACCGTCTCTTCAATTCCCCAGGACTGGCAGTGGGTTCGCCCCGAGGAAAGCTGACTGTCCTGGCCTGCTGCTGACCTCCGGCAGAGTTGGGCCACAATGTCCCCGGAATCCAAAAAGCTTTTCAACATCATTATTTTAGGAATTGCCTTTATGTTTATGTTCACCGCCTTTCAAACTTGTGGAAATGTGGCGGTGAGTTGGGATCAGCTGTCCCTCCTTTGAAGTGCTTCTCCTAATGCATTCCAACCGATAATGAACGTTAATTATACCCACCAGCGCGCTTAAATTGCGCCTTTTCACAGCGTTCCTCGTCTTTCATGATTAGGTTTGATTTCCGGTATCAGGCGTCTCTTCTTAATATATGGGGATGGGAAACATTGCCGTTTATTCCTCTGACTTGACTTGGGTTTGTCTGTTGACCTACTTCTTTTCTTTCCCTGCACTGAGGTCTACACTGTACTCGGAGAGTTAAGGCAATGAACCCCAAGGCACAGTTTCAGCCCCTCCCCACTCCCCCGTCAGCGGTTTGTCTTCCGTTCTGTAGTCCTCTTCTCTCATAGTTGCTTCAGTGTAAAGTATTGAGCATCTTCAGTTTTTACTTTAGTCTCAGTATTAGGAGACTTTCCAGGGGGAGGGGGGTTGCAAAACCGTCTCGTTTGGTTGCTGATTGGTTTTGTCTTCCACACAGCAAACTGTCATCAGGAGCTTAAATAGCACCGAGTTTCACGGCAGTGGATATACCAGGTTCGTATTGTATAATGGGCCTTCCTTTTTATATTGCAGTGGTTGCTTAAATCCCATCAAAGTCACGGGCAAGAAAACACTGTGAGTGAATGAGTAGCGACGGCTCTATCGGGATTATCTGGGAGAACAAAACAGAATGAAGCTGATGAGTTTTGGTTGCAGGTAGACGCCAGGTTTGAAATCCTGGCTTCGAGACTTAATGGCTGCATTATCTTAGGCAGGCTGCTTTGATGAGCCGAGCTTCCTTGCTCAGCTAGTGCCCGTACAGCGCCTGGCACGGTACGTGGCATTTAATAAGCACTCAAATGTTGTCACGTTGCAGCTTCCCAGTCTTCAACGGAGGAGGTCTTAGGTGACTCTTGAAACATTTGGTCTTTCTGGTTTTGTCATGTCATAATGATTCATACGCTGTCACCAGGAGCTTTTAGATTTTTATTCAGGTGGTTAGTCCTCATTTTGCACATGGAGCAAACGAAGTGAGAAGACCCTCGTAAGTCCCTGGTGCTCGGTGACAGGAACTGGGAGTGTTGTATGTGCCCGTGTCTAAGCCCACCTGGGTTCCTCAGTTACTCGGTACTGAGAGTGGGTTGTGGCCAGCCCATTCCCACGTGTGGTCTCCCCCACCCCACCCTGTCAAAGTCATGCTTGCTTATCACCTATCCTAAGCCTGACCTTGCCTATGATATTTGAGAGTAAAGGGATGCTGATGTCCACTTTTGTAAAGGGTTAATAGTACCACACCTTTCTGTAGTGCTTTGTGTTTTGTGTAGTCTAAAGAGCAAATGAAAGAACATTTGACATCTGAGAGATTCGTAAGAGTCAAAGAATAATTCGCTTTGGATTTATAAGTAATAGTTGAATTCAGGACCTCCGAAATGGTTTTAGTCACACTTGGTCACAAGACCTGTATTAGGTAGGGCTGGGTCTGCAGTAGCTAGGTAATGTCCGGTGAGACCATTAGGTTGAGCTACATAAACTCTGGCTTAAGCAGGTTTTAACTCTGTGCCTGTTATTTTTAGCAGGGAGATTGCATGCTGTTGCCAGGAGTTGTAGGCTGAGTTTGTAGGGCAGACTGGTGGACTAGGGCCTTGGGAGGCAGATCAGCAGGTACGGGAGCCTGGCCCCGCCGTTCACCAGGCAGCCTGGTGGGCTTTGGGCAGGTTACTTGGCCCCTCTGTTTCAGTTATCATTTCCGTAACATGAGGGCGACAACTATCCCTTCTTCGCAGAGCTGCAGGATTCAAAGCGAAAACGTGTGTAAAGTACTCGGCACAGTGCCTGGTACGTGTTGTGTGTTAGCTGTTAGGATAATTTGCCAGAACATCAGAACCACGTTGCCCCAGGCAAACTAATTCAAAGACACATCTGATGAGCCGCCAGTATCTCGTACAAGTGAGAAATACTAATACGGCATTCGGTTTAAGGATGTGCTTGTCGTAAATGCTGACTGCAGAGTGTGGGTTCCGACTGCAGAACACCTACAGACTAAGCGGATGGGGACAGGGGAACTTTTGAGACAGCGCCTCAGGAGTTCTGTCTTGTTCCCGTGTGTTGTGCCTGCAGCATGGCGGTCATTTACGGGGTGTTCTCCGCTTCGAACCTGATCGCTCCCTCGGTGGTCGCTGTCGTGGGGCCTCAGCTCTCCATGTTTGCCAGCGGCTTGTTTTACAGGTGAGCTGCTCAACGGTCTTCCGTTCATTTTCCTCAGGGCACCTTCAGCCTCTTTTCAGGCACACAATGAAGAGAGGGTTGAAGAGAGCAGAGGCGCTAATTTAGGGACTTGGCTGTCTATCTGACGCCCGGGAAAACAGAGTTTTAACATGACCGGATGCGTGCATAGTTGCGTTTGTTTTACTATTAATAAAAATACTATCCAAAAGTCTCTTTCCACTAGAGTTGAAAAGAACTTCCCATGAAATAATATTACATTTTGTATGAAGTTGACTAACAGGAATTCAAATGACATAGTTAGACTTTTCTCGTGGGCTCTGGAATTCCAGTCCCATCATGGGCTAAGTAATTGGCAAAGACCAGCTGCAAACCTTTTTGAGTGTGTGATTTTACAAATTTGAGCTAGTAAATTGAGAAACGGGTAGGTCACATCTGACCTTGTTTATCTGGCTTCGTTTTCAACCCCGGAGGAGTCCTGTACATTGACCCCCAGAAGGCTTGCTTGGCGCTCTGTTTGGGGTGTTGTTTGACTGTAATGGCTGTTGACCTGTTATGTTTTAGCATGTACATTGCCGTTTTTATCCAGCCTTTCACGTGGTCCTTCTACACAGCCTCTGTTTTCATCGGAATTGCAGCTGCCGGTAAGCATTCTGATGTTTGTTTTCTCCGTTTTCTGGGCCTTCGCTGTGAGTCACATTTATGCTGTATGTAAAGCTAAGGGATTTCATTCCCCTGATTACCTTTGGTTTGAATTTTAGTACTTTGGACGGCGCAAGGAAACTGCCTGACCATAAATTCAGATGAGCACACCATTGGGAGAAACAGTGGGATTTTCTGGGCACTCCTACAGTCTAGGTAATAATCCTTTTGAGCTCAGTCTTTCCTGTAATTTTTTTCTTGTCACATCACAGTTTTAGATCTTTGTTGTGTGGGAAACCCAGATCTGTGTTGTATGACTTACTGTCCCGTCTGCACACAGATTAAAAATTGTATGGAATTACTTGAAATGCACGGACCGACCTCAAATGCATGGGAACTTCACTTCGGAGTACTAGATAGAAACTGATATGAAACTGATAATACATTTAGCATTGGCTGTATTTCAGGGACTGTTGGGTTCACTACTTAGTTTCAGTAGTCTTCACAATGTCATGAGATGAGATGTCACACCGATGAGAAAAGAGAGGCTTAACAGTTAAGTTACTGATCTGATTTAAACCATCATTATCTGCCTTCCAAAGGCCTCATCCTTCTGACCCAGACTCATGGCCGATAGCTGTTAACAAATACCTACTTAAATTCAACCCTGAACTGTAGCGCATGTTAGATGTTTCCTGAAAGCAGCCACAGTCATTCTGCCTCGGAGTCTGTCCTGAGGATTGACCCTCCGGGATCCCGCCTGAAAGTGTGGCCTGGATAAGGCCTGACAAATGCAAATATTTCATTTTAAGGGATCCGCTATTAAGAAAGTGCAGTGTGAATGGTTCCTTCTCTAGGAAAGTTGGCAGAATAAGTATCTGATTAGATTCAGATAACTGAGTCAGAGAATTTTTTCATAGATTCTTTGAAATAGAAGATTTTAGAAGTAGCACACACTTGTTTCCAGGGAGTCGTTTCCAGTGTTCCCACAATACACCACGTGTTTCAGCGTGAGTCAAGACGCCTTTGAAGGGCGGTGGTTCTACAGCAGGTCACTGTCACGTGAGGGAGGCGCTCCATCTGGGCCAGTTTTCAGAAAGTCAGGGTGGAGCTGACACTCTTAAATGACCGAGGGCAGGTGGACACTTTTAAAGTTGTGTAATGCCTCCAGCTTTCTCTCCCTCTTTAACAAATAATGCAAAAATTCTTAGAAAACTAGAAATATGAAAGTCATTTCCCAACATTCTTGTCTTCCTTTTTTCCCTCAGCTTGTTCTTTGGAAATCTCTACATATATTTTGCTTGGCAAGGGAAAACTCAAATATCAGGTTTGTTTTACTCGGATACGTGTAAAGTATGACAGCAGTTTCACAAAAGTACCCAGGGTTGCTTTGTTCAAGTTGTTCTGATGACCCTTGGCACCTTGGGTCTTCTCAGATGCTAGCTTTCAGTAGCTGTTTCCCTGGGTTGTATCACTAAGCTGGGACAATAGCTAATGACTTCAAGTGGCATCTCGGGGTGTGGGAGGGGCTATGCTCTATATGTGAGTATGTGAGTCAGTTGTCAGACTTGAATTCTTAATTGTTTTGTCTGTACACTTCTTTGATTGAAAGAATATAATTAAGTTATTGTGCTTTTCTTTTGTTCGTTTTATTTTTGCTTATTAGTATTTCACTAACTGAAAAACAAAAGTGGAGATATCCCATTTCTCTCCTTGCCCTAGGTTTTTACTGATGCAATAAAGTAAAAAAAAATTTTTTTAAATTTTTAAAAAATATTTTATTTATTTATTTTTAGAGAGAGGAAGGGAGGGAGAAAGAGAGGAACATCAGTGTGTGGTTGCCTCTCCTGTGCCCCCCACTGGGGACCTGGCCTGCACCCCAGGCATGTGCCCCGACTGTAAAGTGCAAATTTAGCCAGGAAGTGCTCCAGTGGTTGTGCACTGGCCCTGAGCATCGCGCTGACTCTGCAGCTGTCTGTGTGGTCACCTCTACCCGCCTTCTTCCTTGCCCCTCCAGAGAGTGACCGGAGAACAGTGTTTATCGCCCTGACAGTGATTAGCCTGGTGGGGACCGTTCTTTTCTTTCTCATTCGGAAACCAGATTCTGAAAACATCCTGGGCGAGGATGAGTCTTCCAATGACCAGGACCTGGAAGTCAATGAGTAAGATGTTGGAAACGTGCCTTTTGTTGTTTTGAAAATGTATTTTGAGTCGATCTAGACTAGAGGTTACCAGTCTCTTTGTAGCCTGTGTGATACTGATACTGGGAGGACAGGGGGAAGTTTTCAAGCAGATCAGGGAAAGAAGACAAAAGGAAGGAAGAAGGAAAAGGAAGGGGGTAGCCATGCCCCACCCCACCCCTGTAGGACCTGGGGGCTTATTTTAGAGTGCCTGCCCTAGAAGTGGCTTCCTTTGCTGTCTCACTGACCCGAGCTGGGAGTGAGTGATGTGCACCCGGGTACCAGCCGCACTGATCGTGTGTGAGTAGTCTACGGAGTAGGTCGGTTCCTCCTGTTTGAGGCCTGACGTGTAAAGTGTTTGAATTCTGCGTCCAGTCCTATCCGACTACAAGATGAGGGTACTGTTTGTTAAACTGAGTCTAAACAGTTCTTTGCTTTCAGGGAAGGCATGAGTTTTTAAGGTGAGGAAAAAAGTCTTCCTGTTGGTTAGAACACATTACCTTTTTTGTGTCAGTCATTCATTTATTTAAGTCAACTAGCTCTCCATTAGGTTTCTTTTTTTTTTGTCATCATTATCACTTAAAGATACAGGAGAAGTAGGTATTGCCCTTTTGACTGGTGGGCTAAGAAATGTAATCTTCAGCCCTGGCTGGTGGGGCTCAATGGATTGAGTGCTGGCCTATGAACCAAAGGGTCACTGGTTCAATTCCCAGTCAGGGCACCTGCCTGGGTTGCGGGCTGGGCCCCCCATTGGGGGCATGTGAGAGGCAACCGATCTCTCACATGTTGGATGTTTCTCTCCCTCTCTTTCTCCCTCCTTTCCCCTCTCTAAAAATAAATAAATAAAATCTTTAAAAGAAAAAAAGAAATGTAATCTTTAAAAAAATTTTTTTTTAAATATTTTATTTATTTTTGGAGAGATGGGAAAAGAGGGGGAGAGAAACGTCAACGTGTGGCAGCCTCCCGCGCGTCCCCATCCGGGCACCCAGCCCACAACCCAGGCCTGTGCCCTGACTGGGATTTGAACTGGCAACCCCCTGGCTCACAGGCCAGCACTCAATCCAGTGAGCCACACCAGCCAGGGCTAAAAAAAAATTTTTTTAAATGTTATTTAGAGAGAGAGCGAGAGAGAAACATCAATTTATTGTTCCACTTATTTATGCATTCATTGGTTGCTTCTTGTATGTGCCCTGACTGGGGATTGAACTTGGCAACCTTGAGCTACCAGATGATGCTCTAATTAACTGAGGTACCCAGCCAGGGCAAGAAATGCAGTCTTCTAAAATCTCTCTTACCATAACCATAATAAAAAGCTACACTTAAATTACCGTAGCTTATTTCATCCACTCGGAGTGGTAGTGTCTCTGTCTCTAAGCGAGGACACAGGCAGTGAGATGGAGTACTTGTTTAATGCCATGCAGTCAGCAAGTGACGAAGCGGCGCTGCAGATTCCGGGGCCCACGTTTTAGCAGTGGGCTGTACCACGCGGGTCATGGACCACGGGTGGTAGTGTTGCTTTTGGAGAACTTTAACGCTGAAGAACTCATTTTTACAGAGTAGGCGTGGTGGAAAATTGAGTTCCCACAGACTGTTTTTAAGGGTGAAACTCGCAGGGTGGAGGAGGTTTCTGTGAACACCACATGCATGGACATGGGCAGTAAATTGAGTATGAAAGAATTGTGTCCCATTGTTAATAAAGAGCCACCCAGGTGGCACCTTGACCACGTGCTCTGAAGCAGGGACATGGGTCATGAAGGGACTCCTAGAGCCCAGAGCACCTAGGGGCACTTAGAAGTGTTTGCCAGGCCATGCAGAGGACAGAACTTTTATAAACTCAGTAAAAATGTGATAGGGTTTTTTTTTTTTGTTCTCTTCATTTTCCAGGGGATAAAAACGCATGTTTTTTCTTTTTCTGCTATCAGGTCTGCACAGAACAACATGACGAAGGCAGCAGATGCGTTTAGTAAGTATTTTCGAAGTACCTTCTGTGTCTGAAGTGGGGGAACAAACTGTTCAGGAATGACATCGGCGTTGGCCCTTCCCCTGGTCACTGTGGGTTGACGGTGCCCCAGTGTTTTCCTTTTCCCAGCTATGTGGCATGTCTGGGAAAGTGAAATACCTCCATAGCGCGTGGACGGGAAGGATGGCGATGTCATCCGAGCCTGTCCGCGTGGAGTGAGGGAGGCGGCAGGGCTGCAGAGAACTCAGGAGTGGGGCGTTTAGGGTAAGGACACAGACCGTGTGATCGGGTACCTTCTCCCTCCTCAGAAGGGAGCGGTGCTCTGGTGACCCAGGAGTGGTGGGAACAGTCGTGCTCGTCTGTGGAGGGTCCTTCCAGGCTAAACCTCTACTTGTTTCATTCTCGCAACGAGCCTGAGTACCGTGTAGCATGTCTGATGTAAGCTGTAGATACAGCCTATCCTTATCTCCACTTTAGAGAAGAGAAACTGAGGGGCAGAGAAATGACTTACCCAAGGTCAAACAGCGAGCACGTGGCTGAGCTGGGATTTGAGCCCAAACTGTGTGACAGGCAGAACCAGAGATTCCCGCAGTGGCTGTCTTGTGGCTCCTTCAGAGCCAGGCAGCCACGGCTTCCGAGTCTAAGGAGGCCTGGTGTGGGGCGGTTCTTTGCTCTGCCTGCAGCTCTCCACTGCTCTGTCTCCGGAGGAGGGAGAACCTGACTGCGGTGGCTCTCTTCTGGGAGGGAGTGGCCTTTTGGGGCCACCTCCTCTCAGTAAGCCCCTCATTGGCCCCGGGCCCGTGTGCTCCCATCTGACTGTGGCGAGCCCATTGGCTGCCTGAGGCTGGGGCACAGATCCTCGATCTCCTCAGCGGTGGCCAGACAACACAAAAGCATGCCAGCCTCTGGCCGGGCACTCCTGTCGCCTCTGTTTTCAGAAGGGCCCGTGGGCGTGGAGGTCCGTGCCTGCCACACAGTGTGCCACTGTTACGGCCGTTTCATCAGGCTTTCGCTGGGTGCGTTCATCTGTTTCAGGGATGCACGCGTGATTATCCGTTAGGCTACATGTTGTGATGAAAAAGGATGCAGCCTGACTGTCCTCCAGCAAGATGGGAGATCACCAGTCAGAGGTCTGGCTTTCAGCTCTGCAGGACTAGAAACTTGTCAGAATCCCCAGAAGGGCCCTGGCCGGGCAGCTCAGCTGGTCAGAGTGTCATCTGATACACCGAGGTTGAGGGTCCGATCCCCAGTCAGGGCACATCCCAGGAGCAACCAATGAATGCATTAATAATTGGAACAATAAAAATCAGTAAAGTTGTTAAAGTTGTTTTTGTTAATTGTGTGTGTGTGTTTTAAATAGACTTCATTTTTAAGAGCAGTTTTAGATTCACAGCAAAATTGAAAGGAAGGTACAGAGATTTCCCACGTACCCCATGCCCTTACACATGCACACCCTCGTTCATTGTCAGTGTCGTCCCCCAGAGAGAGGTACGTTTGTTACAATTGATGACCCTGCATTGACATATCACTGTCACTTGGCGTCTGTAGTTTCCGTTAGGGTTCACTCTTGATGTACATTTTATGGGTTTGGGCAAATGTAGGATGACGTGTAATTGCCTTATTGTATCATACTAGATTATGTTTTAAAATTTCTTTTTGTTAGCTAAATCTCCTGATTATTCAAAAACAAACCTGCCCTGTTAATGTAATTTTTTAAATTAAAAACTTGTTTTAGTCCTGGCCAGTGTGGCTCGGGATTGAGTGCCAGCCTGTGAACCAAAGTGTCGCTGGTTCGATTCCCAATCCGGGCACCTTCCTGGGCTGCAGGCCAGGTCCTCAGTAGGGAGCGTGCGAGAGGCAACCACACATGGATGTTTCTCTCCCTTTCTCCCTCCTTTCCCCGTCTTAAAAAAAATTGTTTCAAT